>JAESVK010000600.1:112019-149498 GCA_017140935.1 Hamamelis virginiana | reverse complement strand
AAAAGCAAAAAAGTACTTTTAAAAAGCTAAACCAAACTGTGCCTATATTTTTAATGCCGGCCTAAACTACTTTTTAGAATAAGTTCTAGTATTAAATTATATCTCTACCAAATTTAGTGTCTAATAATTTAATTATAAAAAATAATTAAACAATAAATTTATTTAATAGTATCATTCAATACTCATGAGCAATGATTCTATCAATAGATGCTTGTATAAGTTTACATAAGCATGAATCTAATAAATAATAGTGGAATACATATTTTGAAAAACTAACCGTTAGATTAGATACTATGTTTATGCATGTCATGTATACCAAAAATCACAGTGATCAAAGGATTGGTTTTTCAGAAATATTACTGAGAAAAAGCGTAACAATTTTTAGCGATCATAGTTTTTCATAGTCTAATTTTGATACTTTGACATTGAATCGTCGTGATTTTTGGCATCCATAATTAAGAAGAATATATCATCCTATGGTCAATTTTTTTAAATATGTATCTCACAATTATCTATGACCTCTATGCTTACATAACTTATGTAAGCATATGCTTAGGCCATCTCCAATATAGGTATATGTATATCCATATGCAAAATCCAATTTTTATATATGGATAGCAATTTGGGTGCTCCAATAGTGATACATATCCATATGAAAGAAAAAAGAAAAAGAAAAAGAGGATTGAACCAAATTGATATTCATATTTGAATATTAATTGGTTTAATCATTTCTGACCATATCACAATTTTCATCATTTCCCCTTCCAAAATCGAAAAAGGGATATGACACCATTGGAACACTTTTATAATTCTATCCTTTTTCATTTTCATGTTCACTTTTATGATTCAAAAAATAAACATGAATCATAGAATTTGCATTTTATCATTGGAGATGATCTTACATGCAGGATGGCAACTGTAATGCTCGCATCATTTATTTTTTCAAAATTTTATAAATTTTTAAAAAATATATAATAAAGTCAAAACAATTTTATTCAAATATGCAATATATATATACAGACATGATAATATAAGGCCGGCCTTACGCAAAGTTGCGTAAGGTCAGCTCCATATGGCTAATTTTATATTACAGTTCATAAAATTGACCGTTGGATTAGATGTCACACCTTTGTATGTCATGCTTGCAAAAAATCACAGTGATCTGACGGTTGGTTTTTGAAATATGTCATTATGAAAATATGTAACTTATTTGTTCTTCAAAATATCACCATTTTTTTAACGGCAGTTATTTCAAAAACCAACCGTCAGATCACTGTGATTTTTTGCAGGCATGACATACAGAGGTAGGGCATCTAATCCAACGGTCAGTTTTATGAACTGTAATCTAAAATTAGCCATATGGAGTCGATCTTACGCAACTTTGCGTAAGGCCGGCCTTATATTATCATGTCTATATATATATATTTATAACTCTTTTCTTTTTTACAGCTCTAGAGTGATCTTGACTATTGCCCATTCTTGGTTTTAATTTTGGAAAAAAGTAGGAGAAATCTGTTGAACAGAGAGAGAGAGAGAGAGTGATTTGCACAATCCCAATTCCCAAAGTACATGCAGTCACATGCGTGTTATGGGAAATTAATAGTTTATATTCACCTGCTACATATTTGAAAAGTCTGTCTTAAGTTACAAATTGATGGGATGTTTGGTAAGAAAATGAGCCTGGTCAAGGAACAAGCTCTCTCACGAGCTTTTTGCAAATGTAAGGTTTGAAGAAAACTTTTTGACAAGAATATGGTTGGCCAAAACAATTTTACAAAAGTAGATGAAGCCGTTGTTGCGGCTTTGAGATTTCAATATATTAAGAAACCGCAATATCAGCTTCAAAAAAATCTTTTTTTTTTTTTTTTTTTTTTCTGATAATTTCACGTTTCACAATTTTTTATAGTAAGTTTTCAGAAACCAACCGTTGGATCACTGTGATTTTTGGCAGGCATAATATACATGATTAGGGTATCTAATCCAACGGTCAGTTTTCTAAAATTTGCCCCGCAAGTGGCTCTACAAGAGAGCACCTGATGTAAGAAAACTGTCGGATCACTGTGATTAGGTGCTTTCTTGTAGAGCCACTTACGGTGCAAATTTTAGAAAACTGACCGTCGGATTAAATACTTCAATCATGTATGTCATGCCTGCCAAAAATCACAATGATCTAACGGTTGGTTTCTGAGAAAACTGACTGTAAAAAACTGTGAAACGTGAAATTATCATAAATAAATAAATAAAATTAAAAAAAAAAAAAAAGGATTTTTTTGAAGCCGCTGCTGCGGCTTCTTAATAAATTGAAATTTTAAAGCCGCTGTTGCGGCTACAATCACTTTTGTAAATTTTTTTGCAGCAGCCCTATTCCTGTAAAACAGTTTTTGTCAAACCATACTTTTGCAAAAAAACTCCTCTCTCACAGGGTAGAAAGTTCAAAGTACATTGTACGTAATTTTCTTCCTTCTGCCATTGTGATTCTTGTATTTGCTAACAGACCGACCACCATGGAATTACTGAAATTGTGGCGATGTACCTACTAGAAAATTATTTTGCGCGTGGACATTTTTCATTGTGCATGACATACTCAGTGATCGAACAATTTGAGGCAGAGTATGACTCCACTGATGCGTGCTAATCATAAATCAATTAATGAGTGGAGTTATTTATCACGTGATAAGTGACTGTCTCTAATTGCACCAAATTCTTAAGAGCAGTACGTCAACCACAAAATGCCATTCGGTGCAATTTGATAAACAATATTTTAATTCAATACATTTACAATTCGATGGGATCCAATCTTTTTAAAAGATTGTATGATGGTTTAATTAGTGCATCTCCAATACATTCATGGCATTTGATGTGCCAATACAAAATTTGGCAACTCAAATAGTACCAAATGGCATTAATGCCAAATTTTGGCACATATGTGATCTAATGCATTAATGTTATATTTGAGCATTTCTCACTTTTTGAAAGAAAATATGACTTGGAAATGCCATTTGAGGTGCCAAATTCGGCAGCCCTATATGCCATTGCCATAATTTGGTATTCCAAATGACAAACCATTGGTGCAACTTATTTGGGTGTTAATGCCAAAATTTGACAATGACAACTCAAATAGCATACCATTGGAAATACTCTTCTTATCAATACTATCAAATACTCTTCTATAAATAAATTCAATCAAACTATCATTCATGAGGCCATTAAAGATTTAATTAATTATAGACACATCTGGTGATTAAAAAACATGAGCCATTAAGGATTTAATTAATTATAGACACATCTGTGATAAAAAAACATGAATTCTAGCTAAAATAAGATCACTCATAAAATATTATGGATGACATTTAGAATCCCATTAAACCAACAAGTTGGGATTTGATCCCCATTCTCTTTAAGATACAAGTTTTTTATAACAATTCTTACCATTAGGCTAAGTATTAGCTTGTGATACCTTGTGATGATAGATAATATTAAATTAATTTATTTAAATTATTTAATAATCATTAAATATATATAAAATAATATTTAGAAAAAAACATTATTGGATTAGACAAATTTCTTATGAATACCATACTCGCAAAAATTTAGAGTAATCCAACAGTCAATTTTTGAATAATGATTATAGAAGATTAGTGATATTTTTTAAAAACAAAGTCGACAGTTTTTCATATTGCTATTTATAAAAAACCGACCGTTAGATTACTGTGATTTTTGACAATATGATATTCATAAGAAATTTGTTCAATTCCGTGCACCTAGTACGAAATTGAATGAGATTACTTGATTAGAATCAATCACCAATGACATATAGAAAAATTAACCGTTGGATTAGATAAACACATTGTGAATGCCATGCTCACAAAAAATCATAGCGATCCAATGGTCAATTTTTGAATAATGACTATAGAAGATTTGTGATATTTTGAAGAACAAAACATACAATTTTTTACATTGACATTTTTCAAAATAGACCATTAGATTATTATGATTCTTTGCAATCATAATATTATTCATAAGAAGTAATCTAACGGTAGGTTTTCTATTTTACAAATTACAAGTCTTTTCTTTTACTAAGTCTTAATTACAATTTAATAAGCCTGATCACGAGTCTATTCGGTATTTTTAATTTTATTTTTTCATTCATGAACTCACTAAATTTTTGAAAAATGAAAAAAAAATTATTTAGTAGAAGTCACAAATTAACTTTTTTTAATTAAGAATCTCATATTTTTAATTAAAATTATTATTTTTTGACAACAATCTTTAAATCTTTTTAATTTTTAACTATGGTGAATCTTTTTTAATTTTTAACTATGGTGATGCAACTCTCTCCTACCAAAATTGTATACATTTGAAATATGAATAAAATAAGTTTATTTTTTGTTTAATTATTATTTTTTCATGTGCGTTACTAGTTATGGTTTTTCTTTTTTTCCTTTTTTTACAATGTAATTTAAATATACTAAAAGAAAGTGGAAAAATTTAAAATTGACAAAAAAGCCCGTTAGCTTGATCAATTAGCATGTTAGCTCGATCCATTAGCCCAATCCGGACTAGTCTATTAGCCCGATCTAGTTCGATCCGTCCCATTATCTTAGTGGACCAGTCTAATGGACCATATTGGACAGACATTTTCCTCTTATTTGACAGGCCCGATCCAACCCGATATCTTAACAAGTCAAGCCCGATCCGATAGCCCGTTAGTCCACTTTCTTAACAGGTCGGACCGATTTGGTCGGCCCATTTTGACACCACTAGCGCGCTCTCTCTCTCTACTTACATTGCTGATTCCCTAAATTTTACAGGCTCTTCGCCTCTTCCTTTGATAAAAGGTAAAAAATTTGGGTTGAGTGGCATTTTTAGAGAGAGAGAAGATCAAAATCTTCTTAGGTTGCCCATGAGCTAAACATATATTAAACTTCTTCATCCTATGTCCTAGGGACACAGTAATTTTAAATAGAAAGGATTCAATTATTACTGTAAAAACAAAAAAAAACAAAATTAAAAAATTAAAAAATATAATAATTTTCTCTTGAATGCTGTTGAAGTAGTAGTATATATCTTTATTTAAACAATTGTAATCCTTTGTCATTTTTATTTATTCAACCTTAGAAAAGTCCAAAAAAATATTGGGTAGAACTGAGATGCGACGAGGATGTACGGTAAGTAGTGTGTACTTTCTTTGGTTACGATACACTATATATAACACAGTCATCCTCTGCTATTTCCCTGTAATATTATACAGACTCAGAGGGGACGATCTTCTTTCTAGTTTCATCAAAGCCTGGACTCAAAAACTTAAAAGAATCATCATGACTCAACAAGAAGCAGCTGCTACCGGAGAAGAGGAAGTGGGAAAGCTAGCCATCCGGTTAGCAAACGCTGCGTTTCTTCCCATGGCGTTGAAGTCAGCACTGGAGCTCAATCTCCTCGACATCATATCCGCCGCCGGTGACGGTGCGTTCCTTTCACCTTCCGAGATATCGGCTCAGCTTCCCACCAAGAATCCTGACGCGCCGGTTTTGCTCGACCGGCTTCTGCGTCTTCTTGCTAGCTACTCCATCCTCAAGTGCTCTCTGCGAACCGGTGGTAATGGGGAAATTGAGAGATTGTTTGGTGTGGAACCCATATGCAAATTCCTCATAAGGAATCAAGATGGAGGGTCTGTTGGTCCTTTGCTTCTGTTGCATCACGATAAGGTCTTCACTGAGAGCTGGTATGATTTAATTACTAAACCCCTTAAAATTGTGGTCTGTTTGGTTATCCAGAAAATGGAGTCAAATAAAAGATATAGGTTATAATAAACTCCCATGATTCTAAGGTTTTGGTAACAAAAAGTATACCTGTTTTCCTTTATTTTCTTGTAATTATCCCGGAAAATATGTTGCAAGTAGTATAAGCCTACGTTTTAGTAGAAGAATTTGAAGGGAAAGAGAGATGAATTTGTTTTTCAACATGGGGGAAAACTCTGTTCCTTCTTTTTGCCTGTTTGATGTTTGAAGCTATATTAATTTCCAGTAGAGCATGATTCTCTTCCCTGCATATGCTTTGTATATATCTACACCTATACTACTCTCTACACCTATACTACTTCTAAAAGGGGAAAAACTTTTGATTGACTTTTTTATCCTCAGAAAAAATGTTTAAGTCAATTTTATCCTTTATCTTTCAAATAAATACTAATTTAATCTTTATTCTCTTAATTAATTATTAATTATTTCATTGATAATGATAATATATACTCTGCATTCATACCCAATCATTTTGGAAGCAACTCCTTTCCACAAATTACTATCACAATAGGTAATTGAAATTAATATATTACGAGAAGCTTCTATACATTGCACCTACTTAATTATGGCATTTTCCAAAGTATATTTTTATTAATTAAATATGATACTAATACATGCTGTCCATATAATATGTATATTTTTTTCGTTATGATGTTACATATATGTTAAGCATAAATTATATAAATTAATCGTTAAAAAATAACATTACACTCACATAAGACAAACTCAAACTTAATACATGTGCAACACACGTGGGCTCCAACTAGTGTATATATTCTTTCAATGTAGGTCATGTATGCCAAAAATCATACAGTGATCTGACGGACGGTTTCTAAAATATAGACTGTGAAAAACTGCAACCGTTACATACTGTCATAGTTTTTCACAGTTTATTGTGATTTTGGGCATGAATGTCATACGTAGGAAGAATATTCAATCCAACGGCCGGTTTTTCAAAATATCCATCCTACATTGGCTAAAGAGCCAAGTCCTCACAACGTCCTCATAAGAAAAGGACTCTATAATTGTATATGCATTACTATATAATTTGTTCTCTGCATGGTACCTTCATTTCATTGTCATCATTCTCAGGTTCCACTTGAATGATGCTATTCTGGAAGGGGGAACTCCTTTTGAAAGAGCTTATGGAATGACAGCGCATGCATTTGAATACCCAGGCAGAGATGAGAGGTTCAATCGGGTATTTAACCAGGCAATGTCGAATCACACCACCTTGATCATGAAGAAGATACTTGATGTTTACAAAGGCTTTGAAGGCCTTAAAGTGTTGGTTGATGTGGGTGGTGGAATTGGAGCCACTCTCAACAGCATCACTACCAAGTATCCTCACATCAAAGGCATCAATTATGATTTGCCTCATGTTATTGTAGATGCACCTTCTTATTCAGGTATTGAATCGTGAAAAATACTAAAAAGACCAAATTTTTCAAACTATCTGAAATGGCATAATGATAAAACCTCTGCTTTTGAATCAAATGGTTTGAAAAATGTGGTCTAAAATTTGATCTCCTGAGCATTACTCTCGATTCATTTCTTTTCTCGCCCATAAGTGGATTCTTTCATTTTATTTATTTATTTATTTATTTATTTATTATTATTATTATTATTGAAAATGTAAATATTGGGATGTATGGTAATGTATTGAATATTTGAGTTGCCATCATCAGCATGACTTGACCTTCTATCCATAGATGGGGTTTGATGTTCCATAATGGCTTTACAGTGTATTAATTGTTGCACAATTCAACAAGCCTTATTACATTCATTTGTCTTAGTGTAGGTGTGGAGCATGTTGGTGGAGATATGTTTGTGAGTGTTCCAAAAGGAGATGCCATTTTCATGAAGGTAAGCCTCTGTATTTCTAGTTCTATTGCTTGGCTAAAAATGAACATATATGTTTGTCCCTCACCTTGCATTTTGGTAAATACTTCCACTACATTTGACTCACTGCTTAATGAAAATATACACCAAATGTCCAAAATGGAGCTAGAAGCCTATCATCTTGCTCTGTCATGTAATCAAGCTGCATTCTTCTTTTCTATAGCAGAAATGATAGTGAAGTTATAGAACAAGTTTTGTATTTTAAACAAAACCTCCTTTAGAATGAAGATAACTTAGGGCCCATTTGAATAAGCTTATATTCTTGTTCTTTTTTTTTACTTTTAAAAGTAAAAAATGAAAGCTTTTACAGTTTTTGGTAGTTACTTTTAAAAGTTGAGGAAGCAAGAATTTGTTACTATCTCAACTTTTAAAAGTGAAAAAAAAAAATGAAAAAATTGAAGTAAAAGCTTAGCCAAACAGGTTCTTATAACTTAATAAGTTCAAATTTTGTTACTCTACATATGCTTTTCTAATAGTTGTTCGGTTGATTTGTGTACGAAACTTGCAGTGGATACTCCACGATTGGAGTGACGAACATTGCTTGAAACTCCTAAAAAATTGTTGCGAAGCTCTCCCCAGCTCCGGGAAGGTAATCATTGTGGAATCGATTCTTCCCGTGGCTCCTGATAATAGTGTTTCCTCAAACATTGTTGTTGAGCAAGATTTGCTCATGTTAGTTCAATGCCCAGGAGGAAAAGAGAGGACCCAAAAAGAATTTGAGGCCTTAGCAGTAAAGTCTGGATTTTCTGGTTATGAAGTCATATGTTGTGCTTATAACAGTTGGGTCATGGAGTTCCAAAAATGAGTGGATCATTAACTTCTTTTGGAACTTTCCTAGTTTATTGTTTCTGGAACTATTTTGTGGTGGTGTGTATGGCTATGAATCTTTCTCTTTTCAACTTGTGTTACTACTGAGAATGCGTAATCCAAACTTTTCTATAAATAGTAATTTATGACCACTATAGAGCCCCCATAATATGATTTTATTTTATTTTTAAGTTATAGAAATCTAACCTTATCCCGACCTTCTATGAAAAACTGTAACTGCTTAAAACTATCACATTTTTTTCTTTGAGATTTTTTAGAAACCGACTGTTATATCACTGTGATTTTTGGCGGACATGACATGCACAAGTACAGTATCCAATTCAACAGTCAATTTTTTAAAATATGCAACACACAATTATCTGTGGGCTTCATGCTTACATAAGATATATAAGCGTATGTTGACTAGATCGGGACTCAGCTTCAACTATGTTTTGATTTCCTCATAGGAGAGGATGAATTTATGCCTTCAATACTATATAAAACATAGGGTAAATTGTATAAAAACCCTCCATACTATATGCTTGGTTTTATAAAATATATCCCTTGAACTTCAACACCGCTCTTAACAATTTGTTAAGTTGAATTTTTAGCCAATACAAAATAGTTATTTTAAAAAATCAGCTGTTCGATTATAATTAGATAGATATGATACTCATTTTATATATGTCATGTATGCCAAAAATTGCACGTATAAATCTTTTTGATTGTGTCATAATACATGTCCTCGATCATGACAAGTTAATCATATGGGTTCTTCTTCAATATCAAATTATTGATTTTTTGGTCTAGTAATCCATATATGGATTTTTTTTTTTTTTTAAGTATTTTGTAATCTATCCTACACAGATATCTTAAACAATTTCGTGTACGTAAAGCGCACCTTATAGGAACTCAACCTCATTGTCATTGTCATGGCTGGGAAGGGTTTTGAATTTAAAGACATAGTAGAACCTTGATGCATATATTAATTTATTGATATATTCATGAGGATTCTATCTTTTTTAAAATAAATAAAAGATTTTTTTTAATATCATACCAAAAATCAATCTGAACTAATGATCTTGGAGATGAAATCTGGACTCTAGTGGTTGAAAAGTCTGTCTTAAGTTACAAATTGATGGGAAGTTTGGTAAGAAAATGAGCCTGGTCAAGAAACAAGCTCTCTCATAGTGTAGAAGGTTCAAAGTACATTGTACCTAATTTTCTTCCTAGTGCCATTGTGATTCTTGTATTTGCTAACAGAGTAACAATCCACATAACAGACCACCGTGGAAGTGCTGAAATCGTGACGATCTACCTACCAGAAAATTATTTTGTGCAGTGGACAATTTTCATTGTGCATGATGATATCAAAAAAGAGTAATGGGCCGGTGCTCTTGTGGATCGGGTGTCGCGGTGGATCTGCATTCCCGGTCGTGAACACCAGTGTGGCGTTTTCCTATAAAGTTTCGACGATCAAATCAGTTTTCAGAGCAAGTAGATAAAATACAAAGTCTATAGATGGACTATCAATCACATACCTTTCGCAAGAGAGGGAGAGTGCTTTTATAGGAATTATCATGGAGTTCGTCACGTGGATGGCGTGGAAGGAACCAATGGTCAATATCAAAGCCCAATACCTTGCCTCTTAATCACAGTTAATGGTTAACGTAAGTGGTTGGGCGACCATTTAGTGATCCGCTTTACCTGGTAATCATGCTACGCTTTACCATGTACGGATCAGTTGTTAGGATTGTCTTGTAATGAATTCGAATGAACATGCAAATGGCCCCTGACTATCTTTATTGAGTGATGTTGACTAATCGGGTGGTACCCGGCGAGTCGGGCGAAACTCTTCCAGGTCGGGTAGTACTAGTAGGATCGTTCAATAAAAGTCCTGACTCGACACATGTCGAGCATGGATAACCGCATATTTTTACCCTCTTTAGTGCATGACTCAATGATCGAACAATTTCGGTCATTGATTGATAGGCAGAGTATGACCAGACGTGATCCCATTGATGCATGCAAATCATAAATCAATTAATGAGTGAGTTATTTATCACCTGATGAGTTGGTGTGGACTTGCTAGGTTATAAGAACAACAGGAGATAATCTTCTTTCATAAAATCCATAACTAAAATTAAAAGAGCGGTCAGTCTCCAATTTGCACCAAATTCTTAAGAGCAATACGTCAACCACAAAATGCCATTTGGTACCATTTGATAAGGAACTGTTTGAATTTGTTTTTTATAAGTATTTATTTGCTTTTTAAAAATTAGAAATTTTTTTAAAAAAACAAATAAGTACTTATAAAAAATAAATTCAAACGGTGCCCAAATAAAATTTTAATTCAATACATTTACAATTCGATGGGATCCTATCTTTTGAAAAGATTATATGATAGTTTAATTAGTGCATCTCCAATACATTCATGGCATTTGATGTGCCAATGCAAAATTTGGCAACTAAAATAGCACCAAATGGCATTAATGCCAAATTTTGAAGCATATGTGATCTAATGCATTAATGTTATATTTTGGCATTTCTCACTTTTTGAAGGAATAATATGACTTGGAAATGCCATTTGAGGTGTCAAATTCGACAGCCCTACATGCCATTGCCGTAATTTGGTATTCCAAATGACAAACCATTGGTGCAACTTATTTGGATTTTAATGCCAAATTTTGGCAATGGCAACTCAAATAGTATACCATTGGAAATACTCTTCTTATCAACACTATCAAATACTATTCTATTAATAAATTCAATCAAGCTATCATTCATGAAGCTATTAAGGATTTAATTAATTATAGACACATCTGGTGATTAAAAAACATGAATTCTAGCTAAAATAAGATTACTCAAAATATTATGTATGACATTTAGAATCCCATTAAACCAACAAGTTGGGATTTGATCCCCATTCTCTTTAAGATACAAGTTTTTAATAACAATTCTTACCATCAGGCTAAGTAATAGCTTGTGATACCTTGTGATGATAGATAATATTAAATTAATTTCATTTAAATTATTTAATAATCATTAAAATATATAAAATAATATTTAGAAAAAAACATTATTGGATTAGACAAATTTCTAATAAATACCATGCTCGCAAAAAATTAGAGTAATCCGACGGTCAATTTTTGAATAATAATTATAAAAGATTAGTGATATTTTTAAAGAACAAAGTAGACAATTTTTCATATTACTATTTTAAAAAAACCGACTGTTAGATTAGTGTGATTTTTGACAATATGATATTCATAAGAAATTTGTTCAATTTCATGCACCTAGTACAAAATTGAATGAGATTACTTGGTTAGAGTCAATCACCAATGACATATAGAAAAACTAACCGTTGGATTAGATAAACACATTGTGAATTTCAAGCTCACAAAAAATCATAGCGATCGAATGGTCAATTTTTGAATAATGACTATAGAAGATTTGTGATATTTTGAAGAACAAAACATACAATTTTTTACATTGACATTTTTCAAAAATAGACCATTAGATTATTATGATTCTTTACAATCATAGTATTATTCAAAAGAAGTTTGTTCAATCCAATGGTAGGTTTTCTATTTTACAAATTACAAGTCTTTTCTTTTAATAAGTCTTAATTACAATTTAATGAGCCTGTCCACAAATCTATTCGGTATTTTTAATTTTATTTTTTCATTCATGAACTCACTAAATTTTTGAAAAAGGAAAGAAAACTTATTTAGTAGAAGTCACAAATTAACTTTTTTTAATTAAGAATCTCATATATTTTTAATTAAAATTATTATTTTTTGACAACAATCTTTAAATCTTTTTAATTTTTAACTATGGTGAATCTTTTTTAATTTTTAACTATGGTGATGCAACTCCCTCCTATCAAAATTGTATACATTTGAAATATGAATAAAATAAGTTTATTTTTTGTTTATTTATTATTTATTCATGTACGTTACTAGTTATATTTTTTTTTCTTTTTTTACAATGTAATTTAAATATATTAAAAGAAAATGGAAAAAATTAAAAATTGACAAAAATGCCCATTAGCCCGATCAATTAGCCCGTTAGCTCGATCTATTAGCCCAATTCGGACTAGTCCATTAGCCCGATCCAGTCCGATCCGTCCCATTATTTTAGTGGACTAGTCTAATGGACCATATTGGACAGACGTTTTCCTCTTATTTGACAGGCCCGATCCGGTTCGATAGCTTAACAAGCTAAGCCCAATCCGATAGCTCGTTAGTCCACTTTCTTAACGGGTTGGACCGGTCCAGTCCGCCCCTTTTGACACCACTAGTGTGCTGTCTCTCTCTCTACTTACATTGCAGATTCCCTAAATTTTACAGGCTCTTTCTTTGAGAAAAGGTAAAAAATTTGGGATGAGTGGCAATTTTATAGAGAGAGAAGATCAAAATCTTCTTAGCTTGCCCATGAGCTAAACATTAAAATTCTTCATCCTATGTCCCAGGGACACAGTAATTTTAAATAGAAAGGATTCAATTAGTACTGTAAAAACCAAAAAAAATTAAAAAATTAAAAAATTAAAAAATATAATAATTTTCTCTTGCATGCTGTTGAAGTAGTGGTATATATTTTTATTTAAATGAAGGATATGATTAATTATAAGTAAAACTATTATTTTATAATTGTAGCACTTTATTTTTTGTTAAAATAATTGTAATCCTTTGTCATTTCTATTTATTCAACCTTAGAAAAGTTCAGGAATATAAATCACGTAATTATCATGCCAAGCTAATAAATAATGGCACTGTTTGGTTTTGCTTTTTATAAGTATTTTATATTTATTTGCTTTTTATAATATTTAATTTCTTAGCAAAAAAAAAAAAAATTAATTAGAATTACATTTTTATTTTTACCTTTTTCAAATTAGCAATTTATTTATTTCTTATCAAAAAAGCAAAAAAATTAAAAGGTAATGTTTGATTTTTTTATTAAAAAAAATAAATATTACCAATTTTAGAAAAGCAAAAAAGTACTTTTAAAAAGCTAAACCAAATTGTGCCTATAATTTTAATGCCGGCCTAAACTACTTTTTAGAATAAGTTCTAGTATTAAATTATATCTCTACTAAATTTAGTGTCTAATAATTTAATTATAAAAAATAATCAAACAATAAATTTATTTAATAATATCATATAATACTCATGAGCAATGATTCTATCAGTATATGCTTATATAAGTTTATATAAGCATGAATCTAATAAATAATTGTGGAATACATATTTTGAAAAACTGGCCGTTAGATTAGATACTCTGTTTATGCATGTCATGTATGCCAAAAATTACAGTGATCCAAGGGTTGTTTTTTCAGAAATATCACTGAGAAAAAACGTAATAATTTTTAGCGATCATAGTTTTTCATAGTCTAATTTTGATACTTTGACATTGAATCGTCGTGATTTTTGGCATCCATAATTAAGAAGACTATATCATCTACGGTCAATTTTTAAAAATATGTATCTCACAATTATCTATGACCTCCATGCTTACATAACTTATGTAAGCATATGCTTAGGCCATCTCCACTATTGGTACATGTATATCCATATGCAAATCCAATTTTTATATATGGATAGCAATTTGGGTGCTCCAATAAGGATATATATCCATATGCAAAAAAGGAAAAGAAAAGAAAAGAGGATTGAACCAAATTGATATTCATATTTGATTATTAATTTGGTTTAATCCATTTCTGACCACATCACAATTTTCCCTATTTCCCCTTCCAAAATTGAAAAGGGATATGACACCATTGGAACACTTTTATAATTCTATCCTTTTTCATTTTCATGTTCACTTTTATGATTCAAAAAATTAACATGAATCATAGAATTTGCATTTGACCGTTGGAGATGATCATACATGCAGGATGGGAACTGTAATGCTCACATCATTTATTTTTTCAAAATTTTATAATTTTTAAAAATATATATAATAAAATCAAAACAATTTTATTCAAATATGCAAAATATATATATATATATATAAAAGAAAAAAAAATAGTGATGCATAATTATATATATATAAAAAAAAAAAAAGGGATTGAACCAAATTGACTTCCAAATATGGATACCAATTTGGTTCAATCCCTTTCTGGTCCTATCAACATTTTCTTCAATTCCCCTTCCAAAATGGGATATGGCACCATTAGAACACTTTTATGATTCTATCCATATTTACTTTCATGTTCGCTTTTATTATTCAAAAAAATGAATATGAATCATAGAATTTACATTTTGCCATCGAAGATGACCTTAAATGCAGGATGCGAAGCATAATGCTCACATCATTTATTTTCCCAAAATTTTATTCGTCATCTCTTTTTGTCCTCCCTAGTTTATCTATTCAACTTAGAATATCTATTTCGAGAAACCGACCGTTGGATTTGATGTTCCATTTATACTTATCATGAATTCAAAAAAAATACATTAATCCAATGGTTAGTTTTTTGCAATTTTGAAAAATATTGTAAACAATAATGAAAAAATTGTAAAAAAAATAGTCACGATCTATTTTTTGAAAAACCGGCCGTTGGATCAATGTGATTTTTTGCATTCATTATACATAAGTGGAGCATCAAATCCAACGGTCGGTTTTTCGAGATATTTGTTCTAAGTTGATTAAATGCATTAGGAAGGACAAAGAGGGAGGACAAAAAGGGAGGACGAATAGAATTGCCTTAATTATTAGGTGAATTGGAAGCCTATTTATTTATTTTTTAGAATTCTAGCTCTTAATTTAAGTTGATATGTTTGTTTAGACTTGATTGTTTTTACTTCTTTTTTTTTTTAAAGGATTATTCCGGCCCAATTCATAAATAAGCCCAAAATAGACACTAAAATCAAATATTTTGGTGCAATAGATGCTTAAGTACGTTATCTCCCTAGCTTAATCTTTGGAAGATGTGTTCTTGAAATTAATAGGATCAATTCAATGTATTGTGTATTTATCAATCAACGTCACATTCTCATTAGTTATTTCCTTGAGTGCAATTGAATAAAAATAATTCTAGTTATTGAAACTAAAGTGTTTTATTTATTTATATATTTAATATATGTATTGGTGATAGGAGAATTGGGGGTGAGCTTTTTTTTTTTTTTTGCCAAGCAACAAGGCCGACGTTCGAGCGGTCAGTGTCCGACTAATTAAAAATACTATTTATGGATTGATTGGATGATTTAATTATATTAATTTACTTATTTGTGTATGGTAATTGTTTGATCTAAATAAATATGATTTTTATTTGATTTGTAAATGGAAAAGTCATGCATAATCGATAAATTCTTTTAAAAAAAAAAAAAAATTATAAAAACTATTGAAAGTCGTTGAAAATGTTTTAAAATTTTTTTTGGCAACCTCTGTTACAAAATCTTGGCTGCGCCTTGTGCTCAACTATTCCAGCAACTGCACCTATTACATTGCGCCGGTATGGAAAAATCTTATATCAATCGGGTTTAATGCTGTGCTTCAGTGAGACACTTGAAGAAGCAAACAACCTGCAACTTCACCAAAACAGGAACAATAAAAGCATACCACCTACAGAACCGCCCACAGTGAATTGCACCGGGCAGCTACGCCACCCACGTTAACATGAACACTTGGAAAGTGCAGTACCTATTATGGATCCATACCTGTCATACCACATACAGAACCATGAACGTTTTTTCCTTTAAATGGCACCATGCAGGTGCTGCTTCGGCACTCCGCCAGTGCCTCCCACCCCTAGTAAAGTCCAAAAAGGTTTGATGAATTATTGATTTGGTTATAAAGTACAAAAAAGATTCGGTAGAGAGGATGTACGGTAAGTAGTGTGTACTTTCTTTGGTTACAATACACACTCATGACTCATCCATCCTCTGCTATTTCCCTCTAATATTATAACAGAGTCAAAGGGGACGATCTTCTTTCAAGTTTCATCAAAGCCTGGACTTAAAAGAATCATCATGTCTCAACAAGAAGCAGCCGTTAACGGAGAAGGAAGTGGGAAAACTAGCCATCCGGTTAGCAAACGCTGCGTTTCTTCCAATGGCGTTGAAGTCAGCACTGGAGCTCAATCTTCTCGACATCATATCCGCCGCCGGTGACCGCGCGTTCCTTTCACCTTCCGAGATATCGGCTCAGCTTCCCACCAAGAATCCTGACGCGCCAGTTTTGCTCGACCGGCTTCTGCGTCTAGCTACTCCATTCTTAAGTGCTCTCTGCGAACCGGTGGTAATGGGGAAATTGAGAGATTGTTTGGTGTGGAACCCATATGCAAATTCCTCATAAGGAATCAAGATGGAGGGTCTGTTGGTCCTTTGCTTCTGTTGCATCACGATAAGGTCTTCACTGAGAGCTGGTATGATTTAATTACTAAACCCCTTAAAATTGTGGTCTGTTTGGTTCTCGAGAAAATGGAGTCAAATAAAAGATATAGGTTAGATATATAAGTTAGATCAGGGAGTTTAAGCAATATTGCTTATGATGACTTCCTAGGATTAATTGCAAATTATATTAGTTTCCAGTAGAGCATGATTCTCTTCCCTGCATATGCTTTATATATATCTACACCTATACTACTTAATTATGGCATTTTCCAAAGTTTTGTTTAAAGAATCAATAGATGGAAAGCAAGAGATCTAAACCATATAAGAGAATATATACATTGCACCCAATTACGCCACTGCACATCACTAAATGCTTTCCATTTTTCAATATTTTATTTAAAGAATCAATAAAAAATAAAAAGTCTAAGCCCAGACATAACCATTTAACACTATATTTTTAATCTTAAATATAAATGTGATGTGAAAAGGATAAGGAAATCTTAAAATATAAATAAATCGAAAAATCAAAAAATCAAAATACATTTGTAGAATCCTAAAAGAATAAATATTTATGTGGTGATTATCAAATAAAGCTAAACAACTCTTGTTTATTGTACAGTTTTTATTAGGTAGAGACTAATATATATATATATATATATATATATATATATATATATACACACACACACACAAAGAGGTGCTGTTATCAGGTGCACCTGATGCAAGATGCATCATGTGCCTTCTTTTAGAGCCATTTGTTGAGCATATTTTCGAAAATTAACCGTTAGATTTGATGCTCATTTCATGTATATCATGCCTGCAAAAAATCACAGTGATCCAACGGTTAATTTTAGAAAATATGCTCAACAAATGGCTCTAGAAGAGGGCACCTGATGCAAGATGCATCAGGTGCACCTGATAACAGCGCCTATATATATATATATATATATATATATATATATATATATATATAAATTAATTATATATTTTCAAACATATTAGAACATATAGATTAAGCATCCTTAAATGGCATGTACACTACACAAACAAGTATTCTACACCAAGCAAGACTTTGTAATAATGTAATATTTCTGGTGATTTTGGATGGAAGGAGTTTCTTTTTATATGTAGTGGGTGTCATGATTCTGCAAAGCACGTGATTGGTAGGACTACTCCATATGAACTTAAATTTGTAGTACATACCATAGTTATCAGAACTGGACCGGACATTAACATTTGATCCGGTCAAGGCATCGGTTCACCGGTCTAATCAATGGGTCAACTTTCGAACCGCTTAATAATAAAATATATATTATTTTAAATATATTGGAGATTTTTACAAGTATATGAATGTAATAAGGTTATATTTTATAGATTGCATTATAATAACTATAAGTAAAGTATAGCCTAGTGGTAAAGACTTCCATTTTCTTTCTTTTGAAGAGGTTAGGTGTTTAAACCTCAAGGAATGCAACTCCCATAAAAAATATTTTGAATTATTAATTGAACGGTTTGACCGCCTGGTCAAGGCGAGTTACTCCAGTTTTCTTTCTTATCCGGTCCAATAATAAACCCAAACCGGCTAGGGGTCCAGCTCACCGGACGGGCCGGCTCGATTCTGATAACTAGGGTACGGTATATACCCAATTATTTCAAAACTTACTTATGTATTGTTCAAATTAATTTACTTATGTCATACGAGGTTAAATACTTTGACATACGTAGGAAGAATATTCAACCAACGGCTGGTTTTTCAAAATATACTAAATAGCCAGGTCCTCGTGAGAAAGGGACTCTATAATTGTAAATGCATTATTATATAATTTGTTCTCTAGTAGCTTCATTTCATTGTCATCATTCTCAGGTTCCACTTGAATGACGCTATTCTGGAAGGGGGACTTCCTTTTGAAAGAGCTTATGGAATGACAGCATTTGAATACCCAGGCAAAGATGAGAGGTTCAATCGGGTAATTAACCAAGCAATGTCGAATCACACCACCTTGATCATGAAGAAGATACTAGATGTTTACAAAGGCTTTGAAGGCCTTAAAGTGTTGGTTGATCTGGGTGGTGGAATTGGAGTTACTCTCAAAAGCATCACTACCAAGTATCCTCACATTAAAGGCATCAATTATGATTTGCCTCATGTTATTGCAGATGTTCCTTCTTATTCAGGTATTGAATCATAAAAAATATTAAAAGGACAAAATTTTAGACCAAAATTTTCAAACTATCTGAAATGGCATAATGATAGAACCTCTGCTTTTGTGCCGGATGGTTTGAAAAATGTGGTCTAAAGTTTGATCTCCTTAGCATTACTCTCGATTCATTTCTTTTCTCACCCATAAGTGGATTCTTTCATTTTATTTATTTATTATTTTTTTGAAAATGTAAATATTGGGATGTATGGTAATGCATTGTGTTCACACCAAAAATCGCCATTTTTGTAATTTGTCTACGTGTCTATTTTTGGGGGAAAAATATGTGGGTAATTAGTGCTTAATTGGAATCCAATATGTGATAGCCACATAATTTCTAATAAAATTACTATGGCTAATTAATTAATTACCGGTGGTAATTTTATGATGTGGCCTAATAATCTGTTAGTGGATGGTTATTAAAGAGTAGGCCACTAATTAATTTAAGAGACAACATGTGGCTAAATTGATGGTTTAGTGAGATAAGAATTAAAGAAGTTGTGTGTTAGTTAAATCGCAGAAAGTTTGAGTCCAAATAGATAACTAGCATGTGGCAGAAGATTGAGCAAGTGATAACTATGAGATTAAAGGGAGCTTTACACGTGGCAGCATGGAGGAAAATATGAAGTTAGAGATAAAACAATATTGAGACACATGGCATTGATTGGCTAAATTGAAGGAGTTATGGTGGAACGTGCAAATGACTATTGGCTTGAATTATGGGAAGTGTAGCTGCCATTACATAGAACATGGCAATATTCATGGAACATGGAGGCAACACAAAACCATGATCTAAAGTGCAGAACGTGGAGATAAGGCACATCATGGAGCAAGACAGTTATTCATCAGCATCTATAAAATGAGAAGAATATAGCAGATTCAAGAGAACGATCGACATCCTTCCAACCAGAGCGCAATGCTTCAAATTTAGTTTTATGAGTTCTAAATTCCTTTCATCTTACGTTATTTTCAATTCTTAGTTCATTTGAATTTCTTCATTTTAGTTAGTTTAAGTTCAAGGTTTGTAATTATTCAAGTTCAAGCAGTTTTCATTCGAAGTCCACCATGGTGATCCTCGACTCGAGCACTGTAAGTTTATTTTCTGTTTTAATGTCAATTTCATGATTAGTTCAAGTTAATTTCGATTATCAAAGTGTTTAATTCAATCATTATTATTTCCGATTAATTAGTAAGGTCTAAAGACATTCCATTCAAGAACCCATTTAAGGCCTACCCTCACCTTAAGCAATCGCTTGACCCCGACCATATAGTGACTGACTTGGCATCAACGCCTTCAAACCTTGATTTTGGCCAATAGGTGCTGAGGGTCATGTTCTAGCAACCTCAATTGGACTTTAGGAAGTCCTGGCACGCCCGCGCAATCCGCCAACCACGTGCCTTAGGTTTTAGACATGAACACCTTTTTGGCACGCCCGGTGGGACTCCATTCAGTTAATGTCAAACAGACCAGTAACTAGATCCATAACTAATGTGCTAGATTCTCAAAGTTCCCCAAAGGATTCGAGTCCTGATGGGGAAGGTCAAGAGGAAAATTTAACTTTGAGTCATATTGTCATTCAAGAGATGAAAAATAGCTTTGAAAAATTACAAAATATTCTTGTGGAAATAGCTGAGAAACAAGAACGATATAGTGAAAAGATACTGTTAGCCTTATGACTTCCACCCATATTTGTTAAATGATTTTAATGATAACAAACATTGTGTTTTAATTTCTCATGTGTATATGAATACATTGTTGTATTGCACATGCTAATATTGTTGTATTACATATGAATATATTGATATATTGCATATGAATATTTTGATGTTCATTCGTGTTTATTGCCAAACCTTTTTGAATGAATGTTTATTGTTTGACAATGTCATATTAATTACTTGATTAACATTGTCATATTTATTTAATGTTTGTTTGACTAACCTTATTAATTGATTGACATTATCCTATAGTTCTTGTATATCCATTTTGGTATATGTGTTTATAAGAATATAATAGGATTCAAGTTGTCAATGAAGAAGGCTCAAGCCATCATGAAACTCTTGCACTTTATTGAACCTTATGTACGTGGATGTGAATATGTTGCATATTCACTTAAAGACTTTGAAAAGCTATTGCATTTATGCAATCCTATCATAAGCCACAACATTATTGAAGTGTAATGATGAAGCCAAGCAAGCCTAGCACAAGCCAAGCTCAAGTGTTGAAGATTTTGCTTTTGTTCTTATGTGAGTGCTTAGGATTTATATTGTAAATCTCTCTTTAGGATGAACTATCATTGGCTCAAAATAACATGCATTAATGACCTCAACTTTGATTTAATTTGGAAAATTATATTTTGATTAAAAGTTGATTCAAACTCATAATGGGCTATATGGATTTAAAGACAAAATGTTTTATACTTATTGTTTTGGCCTAAACATCTTTGGAAAACATTTTAAACTTGCCCAAAAATATTTTGGAACTCTTAGTCAACTTGTTCAAGTGTTATTAGTTGATTTGGACTTGAGAAATCTTAATTATTAGCTTTGCAACATTTCTAGTCGACTAATCTAGTATTTCTAGTCGACTAAGAATGAAGACAAAAGTTGGTCTTGAGAAAATCCTCTCCTAGTCCACTAATCAGCCCTGTCTAGTGGACTAACAGTCTCCTAGTCGACTGATCGACCCCCTACTCAATAACAGCTAGTTTTTAACACTCCAAACGGCTATATTTTGACCCCTAACGGCCATATTTGTTTTGGAACCTATTTATACTCATTTTATGGGTCTTGAATCAACTAATGATCATATTCAATCATACACAAACTTAGTCTACATCATTCTTGTGTGATTTATTCACTTTGATTCATCATTCTCTCCTGAGCCATTGAATAGTTCTTAATCTTTGAGAGATATTAGTGAAAGCTTCATTGTTGTACATCTTCTACTCTTTAAGGAGTGTTCTTTATTGTACTCAAACCTCATATTGTAATCTTGTGAGTTGTAAGGGTTGAGTGAATCCCTTGTAAGTGAGAATCTACCACCTTGAAAGTAGATTGTGGGTGAGTTGTCTTCCACCTTGAAAGAAGGCAAGTTGTAAAGGTTTCTCCAACTTGAAGGAGTGATTCATATTGGATTGTGGAATCCTCAAGACGAGGCTCTTGAGGCGTGGACGTAGGCAGAGACCGAACACGTTAACTCTTGTGTTTGATTCTCTCTAACTCTTCTCTTGCATTTCAATTTATATACTTGCTATATATTGTTGAATTGTGATTCTTTCTTACTCTCTCATTTCCAATTAAATTTGTTAACTTGTTTATATTCCGCTAAATTTAATTGGACCTAATTTTTAATTTGGTAATTTTTGTTAAAGTTTGCAATACCTCTATTCACCCCCCCCCTCTAGAGGTATATACTTGGGCCAACAGATACAACAATCCCTTGAACATCTCATTGAGGTGATGATAAAGTCTCATAGTCTTGGGGAATATCTTGTGGTTGGTTTCAAACCCAGGGGGCAATGGGTAAAAGATTTTAATTCGAGGCTTTCTATTAATGATGCGAATATTGATGGAGATTTTCATGGCCTTGAATCAATTGCAACCCTTTGGGAGCATGAAGAAATGTAAGACGACCAGACCGTGCATGAAAGGCCTTTCGAGGCCTTAATAGAATAGACCAAGCAGGACTTTTCAGGCGACGTTCTTAATATTCAAAATAGTATGGAGAATGTTCTTATAGGTTGTTATGATGAAGATGATGACCGGACCGTGCATGAAAAGCCTTTTAAAGCCTTAACAGAAAAGATCAAACAAGACTTTTCTGATAATGGTCCTAAAATTGAAGAAAGCCTTAGGACTAACAATTATGCTTTTGAAAGTACTGTGGAGAATGTCTTTGCAAGTTTTGAAGATGACCTTCCTCATGGTCATGAGACTGTTCCTCACGATCTTTATTTAGAAATACCAATTTGTACCAAAGTCAAGAAGCCTCCAGATATTGACGAATGTGGTACGGAGGACAACAAAGAGGAGAATGTCTTAACAGGTTGTGATGAAGATGACCATCTCCATGGTCAGAAGACCTTTCCTGAAGGTCTTTATGAGGATGAACCGGTCCTTGCTGAGATTAAGAAGCCTCCAGACATTGACGAAGGTAGTACAGAGGGTAACAAGGTATTTCTAATGAGATAAAATCTAGAGGTAAAAACCTGTCTTTTATTTCTAAATTTATTCAATTCATGTACTCTTTGGTTTTCTTATATCAAACCAAAGTAGTTATGGAAATTATTAGACATGGATTCAAAATGAAGATCAATCATATTTCTCAAACAATCTTACATCCTAGATGGATTACTGGAAGCCATGCCATCAAGTTTGGATTAAGATAAGATGGTTGGTAAAAAAGGGAGAGTATTTCTGGCCAAAGAAATGGCCAAAAGGATGATTTTATAGGTCATAAAATTAGTCCTTATAAATTTCCAGGTCTCATAAGACCGGAAAAGAAGACCTTCAGGCCGTAACGCACAGCCTTACAAATTGTAAGTATTTCAGACCTTTCAATGCAGAATTGTGATCTTCAGCCCTTTAGGCCGATGATTTGGTTATAATATATTTTCGGAGATATAGGCCGAAAAGAACGGCCTTACAAGTTGAGGAGAATGGCCTTTCTAGGCCATAAAGAGAGAACTTTATAGACCCTGGGAGAAAGTTCTTCACCACAAAATATGTATTAGCTTTATTTCAAATCTTTAGAAAAATCACAGCTATTTCAGAAGGCCTTACCATCATGCTATTTCAGAAGGCCTTACCATTATGCACAGCCATTTCAGAAGGCCTTTCCAGCACCTATACAGTCAGAATCACTTGTAACTAGACCTGGAGGAACGGTCTCAAATTTCCAAGGCCATTGACAAAAGAATTGTGAGACATGCTTAAAGAAAGTCTACGGGTCTGAGATTATATATGGCTGGATATAACAGGTTGAAGACCTTCCAAGCAGACAGCGAAGACCGTAGCAAATGATCTAAAAGCCTTTGCTGAAAATTATAGTGTAAGACTTTTCTTTGAATAGCCTAGAATTAGAAGTTTGACAACACCAAAAGAAGCTCAAGACCTACATGGCGAAAGGTATTTATTCTTTCATCTTTACAAATTCTTTTGTACAAAAGTAATTTGAAAGATGCAAGGACGAAAGGCAACGTGTTCACACCAAAAATCGTCATTTTTGTAATTTGTCTACGTGTCTATTTTTTGGGGAAAAATATGTGGGTAATTAGTGATTAATTGGGAGCCAATATGTGATAGCCACATAATTTCTAATAAAATTACTATGGCTAATTCATTAATTACCTGTGGTAATTTTATGATGTGGCCTAATAATCTGTTAGTGGGTGGTTATTAAAGAGTGGGCCACTAATTAATTTAGGAGACGACATGTGGCTAAATTGATGGGTTAGTGAGATAAGAGTTAAAGAAGTTGTGGGTTAGTTAAATTGCAGAAAGTTTGAGTCCAAATAGATAACTAGCATGTGGCAGCAGATTAAGCAAGTGATAAGTATGAGATTAAAGGGAGCTTTACACATGGCAGCATGGAAGAAAATATGTAGTTAGAGATAAAAAAAATATTGAGACACATGGCAGTGATTGGCTAAATTGAAGGAGTTATGGTGGAACGTGCAAATGACTATTGGCTTGAATTATGGGAAGTGTAGCTGCCATTACATAGAACATGGCAATATTCAGGGAACATGCCCCCACAAGACCATGATCTAAAGTGCAGAACGTGGAGATGAGGCACATCATGGAGCAAGACAGTTATTCATCAGCATCTATAAAAGGAGAAGAATATAGCAGATTCAAAAGAACGATCGACATCCCTTCCAACCAGAGCGCAATGCTACAAATTTAGTTTTCTGAGTTCTAAATTCCTTTCATCATATGTTATTTTCGATTCTTAGTTCATTTGAATTTCTTCACTTTAGTTAGTTTAAGTTCAAGGTCTATAATTATTCAAGTTCAAGCAATTTTCATTCGAAGTCCACCATGGTGATCCTCGACTCAAGTTAATTTCGATTATCAAAGTGTTTAATTCAATCATTATTATTTCCAATTAATTAGCAAGGTCTAAAGACATTCCATTCAAGAACCCATTTAAGGCCTACCCTCACCTTAAGCAATCGCTTGACCCCGACCATATAGTGACTGACTTGGCATTAAGGCCTCTAAACCTTAATTTTGGCCAAGAGGTGCTAAGGGTCGTGTTCTAGCAACCTCAATTGAACTTTAGGAAGTCCTGGCAGGCCCGCGCAATCCACCAACTACGTGCCTTAGGTTTTAGACGTGAACGCATTGAATATTTGAGTTATCATCATCAGCATGACTTGACCTTCTATCCATAGATGGGGTTTGATGTTCCATAATGACTTTACATTGTATTAATTGTTGCACAATTCAACAAGCCTTATTACATTCATTTGTCTTAGTGTAGGTGTGGAGCATGTTGGTGGAGATATGTTTGTGAGTGTTCCAAAAGGAGATGCCATTTTCAGGAAGGTAAGCCTCTGTAATTCTAGTTCTATTGCTTGGCTAAAAATGAACATATATGTTTGTCCCTCACCTTGCATTTTGGTATATACTTCCACTACATTTGACTCACTACTAAATGAAAATATATACCAAATGTCCAAAATGGAGCTAGAAGCCTATCATCTTGCTCTGTCATGTAATCAAGCTGCATTCTTCTTTTCTATAGCAGAAATGATAGTAAGTTACAGAACAAGCTTTGTATTTTAAACAAGACCTCCTTTAGAATGAAGACAACTTAGGGCTCATTTGAATAAGCTTATATTCTTGTTCTTTTTTTTACTCTTGAAAGTAAAAAATGAAAGCTTTTACAGTTTTTGGTAGTTACTTTTAAAAGTTGAGGAAGCAAGAATTTGTTACTATCTCAACTTTTAAAAGTGAAAAAAAAATGAAAAAATTGAAGTCAAAGCTTAGCCAAACAGGTTCTTATAACTTAATAAGATCAAATTTTGTTACTGTACATATGCTTTTCTAATAGTTGTTCGGTTGATTTGTGTACGAAACTTGCAGTGGATACTCCACGATTGGAGTGACGAACATTGCTTGAAACTCCTAAAAAATTGTTGCGAATCTCTCCCCAGCTCTGGGAAGGTAATCACTGTGGAATCGATTCTTCCCGTGGCTCCTGATAATAGTGTTTCCTCAAACATTGTCGTTGAACAAGATTTGTTCATGTTAGTTCAATGCCCGGGAGGAAAAGAGAGGACCCAAAAAGAATTTGAGGCCTTAGCAGTAAAGTCTGGATTTTCTGGTTATGAAGTCATATGCTGTGCTTATAACAGTTGGGTTATGGAGTTCCAAATATGAGTGGATCATTAGCTTCTTTTGGAACTTCCCTAGTTTATTGTTTCTGGAACTATTCTGTGGTGGTGGTGTGTGTGGCTATGAATCTTTCTCTTTTCAACTTGTGTTACTACTGAGAATGTGTAATCCAAACTTTTCTGTAAATGGTAAGTTATGACCACTATGGAGCCCATAATATGATTTATTTTTTTAAATTTTTTTTTATTTTTTTTTATAGAAATCTAACCTTATCCTGACCTTCTCTAACATTAACAAATGGGTGTCAATGTATTTCTATATACTCAAAACTGAAACCTCTTTCCTAAAAGTTGAAATATACGTCGCTAGACCAGAAGGCTTTTGCTAACCATTGGCAAAATGTGAATTGTTACAGACAAAAATAAAAATGTTATGTGTATACTAACACAAGCTTTCTTTTGTTTGTATGCCTAATGTTAGTTGATTTCTAGCTCTGTCATAGCAATACATGCTCTAAATTCATCCAAATGTGCCCTAATTCTGAGACATGAATCCATTAACAAAAGGAGAATGAGATCATATATTTGAGGACTAGTTTGGCTGTCACATGCAAATTGAATGCCTTCATTTACATTTTAGGGTAAGTTATATGACAGTCTACCAATTCAGTAATAGGTCAGTTTCACAAAACCCTCATGTCTATAAAATTTAACAAATAATCCATTGAACCATGAAAATTGAGTAAAATAACTTTCTTTAACTATTGATCAAGTTTATATAATCCCATTAAACTTTCAAAACAGAGGGGAACAAAGCATTACAAATCCATAATTGAAGGGATATTTGTTCAGTTTTAAAGTTTAGGAGGTTTTTTAACTTAACAAATTGTTAAGAGCTGTTTTGAAGTTCAAGGGATATATTTTATAAAACCAAGCTATAGTATGGAGGGTTTTTATACAATTTACCCTATATTTTATATAGTATTGAAGGCATAAATTCATCCTCTCCCATGAGGAAATCAAAATTCAGTTGAAGTCCAGTACCAATCTAATCAACATATGCTTGAAGCTCACATATAATTGTGGAATTCATATTTTGAAAAACTGACCGTTGAATTAAATACTGTACTTATGGATGTCATGTACGCCGAAAATCACTATGATCCAATGTTAGAATTTCAAAATATAATTATGAAAAACTGTAACGGCTTAAAACTGTCACATTTTTTCTCTATGAGATTTTCGAGAAATAGAACGTTGGATCATTGTGATTTTTGGCAGACATGACATGCAACAGTACAGTATCCAATTCAATGGTCAATTTTTCGAAATATGTATCACACAATTATATATAGCCTTCATACTGACATAAGCTTATACAAGCATATAGTGACTTGATCATTCCTGGTTAAAGCCATTGCCATGATTGATGGTCCTGATGGGCCAACATTTGCTTCACTCTCTTATCTATTTAATGGACCGTACAGTTGATCTGGACCTTCCACGGCACATCCGGGCCCACAATAATTGTGTAAGATGCCAACTAAACGGAAGCCCAACACAGCGATGATTGGGCTTTATCCAGAACCCATAAAAAGCCTCAGTCATTATGGGCCCATGAGTTGATTGGTCAGCTTTAGTCACGAACTTACCGTCGCTCTTTGGTAAGGCTATATAACAGCGTTTTTTTCTCATTTCTCATTTTCTTCTGGTTTTGTCATTTTCCTCTCGTCCCACATTTTCTCGAGAAAATTCTAGAGGGAAGCTTCCACCATCTCGATCTTCAACATGGCGTCAGGTATACTTCTTATTCTCGATACCTCATTTCAATACCCACGAGACAAAGATTATATTTCCGTACGAATTAAGATGTTTCAATGTATAATTCTTGGATATTATGCAGAAAGGTATTGTTATTTTGTTGAATTCGCCCAATAATCATCTACTATTATGAATAAATGGTCGATTCATGGGTTTTACAATCTGGGTATCGATTAATTATCAACATATACGATATTTGATTCTTGGTTTCCGAAGTTTTAGACATTTCAACTTGAATTTCTGCTGAGAATCTTGTTTCTACTCTGTTCAGTTGCTGAGAATCTGAAGAAAAGAAAAGAAAGTGAAATTTTGATTCCTTTGTTTAATATTGTCTGAGCCAAATTGTAGCATTAGTCACGATTGAGTGAAAATTTTGTTTATGGGGTCCCAATTCATGTTTTCGTTTCTGCATTATTCACCAAACTTAGCATTTACCTTTGTTTGGTTGCTGAGCTTTGAATCATATGTTTTCTAGTGCGTTGATTTCCGAAAGATAATAAAGTCACCTCAACCAAACCAAACAATTTCGTTAAGCGCATTTCAGTGGAGGTTTTTGTTTTCTGGGGTCCCAAACAATGAAAATTTAAGATTCAAAATTTTAGTTTCTTTTCCCACATTTTCTCACCTACCAAAAAAGGTGTTAAGTGAGAATATTCCTCTTCTGTTACTATTTTTATGTGATTCTGGTTATTTCATTTTCGGTCAGTGGTAATCTCTTGCAGATTTCAACTTGACTCCAGCCGAACTCGAATCAGCTTCGCGGTTGAGGACCATGCAGTTCTTGGTAACAAAAAGACCATGGCTTGGTAATGCCCCACTACTAACAGATTGGTTATCTTTTGTCTTTTCGGTTGTATTTCACTTTTCAGAAATTCTATTGTTTGGTTGCTCTATTCATGAGGTCCAAATTTATATTTCTTATTGTATTCTGTATTCTAGATCTTTACGGAGTAAATGTCAAACCTGTCGCTCCTATCGGGAGCACAAGTAGCAAGCCATTTGTTGATCCAGCACCCATACACCGTTGCTTGCCCGATGAGCTGCTCTTTGAGGTATTGCTTCTCAGGATTTCAAACCATTGCACTTGTGTCATAGCCTATTTTACAAAGAGATACCAGTAGAAATGATAAGGTCACTATTCTTACTTCAGTCGTCTTTCTATTTATATTTTTTATCAAAGGAAGGTACACATTGTAATCAATTGGATTTTTTGGAACCAAGATATTCTTTTTGTAGCGATTTTCTGTACTGCTTTCTGATATATGTATGTATGTATACATTTATGTGTGCGTACATATATGTATACACAGTAACTTGATATACTCAAGAATATGTTCTATGGTGTATGCTGTTTTCCAACAACATAGTGTTAGTTGATAAAACTTGGGTAGGGGCTTGGGGTTAATTGTAAGTTAGAATTATGGAGAGACACCTTAGAATTTAAAGGGTTTTAAGTTATGTAGGAGTAAATAGAATGTATGGGATGTAAATTTAGTCAAAGTAGGAGAAGAAATGAGTTCATAGTGCAAATTGACAGTGAAGAGATACCTAAAAGTAACCATTTCTTGTATCTTAGATCAATCATCCATAAAGATGAAGAGACTTAAGAGGATGATGCCAATAGAATTAGAGCACTGTGGATGAAGTGGAGATGTGCTTTTGGAGTCTATGTAACTATAGAATACCTATCAAGTTGAAGAAAAAATTTTACAAGACGGCTATAAGATCAATTATACATTGTGGTACTAAATGTTGGACACTAAAGAAACAATATGTTCAAACAGTGAATGTAGACAAAAAATGATGTTAAGATGGTTAATTGGTAATACCAGGAAAGATAAAATAAGTAATGTATTCATAAGAAAGTAGTAGTGGTTCCAATTTTACAAAACGGCTATAAGATCAATTATAATTTATGGTACTAAATGTTGGATACTAAAGAAACAATATGTTCAAACAGTGAGTGTAGACAAAAAAAGATGTTAGGATGGTTAATTGGTAATACAAGGAAAGATAAAATAAGTAATGTATTCATAAGAAAGTAGTAGTGGTTCCAATTAAGTACAAAATAAATCAAGATGGTTTGGTCATGTGCAACAAAGACTTAAGAATGCATCAACATAGAAGGATGACTTGATTCAAGTTGAAGGTCTTAAAAGGATAAAAAAAAAAGAATGTCCAAAGAAACGTGGTTGGAGGTAGTGAGGAAGGACATGTGTGCTAAAGAGTGAAATAGATGATATGACCCTTGATAGAGCTGAATGACGAAAAATGATTCATGTAGCCAAACCCATGTATTTGGGATTAAGGTTTGTTGAGATGAGTTAAGGTGAGTTGACATACATGTGTATATATATATTGTCAGTCATATAGACTTCTCACAGCAATTGTTCTAGGCCTACTTTTGGGAATATGGCATAGGGTTTTTATAGTGTTTTTCCATTTTTAAATCATTGTTGTCTGGAAAATTATAGCGTTCAGCCAACCTAGGGATTACATTGTCTGTCATATGTTTTGTCATGATTTTCTTTTATTAAACTTCATTGTGTTTGATAACTTAATCGTTCATGCAATGCTTTTTTTTATGCCATACCTAGCCACCAGTTATATTGTGTCCTAAATTCAGGAAACATTAGCTTTATTTTTAAGAGATTTATCTCTATTAGGAAAGACATGCATACCAGCTGATTATGCTATTCTGATTACTGACTGGGTGAGAAGCTCTAAGAGCCCTCCATTGGTGTATATTATAATGGAGGTTTTTCTGTAGTAATTGGCATTATGAATATTCATGTGCAGGTTTTTTCTCGAATGACTCCATATAACTTAGGGAGGGCAACTTGTGTTTGTCGAAAGTGGAGATATACAATTCGTAACCCTGTATTTTGGCGCAATGCATGCCTAAAGGCTTGGCAGGTAAATTAATATAAGTTTCGAGTTGCTTGTAAATTTGTAATTTATCCTAGCTTATATGGGCATTTATTTATGAAGCTCTCTGGAGTGGTGGAAAATTATAAGATTTTGCAGTCAAGATATGATGGTTCATGGAGGAAAATGTGGCTTCTAAGACCGAGGATCCGTGCCGATGGTAAGTGTACTTTTGTACAAATTTTACTGGTTGATACACTTTATTTTACTGGTACTAATCTTATCATCTGACTTTTTTATCGTTTCTTCCTATTTGTCCAGGTTGCTGATTTTTCCTTTCCCTTTTATGGAGCCTAATATGTTTTTGCACTAAGTTTAACTTTTACCAAACTTATCAATATGAATTTCACTTTTAGTATTTAGTCTATATTGAGGCTGCTCTAGTTGTTTTTCCTTCTGCTCATTTTCCCCCATCACTAATTGCATATTAAAATTTTTCCCCTACAATTATTTGTGAGTTCATTTTCACTTTGTAAATGTGACAGTGAAAATTTGAATACGCCATGGATATAGTTGTTGAAATTTGCAAGTAGTAAATGACTTGTACTACTCTAAGCCTAAAGTCTTATGCTAGAGAGATTTTCTTCCCTTGTAGAAGGAAAAAAGAAAAATCTCATTCTGAGTTCCAACGGAGATGCCTGCATGTTTTTCTCATCAAACCCGACTAGACAATGTTGAATCAGATCACAACCAAATTGACTTTGCTGCCTATTGAATCAGGGGCCAAATTGAAGCCTTTAATTTTGGGTAGCTGTTTCAATTTCAAGATAATTAGGTACACAAATTTTTTGCATGGACGTTTTTGAAAGTTCATAAATGATGTGAAGAACTATTTAATTCACTATCATTCTTTAGAACTGCATGTAGGCAACTTACCTCCAGTCACTTTATAGTAATCGTTGATGCCAATTAATTGACTATATTATTTTAGCAGTTTAGAATTTATCTCAAAAGCATAGCAGTCAGAGTCATATATCATCAATTTCCATATTTTTTTTATATCGTTTATCATAAGATTTTAATTTTTTTTTTCAAATAATTGAGCATAAAAATAAGGAAATATATGCAAAATGTATCCAATAATTTGAGAATGGGATAAAAGGCATTAAAGGCTATTACCTAGTGTTGGTCCCACACTCCCACCAAAGCAGGAGGTAGGGGTGTCTAACACTGAAACCTCAAAGATGTACTTAACATTGGTGTTGGTGCATGAACAGTGTACAAGAGGTATACATATTTCTATTTTCTACACAGCCATAAGAGAGGCAACATAATGTTGGTGTACGAGTGTCTTTATTGCATTGAATTTTCTACTTTCTAAGACCTTTTTCATGTTCCTAACTATCATTTGATTCTGTTTTATTTCATTAATAGGGTTTGTCAAGAATGTGTATGATACTGAATTTGTTCTTTTCACATATCAGGTCTTTATGTGAGTAGGAACACTTACATTCGTGCTGGAGTTGCAGAGTGGAAGGTTACCAATCCAGTTCATGTGGTATGCTTCCTTTCTGTTTCGGGTATCAATGTGAAATAAATTTCATGTAAGTTAACCGCAGTTTGAAGAGCTGGTAGCCTTGAAATTATCCTGTGAAAATTTGTACGAAGGAGAAGGATAGAATGGCATGATCAAGGTTGTGACAGTGCAAGCTGAACAATTTTCGTGTTTGTTTAGACTATGAAAAATATAATACTAAATTAGTTTCATAAGGTTTAAGCAATATTCATGCTTTAACTGCTGGATTATTAGTAATTGAATGAAGCTTCTTCAATGGCTAACTTTTTGTACTCATGTCTTTTGGAAAACCAAAGACACAAATGTCCAGGCTGTCTATAGACCTATTTAAATTTTTTTGAAGCTAGTAAAATCCAACTTTTTTTATAGTATGGATGGTTTTTTGGGCAAGATTGGCTGCTTGTAACCAGGTGGCAAGTATGATTCCCTCATATTCAGTTTGGCAAATTGCCAAACAGATAACAAAATTGAAAAGAAAAGGATTAAAATGGTGGTATGCACAGACCTAGTTCTCAACCTTTCATTGCTGCCACTAGTCTAATTTCCTTTCCTTGGTTTGCAGGTCTGCTATTTCCGTTACTTGAGATTTTATCCTTCTGGCCGATTTCTCTACAAGGTTATATCTATTTATTTTCTTAGTGCATATATATTATAAAGGTTATGTGTTGCTGTACTTATTCATAGGATCTTCTCTGATTATCTGCAATGTTTAGAATTCTTCACAAAAAGTAAAAGACGTGGCAAAATGCATGAAATTCCGTGCATCCAAAGCTGACTGTGTTTTCAGTGGCCACTACACACTGTCTGATGACAAGGTGAGATTCTATTTCTTCACCGGATTCCAAACAATTCAAAGTTCATATTCTGAACATAGGCTCCTTTGTGCTTTGATTTCATAAAATTTAAGAACGAACTTGGGAAGTTTCTTGTCAATGAACACTTTCCGTCCTATGAAACTGTTGCTTAATCTGTCTTCTCTTGTTGCTTAATTTGCATTTTGCACTTATGAATTTAAGAAGGAATTTATGGATACCTTTTCATTTGCCAGATCGAAGCTGCTCTCATGTACCCTGGAATGCGGCCTACTGTGTTGAGAATCCGCCTAAGGTATATTACATAGGCTGGCCTGAATAGTTCTGTCATTTAAGATCTTATGCTTGTATTGAAGAAGTAGAGGAATGTTTTTATTTTTTCTTAGGTATCCAGGTTAGGGATAACTGTTTTATTTTACTCGTTTTAAAGAAAGATCCAAGCGATGGAACAACTTAAAACTTCTATTATTTAAGATCATCTCTTTACATGTAGGGGATGAGGCAATATTTCTAGGGAAAGGTACAGCTGGCTGCTTCCTTTTAAGGTCCTAGTGCCTCAATGTCTGAAAATTGCAAGGAGCAGTCCCGTTCTTGATGGATGTATTTTTTTCAAGTTGAAGATTATTTCCTTGAGTATGAGCAATTTAAAAATGAAGAGACCGATTCCCCCATTTATTAACATATAGGTGGGAATTATGCTTTCCCTAAAGCATTCTACGTACACTAACACTTGGTTTTTGACTTCCTTAATTAATTTTATACTGCTTCTTGGTCATTATCAAGTGATGATCAAATGGCATGCACTACCTGCTTGTTGAATTGATTTTGTTTCACATGCCTACTTTAGATTATGAACAAGTGTAATCTAAATTATTGCTATGAGGCACCACGTAAATAAACTTTCAGGACATGTTTGTCATATTATGACATGCCCATTAGAATTTGTCTTTAACAGGAAAAAAAACAGAATGTTACAAAAAAAGGACAATACTTGGCTTCTGACGAGTGATGTGGCAAATTCTGCAGTCACCATGTGTCCATAAGCATGCTATTCACACGGCTACTAAATCCCAGGAAAATAAAATTTCAGTTGTCTTCCCACCCGAGTGAACTCGGAGCCCTTATTTCAGATCAACTCAACTTTTTCTCTTCAGTTGATGACTGGAATGCCAGCAACCTGCAGTTGTGAGATATGCATCTCCAGCAACTGGACAGGAGGAAGGGCTGGTCATTATTTGTGAGATGCTACTATGCTAGTGGTGATGGGGCTTGACATGGGATGATGGTGCTGGTTGGATGAAGGATAGTTGATGTTTTGGTCAGATCAGGATGAAGGGCTGGTCTCTCCCCCTGTTATTCTTCTTCTCTCTCTCCCTCCTCCTATCCTTCTCTCTCTCCCTCCTCTTATCCTTCTCTCTCAAGTCTCAAGTCTCAACTGTTTCTTAAACTGTCTGTTGCCAAGAAAAAAAAAAATAATTATGGACACATGTTGGTCGCACACATTTCAACATCGCCAGTCAGGAAGAGGAAAGTTCCTCCTCACCAGCCAGATAGCCAAGTATTGTCCTAAAAAAAATTAAGAACAAAAAATCATCTGAGATTCTGCCAGTTGATATTCTTCAACTTTTAGATAATGCTCTGAAAAGTACTTTAAGTTAGGGAGGAGGTGGTAACTTTCTCATATTATTGACATTGTACGGGTTCTTCTGTGGGGAGAACATCAGCTAACTTGCTTCTTTTAACAGGTTAAGAGGAACAATAGCAGGGGCAAACAATAGAATGGATCTACTTTCTCTTGTTACAAGCGGCTTGAATGATAGTGAGGTTAGCAGCCCTGATGAGGACATGCTCGAAGTGGTTGAAGGGTGGCAGGAGGATGAAACACACAACCCAGATGTGCCTGCAGTCTCGCACAAGAGGGGTCTAACACCTTTTGTGTTTGTTCCATTTGAAGAGGTAGACGTTATTTTCCTCTCTTAATATTTCTTCACTGATCACTGCAATAATTGTTTGTTAAGATATTCTTTAGAATTTTGGAAAATTTGTCGAATTATGCTCTACTACCAATCAAGATGGTCAAATAAAATATTGTGCTGCAAATGTTGTGAGCTTGATTTATTCCAAAAATTCTCAAGTTCTTTGAGTAATTCTAAAATGACAACATGTGCTACTAATTATGTAACTTGCATAGCTTTTTCCCCATCTAATATTTCTGATTGTTTCCAAAATTCTTGCCAGATCAGGAAAACATGACCATTGGCTCCATAACTTTTTCATGACATTTTCCCAATTTATTCCAAACTACCAATTGTTGGTAGGTGTTTGAGATGACAACACCCGAGGCATTTTAGAGTTTGGTAGATTCTTTTTTCAAACAAGAGAACCTTCCCAGACAATTTTTAGTAAATCTTTAATGCCACTCTAGAAATGCAAGCTATTTGTGGAAATTAATCTCAAGTTCTTGCTTGCAGCTATTGTTATAATCTTCATTTAGTAGCGGAGAAAACTGCAGGATAGAAATTGGAAAACATGAAACTTTAGTACAGTCCTTACCCAAAATATAGCCTTAACCTTCTTTCTTTCTTCACACACTTCCTCTTCTTAAAAGCTAAATGAGGCATCGAAGACTCAATTAACTCCCCATTTTTATAAATGTTGGGTTCAATTATATTAAAATGTTACATGCAACAGTCAAGTATGCATTGGATTTTTCTGGTTAACAAAATCTTTTCTTTATCCCAACCCCAAAAGCAGTTTTCACTGTATCTAGTGGTAATCATACGGTTTTACCCAAAAAGAAAAGAAAAGAAAAAGAGGCAGTAATCATACAGTGAAATAATTTGTTTTTGTCTTCTTTGTTGTATAGGTGGATACATCCGTTCTGAATCTGCCCGTGGAAAAGATGGATTACTTCGTACCTGGCTAAGCCGTAGGACTACAGAAGGATCTTCACCCTGTATGTATACATTATATATAAAATCTCCCAGCATTTTCTGGTCACATGACCCTTTTGTGTTTGTGTACAAATGTGTATGATTCAAGTACAATTAAGACAAATATTGGCATTAGAATCTCTTAGGCAGGACTCGACTCAGGTCCAGGTTGATTTGCAGACCATTGTATGCACTAATGTTGCTTAATTAAAAACTCGTGCTTGTCTTCTAGCCTAAGCTTTGGAACTTGTAAGCAAGCAAGAACTTTCAGTTGCAGAGTGTTGCCTGTATATATAATTTCAGTTTCAGAGTGTTGCTTGTTATTTTTTTTATGGGCATGCAAGTTGGAGGGTATTGGAGCATTTTTATGTGTTCGAATTGCAATTTTATTTATTATTTTTTTTTTTTTCAAATGATAGAAATTTATTCTTAATCTTGACCCTCCTAGTATTAACAAATAAATGGGTATTGGAGCATTTTTATGTGTTAGAATTTGAAACCTCTCCCCCTTAGAATGGAATACGCGTGCCACTAGACTAACTGGTTATTAGCATCATAAATATATGGATTATGCATGAGCATTCTTATGAGCTTCATTACGTAATTCAATTTAAAGATCAAATAAAGAATTCGACTATGACAGTCATTACATCAAAATCATTTTAATTTCATGAGATAAATAATCTCTCCCCCAATAGTTTTAAGCCTTCTCATCATCATGCACATTGGATCACCATTTTAAATTAAAAGGAATTTTGCTTCAGAAAAACTGTGATCGCGGTAATTTTTTTTAGTAACATTTATGAGAAAACGATTATTGGATCACTGTGATTTTTAATATGCATAACATCCACAAGTATAGTATATAATTCAATAGTCGGTTTTTAAAAATATGTATCCCACAATTATTTATTAGCTTCCAACTTGCTTTAGTTAAAGTAAACATATGCTACAGGATCACTTTTATATATATATATATATGATCCATCGGGTCCAGACTCCATTTGGATAAATACGGTCATTTATATATACAATCATTTCTATATATATATATATATATATATATATATATATATATATATATATAT
>JAESVK010000600.1:54193-65021 GCA_017140935.1 Hamamelis virginiana | reverse complement strand
ACTGAAGACCATATGTGAGACTTTTCCGTGAAAGGCCTAAAATCAAAGTTTGACACACCAAAAGAAGCTGTAAAAGATCAAGACCTACATGGAAAAAGGTAGATATTCTTCCATCTTTACAAATTCTTTGCTACAAAAGTAATTTGAAAGATGCAAGAATAGGGGGGCAAAGTGTTCACCACAAAAATAACCACCAATTGGGAGTTGCCATGTGGCGTGGAAGTTGGTGTTTTAGTGGGCCACTAATTTAATTAGTGGGTAGTTAATTAAAGAAAGTGGCTAATTAGTGGGTGGTTATGCCATGTGTCAAGCAAAGAAGAAATCTTGAAAAGTTAGAGGGAAGTTAATCAAGAAGTGGCTAATTGAAAAGTTAGTGGGTGGTTATTGCCACATGTCAAGCAAGGATTAAGTCTAATTGAATTAGTGGGACATGTGGCAATTATCTATGCATCATATGGGAAGTTACAAAGTAGTGGAGCACTACTTTAAGAGCACATAGTGGGCAGTTTTCATGGCTGGCCAGACCTTCCGTGGGCTATATATATCCCAATCCAAAGCACAAGCAAGACAACTCCATCAACCAAAAATCAGCGCAATGCTCCAATCTTTCTAGTAGATTTTTAGGCCTTTCTCTTAGCAAGCAAGCTCATTTTCAAGTTTATTTCCAAGCATTCTTAGTTTAGTTCAAGTATCTTATCAATTTCAATCGGTAGTTCTTCGAGTTTCAAGCATTTCTACTTCAAGTAAGCGCCGCATTTCAATTTCCAAGTACATTTCAATTTCAAGTATGTCGATTTCCATTACTAGCGTTGTAATCTCAAGTAATGTAAGTATTTCTCTTTTTAATGCATCTCCAATTTCATTCCAAGCTAGTTGATCGGTTCGATTACGATGTAATCCGAGTCGGATTTTCATTTTTATTAGACATTTAACACTAGAATCCAAGAGGATCAACCTCTAATTCTCGTCAATCGCCTGATTCCTATTTCAATTCCAAAGTGACCGACTAGGCATTTAGGACATTTCCTAAATTCTCGACCTAGAAGGTGCTAGAGGTCGTGTTCACACGGTCTTTGGGCTTTTGAGCCCTGGCACGCCCGAGCATTCAAACCTTACACCAAAGGTCTCGAGACCGTCGCTTTTCACTGGGAACAGGATCTCAAGAAAGTGTAGAGTAAAGGGAAGAACAAGAACAAAGCTTAAAAATGCTTATCAAAGAAATCCATTTGTAAGCAATTTCAACATTTTCTTTTCCTTTTCCTTATGAGTATCAAGATCCAAACAGAGCCTTACCAGTTAAACAAAAGAAAAACAAAGAGAAACATATTTGACACATATCCATCAAGACCCATTAAATGTTAAAAGAGGTGTCTAATATGTCATTCATATACTCTTCCCCAATGCATTTTGTCTGCAAAATTATTCTACAGAAAACAGCCATATTCACCTTGAAAATAATAAAAATAAAATAGAATCGACATATAAGTTATAATTAAAACAAATAGACTTCAGAATAAGAAGAAAATATATTTATTACCAAAATAAATAAACTTCAGAAACATGTAAATTAGCTGAATTTACATGATGATGATGCTACAAGTCCTTAAAAATGTGCCTCAATTCAATTCAAACCAAAATTTACATTCTCTAAAATAAAATGAATGAATAAATTATCTACCCACATAATAAATAATTTATCTGTTTTGAAATTATTTGTTATAATCATTCATTTGGTTTGATTCTTGCAAACCACATTAGATGTGATGGAGTTGCTGATCTAACTCGCCGGAGATGGAGACAATTTACACAGGTTGTCAAGGACGGCTTCATAGCTACTGTAGATCTGATGGAGGTTGTTGCAGATTCTGATTTGATGGAGTCTAATTTTCTGATCTGATTCATCAGTGATTCTGATGGAGGCCATAGCATTGAAAAATCTCAATGGGGAGACCAGTCCTGCTTCGCTCTATCTCATCTTCCTTCCTCACTTGCTTGCACTAGACTTTTCTCTCGCTCCTCTCACTCACTCTCCTTCTCTCTCCTCTCTCTCATGCTGATTGTCTCCAATCTACACCAAATAGACTCCGCTACCTTTGGAGATTACTCCCAACCTCATCACCATTCTCTCCACTTCACTTCAAACTACCCTTCTCTTCGCTCCCTCCACTTCACATCAAGCTTAAACCATGACAGATCTGCAAGAGCGAGAGAGAGAATGACAAGTGGTGAAGGGGTAAAGAAACTGGTAGATGTAGGGAGGGGTAAAGACAGCTAATGGTTTTCATGAGAGATGGAATGCTAATAAAATGGATTGATTGTTAAAAGGTTAATATATAAGAGCATCTCCAATGCAAAAGTCAAATTTGGCACCCAAAAAGTACTAGTTGATGCCGAATTTTAAGCCCAAATGGCACTAGTTGATGTCAAATTTGACTTTATAGTATCAAACACTGCCAAATTTGGTCAAATTTGGCTTTGGATTGGAGATGCTCTAAGTGTATAACTGTCTTTTAAAAAATTGAAAGGCCTTTAAATCATAACATTTAAAAAGTCATAAACCTCTTGGGTTAAGGAAAATTTCTTCGAATAATCGAATCTAATTTTGAATGAAACTTATTTAAAAGACTTATTGCTAATTAACCCTTTAAGAAAAACATATTTTGAGTTTAAGTCAAGTGTGCACGTGCAAGTAATCAGAAACACGCCGAACCCTCCAGAAAACACTCCACTCCTCAACCGCTTTGTCACTCCCCCTCCTCGATAAAAACCCAAGAGAAACAGCAAGAAAAGAAAAGAAAAGAAAAGGAAAGAAAAGAAAATCAGAGAGAAACAAAGTAAGAAAACATGTTCTTCTTCTTCGTGGGAGGATTAGAGCAACAGATTCGGCAGGTGCTGAAGAGCGGTGCAGGCAGGTGCATAAATTGCGGCTCAAAAGCCGATTTGGTTGACTACGAGAAAGTCCTCAAGCTCTTCTTCATCCCTGTTTGGAGGTGGCCTGGCAAAGATCCTCTCATGTACTGCAACAATTGTTCTCTCTTCTTCCCTCTGTCGTATTCTTTGCCGCCGACGCCTCCTACGACGACAACGACTGATTCGGTTTCCGATATTCTCCGGTGCCGTTCTTGCGATCGCATCGTTGATCCTCAGTTCAACTTCTGCCCCTATTGCGGTTCCGCTCTGTGATATGTGTATGTGTAGGGTTGTAATTAAGGTTTTGGGGTTTAGGGTTTTGGGGACCCCCTATTTTTGTACAGAGGGTCTATGTATTTTTTGAGGTTTTAGTTGGTTCAATTTCAATAAAGTGCTAGGTTTTGAAATGAGAATTGATTTTGGTTTAGTTTTAGGCCAATGTGTTTGTGTGATGTTGATCTGGTTTGTATTGTGATGAAGAAGAACTGTAATTTGAAAATGAAACCCTAACCGTTTTTATGAAGGAGAAAAGGGGCTGTTTGGGAAATATGAAAATTCGAGCTAAAAATAGGAATTGATTTTTATTCATTATAATTTGATAAGTCCACAAAAATCAGATACCAATAAGATATTTAAAATTCAATGTTATTTGTCCTGCTCCAAGTTTGAATCCGGTTCTGAATTAACATTTTGAAGCGAAGATGGAATATGACGGCAGAATTCCCACATTGTATCTAATTTTGTCATTTGCAAAAACTGACTGAGAAAATCAAATCACCAGCAATTACAATTCTCGAATTTTCATTATTTCAAGCTATCATCATACAACAGGAGCTCAATGTCACAAAAGGGAACACCTTAAGGATAGGTGTTTGGGGCCTTGTTGGAAAACAATATTCAAGGACCTCTATGGGGCTCAAGAATTACCGGAAAAAGTTGGGAGACAAGGAAATGGATTCAACACTGTACACTAAAAAGGAAAACATTGTGTACAGTTTTCTCTTATTTTACAAGGAGACTTGTACATAAAGACCCATCTCTTCTTTGCCTCGGATCAATGGACAGTATCCGGTGAATTACTTGGAATTTGCTTTGAGAGAGAGAGAGAGAGAGAGGGAGGGAGGGAGCACCAAACTTGACTAGATTGTCAAGGCAACAGGTCGAATTGTTTGGAATTATGTGCAGGAATATTCAGTTGGATAATTGGGTTGGTTTTGAAGAAGCACCAAGAGAATATAAAATCAAGCTGAAAATGGCATTTCTACACTGATTTGCTGAAGGGTAATTCCTTAGCTCCCCTCTCCACTGCATCTCTCCATAACCTATACCTTACTCCAAGTTTATCATACGATACCGGCCAATTCCAGATGTTCGCTCCTTTAATCATCCGGTCTTGTTGGCCGAGAACTAGTCGTAAATCCTCATTCAAAACCTGTATTTGATTCCACATCAAGAATTTAAGATATGAACTGAGATTGTGATAATCCTACACAGTTAGTGCACTAATATACTGCATCATTGAGAGAGAAAATCTCACCTTTTCTGCAAAATACCTCCATAGATATTGCATGAACGGGACGTGCTGAAGGAGGGGAGCGAAATCGAGGGACATTCTGTATAATAACCTTGTTTTCTGTCTTGATGAAGGTAGGCACACATGGAGCTGGTGAAGGTGTGTTGAGCATTGCTGGGTGCTTTGTCCTTCCAATTTTCCGGGCTTGGAGATCCCAATTGTTGATAGCACCATACAAGGCGGTCGAAATTCCATATCTATTGGATAAGGGTCCCAATATCCTTGGAGGCCGGATGCAGGTGTCAAGAATTTCACCAAGCTGAGAAATCAGACAGCACACTGTTGTGAGAAAGTAAGTTCTTTCTTGAGCTGCATTTTAATTGTTAGAGTAGAGGACATAGATTACAGAGAAAATATTTGAAAACCAAATTGAGATGAAGTCATTTATTTTAGTTTTTCATATGGAATATGGTTAAGGGAAGGAAATATCTCGTGCTTAAAATGATATTATATCTTGTATTCCAAAATGATTGTATTCATGCTATGAATAGACTTGCTTCAAATGCTTTATAATACTTCTACACTCTGTTTCGAATGCTACATGAAGCAAATTTGCATAATTTCATTTCTCTGTGATGTTCAGACGGCTGAGGATCTTGAGATTTATTTTCATGCTGTTTGTAAGTTAAATATGGACATTAAATAGTACAGGAACACACCTGGGAACACTCCATCCCTTTGCAAACGTCGAAGTGTGAGTGAATGGAGCATGAGCGAGATCCAAAAGATTATCCAGAAGTAGCCCATGTTCCACTGGAAGTTCCATGACAATCTGTCAAAATTCCCAAAGACATTGACAAAAATGAGATATTACATGTGATCGTTGATAAAAGAATGAAAGCATACTTGGTATAAATATTTTTCATCCATAGTTAATGAGAAGATACAGATGCTTATAAAATATACCTCAGCATGGATTTTAAATCCTGGAGGAGGTTCTAAGGATGGAATGGTGGCCGTAGGAGGATCAGTGCCGGGCCAAATCCAGATCATACCCTCTTGTTCAAAGCATGGCAATGATTTTATCCTCACATTGAGCAATCGAGTAGACGGCATTTTCTCACATTTTCCATCAGTCGAATATTCCCACCCTGTAAATTTCCATCACAAATGTAAAGTAAGCATATGTTGATAGGATCATTTTTGTGTATGTATATATGCATTACTTGTTCATATCATTAGTTTTCAGCTTTTCCTTCCTTTTTACTAACCATGGTAGGGACATTGGATCCGCCCCTCGTTCACTGTACCGAGGTCAAGAGGGCATGCTCTATGCGCACAGGTGTTCCGGACACATCCAGGCTTCCCATCTTTCCCACGAAACACAACCCACGATTCCTCAAAGCAATCAATTGGAATCTGAAAGAAGAAAAGTGTAAATACACAAGTACAGAAGAAATTGATAGATCTACGAAAATCAAGAATACCATGTTTCTTCATGTTTTCAGCTTACCATAGTGTCATCCTTCAAGTCGGTAGAGAAAGCGACAGGGTACCAGAAATTTTTCAAGCGGGGATGATAAGGTTGGACGGGACCGGACACATTCAAGCTTTTCCGGGGCAACTTGCTTTTTACCGTATTGAGAGATTCTGTAGAAGTACTGGGAGAAGGGGATGATGTTCCTTCGATGTCTGTCGTATTTCTGTCTTGTAATAGCCTATCATTAACCAATGCTTCCATGTAAGCTAGCTTATCTAAAGCTGTACCAACCCTTGCTTCAGATATATGAACCTGTTTTTATTCATGATCAGACACAAAATGGCTATGAGATTTCAGTGGGAAAGTGCTTTTTCTTTTTCTTTTTGTAATTTAGAGCATGTAATAGATCAGTCATGGAACTATGAATAGCATTCGAGTTCTATCTAAGTCACAAATTTGCCAGACCTGTCTGTGTGCTTGTGCTAATTCTTCTTGCAACTCTGCAAGATCCTTCTTCATGGTGCCGATGGACTTGTAATCTCGTGCCAGAGGATTTAAAACTTCTACAACCTGCACCCACATATCTGAAACTAAGAACTACCTCCCAATAAAACAACCAAAACTCAAAGAAATTCATTAAAAAAATAAATAAATATATAAAAGATGAAAAGATGAAAACCCATTTTAAGTATCCAAGAAAAGCTTGTAACCTCATCAAGTAAACTGAAGAATAAGTGAAGAAAAATATGGAAATTTAATACAAACCTTGTCATGGAGGAGCATGATTGTAAGAAGATCTTGGCGAGCCCTCCAATCGCAGTATTGAATATCAAATCTAGCTACTTCTAATGCCTGATTCACATCCAAGAACTTCCCTTTACTCTGTGGGACTTTAAGCCTCGGATCCTCCACATCAAAGAGTGCACCCCATGTGCTCTTCTTCTCCACCAACTCACCTTCCCCAAATACAGCGAACACCCGAAACCCTCCTTTTACACCCTGAAATCACTCACATCCACCACCACAGTCAAAAGCTATAAATCAACCGATTTAACTGAATTTTCCTCTAGATTTAGCAGGTACCCAGATAAATTCAGCAGAGGAACATGTTAAAAATCAGGGTTGAATGTTGCAACCTAATGTAATTTTCAGCTAACTATTCATTCCACTCCAAATATAATTTCCTCTAGATTAATCAAGTAAACAAATAACTGAGCAATATTCCTCCAAATTTTACTGGTACCCAGATAAAACTAGCATAGAAACAATTCAGAAATTATATTTTGGGGGGTTCAATGTTACAACATAGGGCCGTTTGCATTAGCTTTTTTTAAAATCACTTTTGGAGCTTGAAATTCCACTCAATCTAAGAGGCGGTGTGATAATCACTTTTAGATAACTTAAGAATGAAAGGATGAATGCCAAAATTTTCATACTAAAAGTGATGGTGACAAAATTTAGAAGGTCCCAATTTTTATTACAATCTGAAAATTTTGATATGTGAATACATGATTTGAACATAATTTTAAAGAGATACGTAAAGAAATAGTTCTCCGAAAGGGACCAAATTTCTTCCAGATTTAGCTGGTACCCAGATAAAATTAGTACAGAAACAATTCAGAAATTGTATCTGGAGTACCATTATCTAAGCTACAATTCAACTAACAAATTAACAATTATATATATGTATGTATGTGTATATGTATATCTTCCTCTAAATTTAATAGGTACCGAATAGAATTGGCAGAGAACCATAACCAAATGCATATCTTTTGGGGTTCGAGTGACCAATTTAACTAATTTTTTCTCCAGATATAGCAAGTACCCAGATAAATTTAACACGGACAGAAGCAAAAATTCATAAAAAAATCATACCTTTTTGGTGTTGAACTTAGATGGCCTGTATAGAGATATGGGCATAGAGAGAGCTGCAGCTATTGCTACAGTGGTCATGGCGTTTGAAGCTGACCAACCCACGAGAAAGAGAGAGAGACAGAGAGAGAGAGAAGAAAATTGTGTCATTTCTAGTGAGAGAGATTTATTGTTGATAAGAGGGTGGTGAAACGCGCGATCTTGGTTGGCCTCCCACGGGTTGACACGTGGAAAAGCGTGGACTCCTTGGTTACTCACGTGGCATGTAATTCTACCACATGCTTTCTTGGTCTGAAATCAGCATCTTTGCATCAGTGGGGCCTTAATATTGCCAGCTCGGATCTTGGAGATATCTTATTCAATCCGTTGTGTTTTGAATTTTTTTTTTCTATATTTTGGTTGGGCACACTCGTAAATTTGTCGGGAAAAAAAGTTTGATTTTTGGTTAAATTATACTTACACCCATTTAGTTTTTTATAATTATAAAACATTCCATCTAAGTTTTAATATGAGTTTTTTCGTCATACATCTTTGATCTTTCATATTAGAGGTTTGCACTATTAGATCTAATGAAAAAAATGATAACCCATTAGGCCCCTCACCCAAATTTATGGATAAAATTACCCTTTAATAAAACAAGACATGCATTTCAAAAAACAAACCCACATTCCAAAAATATCCAAAAGTGCCACTTTAAATGTTCATTAATATCCATTTGATTTTAGGAATATATTAGTTATTTCGGATACTCATTAAATGTGGTTGAGATTCCGTCACTCACAAGTATTTTTTTTTTTTTTAAATTTAAAACTAAAGAGAGTATCTTCATAATGTGAAATGATGAAGCCACCTCCTCCCGTGGTAGCTCAGTGGTAATGGGTGGGCTTGTGACGAACCGTAAATTTGGAAATCACGAGTTCGATTCCTCGTTGGTGTAGTTACTCCGCGACTTAAACGATGTGCAGGTTAGAGGGGGTGTCTTGTACATCCAGGATTTTACCTATTAGGGGTGGATCACAAAGTGGCCTTACTTGGTAGGATTCCCTCGTATTAAAAAAAAAAAAAAAAAAAATCAAGCTAGCATTTACTGACTTATCCTAAGTTGGCAAACACTTAAGAGACCGTTAGATTTCGGTCGTTTGAATGATGATCTCTTGAGTAATTTAACGGTCACTTAAATGATTGCTGACTTGGAATAAGTCAGCATTTGCTGACTAGATTATAATTTTTTTTATAATTATCAGAAACTAAAAAATATAAATGTAATACACTCTAAATTTTGTGCGTTGAATAGACTAGCACGAAATCTTATTCGTTCAATTTATTTTGATTTTGTAGTGTGATTGACATTGCTTCACATGGAATGTCACCATTACTTGGAAAATGAAAGATGTGTTTGGGTTTTGGAAAGACTCGGAGTCAAAATCCAACAAAATTGGGGTATTAATATTACACTTTAGTAAATTCAAAAATTGAACGGTCGACAATATTTGACTACCCAAAATGGAGATTTACATTCCGAATATGCTTAGGTGCTCATTCGTCAGCATTTTAGATGCACTTCTATCTCATCTTATAGTTTTTCTGTTCAATTGTTCCAATGATGTGCACATATGTTTATTTTAGTTAAAATAAGCATGAATCTTGTAGATAATTACGGAATGTGTATTTTAAAAAATTACTTATTGGATTATATACTTTTTTTTTTTATGGATATCATCATGCATGCAAAAAATTATAGTAATCCAATATCAGCATATTAAAATACAGATTGTAAAATTTTGTGACCATTAAAAAGTGTCACAGTTATTCTTCTAAGTGACTTTTTTGAGAAACCCGACAGTTGGTTCATTATGATTTTTAGTATGCATAAAAATAGTATCCAATACAATTGTTAATTTTTCAAAATATGCGTCTCACGATTACCCAATGAGCTTTATGCTTACTTTAGTTAAGGTAAGCATTTGCTAATAGAATCATTTCTCATTTGTTTTAATATATAAAAGTGCAAATTGTTAAACATTTCTAATTCACCAAAATATCTCTACATAATAATTATAAAACTATATAAATAAATAAATATGATTTTATACAATTTCTTAAGATTAACTTATGAATATTAATTAATTTGTTTTTAAATCAAATTGGTTTTTCAAATAATGACATGGCCTTGTAAAAATTCTATCAATTACAAACCAAAGTCCTCTAAATTGAATTAAAATTCTCTCATAAGTCATAAGCATGGTTCCAGAAAATTTTATCAATTGCAATAAAAATTTCCTTAATTAAATTAAATTTTTTGAATACAAGTTTATCTTTAGATAAAATTGAATTTTGTAAATAATTAAACACCGTATAATTTATTTTTTATTTCATATTTACATGTAAAATAAATGCATTTTGTTAATATTTTTAATAAAAAATTTGCTTTAATATGAATATTTTGAAACCTATTGAGTTTACATCTGTTGATTTAATGTGTTGAAGTATTATTTCAACAAATTAAAGGACATCTATGAAGAAAGCTTGTATATATTTTTTTGGGTAAAATGCATTAACCATCCCTAAGGTTAGGTGTGATTATACGGACCTCCCCTGAGTTTCAAAATATTCCAAACGCTCCCTCATGTTTGTTGTTTTGTGCAAATACCTCCCTTCCGTTTTACGTCAAGTACTAGATAAAATGCCGAAAATACCCTTATGTTTTTACAAAATATCGTCCCGCATTTGCACCTCGTTTCACGCGCTTAGCTGGATGAAAAGACTGCATGCAACCTTCATTGCAGTCGGCAGACGACTTTTACAACCAAGCCCATTCTTTCAATCTTCCACAATCAAACCCAAACGCCATGAAAAGTTACAATGATCAGGAAACTGCTGGTGTTTTTCTGGCGGGTGAGGTGGAGAGGGTATATCACGGTGCGGTGGAGGTAGTGGAAGAGGAGGGGGGAGTTGAGGAAGAGGGCTTTGGGGTTGAACAGGGCTTGATCTAGGTGGTTTGACAATTGACACCATATCTGATCTTACTCTCACTCCACTCTCTCTCTCTCTCT
>JAESVK010000600.1:15658-54093 GCA_017140935.1 Hamamelis virginiana | reverse complement strand
TGTGTAAACTTCGGGTCGAGAGTATGGACTGCACTTGTAAAATGCCATTTTCTTTGGGCGGTTGAGGGTGCAAGAGATGATGATGTAGACTTGGTGTGATCTAATTACTGGGGTTGTGTTGCCATGACTTGGTGTTATAAGACTCAATTTTTAGTTCCTTGAATAAATTCCAAAATTTTCAATTTTTGCCTGAATTTGAAGCAAAAATAAGGGATCAAATGCCGTGAAAAAATAGATTATGTATGTTAGTTTTTGGATGCAATTTTATTTTCTTGTCAGTCTATGTATGGAATAGCATTATGTGAACATAGAATATGTGGAAATCTGATTCTGTTGTGAAAAAGGGATTAAATAGATTTTGCTATTGTACGTATAATATATCACATGCCCTACTTGACTTATATTTTTACAATTTTTTAAAGCATAACCAATTCCTCAAGTTGGGAGGGTGAGAGAGTGGCTTGTTAGAGAAAGAGTAGCCTATTGCAAGAGAAATGGATATATATAGTGAATTGAAGGCTGGGTGTAGCGGATATATTGGTGTTGAAAATGCTTCCTCCTAACTGATGGAAATAGGGGCATATGTGTCATTTTATTAAGTTAATGAGGGTAGTATAGACTTTTAATCCATTTATATGATAGTGTAAATTTAACAAAAATTGAGGTCACTTTGGTCATTTTGCAAGTTCCAAACAACAATAGGGGCATAATAGGCATTTTGAAGAACATAGTGGCTAATGTCAGCTCTTTCTGTTACTTTTTAGATGGAAAGTGTAACGGAAGGGAGGTATTTGCACAAAGCAGCAAACTTGAGGAGGGCGTTTGGAATTTTTTGAAACTCAGGGGAGGTCCTTGTAATTACGCCCAATCTTAGGGGAGGTCAATGCATTTTACCCTTCTTTTTTTTGCCAAATGAAATACTTCCTACATAGTAAGATCCACCATGACGAAGGTGAGATTTGAATCTGAATCTCTGATAAATCCCAAGAGACTTTACCAATTAAGCTAGCTGACACCTTAGCAGAAAGCTTATATTGACCAAGTCCAAAAAATTACTTCTACGGACAAATTCCTATATGAAGATGAGAGAATTCTAGAGGAAGGTTCTTGACTTCTAGAATGGTACTAACCATCAGATCTATAACATGTGGTGCGAACTGGGACGTTGGTTGATGAGATAGAAAGGAATAGGGGCCTATATATATAATAGGGTAGCCTTTGCATTTGGCCACCAAGTCCCAAGCCTCGTGCTAGTTATATTGCAAGAAAATTCTTGCATTTTTCCAAACTCCTTGTATCTAAGGGTCCAAGCCTGTGGCCATTTTTAAAACATGAGCTCACAGTCCACAACACTTTTTGCTGTTCTTCCTTCATCAAAGTTTCTTACCATTAAAAATAAAATAGCTATTTGAATATTTTCTATGGAATTTTGACATCTATAAAAAAAAAAAAAAATTTGAAAAAAATGAAACTGAGATGACTTTTATTCTAAATTACCTAAATTTAATATTTAGTAGATCATCTTCACTATTGTAGGTTAAGTTTTGGTTTGAAGGGTGGATTAAAGCTTTTCTAAAGTTGCATTAGACAAAGTTTAGTTGTGTACTTGAAGAAAATATTGATGCTTTGAGGATTGCATGAGAAGAGCTAATGGAGTCAAATAATGACTTGATGAGAAAGGACACTATTGATGAGGGTCAATGAATGAAGCGATTATGATTGGATCCACCATAAGCCACTGTGGACACACCTAAATAGCAGAAGTGATATATGGAGTTTTACTTACCCAAAAAAAAAAAAAAAAAAAAAGATATATGGAGTTTCCATTTTTCTTAGGGTCATATACTAATGGGACCTTAGTATTAGATCCTTATACCATTAGGCCCTCGTGATTTTAACAGGTACATGATCGACCATGCATATTTGTTTAAAAAAGATCAAGAAATCTGGTATATCATTGGTTTTGTGTTAACCCACTTTCCAATTTTGACAAAATACATTTAGGGGAGGGTTTTTCTTGCTCCAATCACGGCCGGCAAGTAGAAGACCACTTCCGATCATCTTGCGATGAAGAAAAAGACGGCGGCAACAACAAAATCCAGTAAGTAACAATTTTTTTTAGCTATTTTTTGGGTTTTGAACTGTTTGTATATGGGAAATCATATTTTTCCGGTCATAGAGGTAGGTTTTTTTTTTTTTTTTTTTTTTTTGTATTTTTCGCTAATATCCGACATGTATACATTCCGATCAATGTTCTTTTGGTTTGAAACATGCATACATACCGATATGCCAGTCTCATGTTGATATATGATGCACGTATATATGTAATTTTTTGGTCATTTAATTCGGTTTATTTGGGTTGGTAGAAGAGCTTGGTTTATGCGATTATTCAAAAGTATCATGTATACATGTATTAGATGGTATAGTCATGGATAATGAGTTCCTTTCAGTTCCGATGGGTTTTTTTTTTTGGGTTTGGTTAAGACATGCTTACATGGTATTTGTATTTATGCGTGTTTGTGTTGAAATGGAGTTTGGGCTTATTTTGATAGTTAAATGATGCATGTATACATGAAATGGAATTCTAAAATTGTTTTGGTTGATATACGATGCATGTATACATAAAATTTTTAGAAAATATAATTTATCAATTTACAGAAATACATGTATCTTTATAAATCGGACCCAAACCCATCTCTTTACATTGGACAAATCACACACTAAATGTGGAGAGTTGGGTTGAAGATTGATGCAAAAAGGAGATAAAACAGGTTGGTTGTGCAAGGACAGAGACCCACATGAGTGAGAGAGTGATGCTTGTGATGGATTAGGATGTGGTTGCATGGGACAAACAGTGAGAGGTGATTAGTGTGAAGGTGGCAGCAATGTGGGTAGAGGATTATGGTGAGATTGAATTAAAGATTGAGTGGGATGAGAAACCGTGAGGTGATCTCAATTCAAAATTTTAAAAAACATTCCATAATCCAATCGGTTAAGATTATTATTCAAATAAGAAGACTTTAAAAAAAACCCACATTAAATCAGATAATATTTTAAAAGCTAAAATACAGCTGATAGTGCTTGTTTGGATAGAGAAGTAGAAGCAACATTAGTTGCTTTTGGTGCCCAAAAACACAAATCGGGTGTGTTTGGGTAAAAAAAGAGAAGTAGAAAAAAGTAGAAAATGTGTTTTTTTGTGCTTAATGCATGAAGCACCTAAGGACTTCCTTCTCATAAAAGCACAAGTTGCTATTGGTTAATGAAATTTGCAAATGCCAACCTTGTTCTTATAGATAGACTTTATTTTGTATTAATTTATTATATAAAGCAAAATTTTGTTGCACTTATCTTTAGTTTAATATTTGTATGAAACATATTTAAATTTTATAACTTAATTATAATTTTATTATAATTTTGTCCAATAGAATTTTGATTGCCAAACAAGCAAAAAAATAATAATAATAAATAAAAAAACATTTTTGCAAGGGTAATTGGGTCATTTCAATATTATAAGTAGCTTTAACAGATGGTATCCAAACAGGCAATTGACTTCTGCTTCTGCAGCACAGCACTTTAAAATGCAGTATCCAAACATATTTGACTTCTGCTTTTGCAGCACTTGACTTCTGCTTCTGCTTCTAGTTATGTTTCAACAGTACAAGCATAAGCCTATCCAAACAAGCCCTAAGGAAATGGTATATTAGACAATGTATTTTTATTAGTTAACTTTAAATTTGACCTGGAGAGGTCTATCGGTATAGGATCTTATGATTTGGGCTTGGTGATAATAAAAACTAATTTCAGGGTCTTTTGGATCATTTTCCCTTCTTCTTAAGCCACAACAATGATAAATAAAGCAGTACTTGAAATTAGATTCTGTAAAACATTAAATTCATCAATATATATCTTCCAGTATGTGTGACTTTATCTGTTATAAATGGTTTGGTTTTCAGACTAGTACAAATCCCATAAAATCACTTTCTTTGCAAAATGTTTTTATTCTTTGGCTGCTTTTTCAAAATTTTATTGTAATGAATGGGTTTTAGAATTGTATTGTTTTGGATCTTACTATCATAATTTGCAGTATCTTCTACATAAAATGTGCTTTAGTGTCCATGGAGAAAAGCTAGCCTTCTCAATTTGGTATTTTATCTGTCTTCTCTCTTCTTTACTTTCTTGCATCGAATACAATCTTGTGTGAATTTACTTAAGCTATACATGTATTAGAATTCATTGGCATTCCCTAAGACAAAATCCTAGCCATGTCCTTGCTTCCAAGCCTCGAGCAAATTACTAAGTACCAAAAAATCATTTTTAAAGGTATGATCTCATAACTATAGACCCATGTGATGGGACGACCAACCATCATGAGTTCCCAATCTAAGAGAGTGAGGTCGGAGAATATGTATATTATATTTGGTTAAAGGGAGAAGTGGAGTAAGGGGGAAGGGGGAGGGAGGTGTGGAGGGAAGAAAAGTGCACTTTTTTTCACCCTCTCATTTTAGTCGGAATTCTTCGCTAGCGACCAAATTTTACTATGCCAATAGTCAAAGTTCACTAGTTCAGAATGAAATTCACGACAATGAAACAAAAATTTACTATGCCGAAACAAAAAAGCTCACTATGCTAGAATAAATATTCAGAAACAACGAAATAAAACTTCACTACGTTGGAAAAAAAATCCACTGTGCCGAAACAAACATCACAACTTTTTTTCAAGCATAAAAAAATGGTGTTAGACTTGTTATTTTCTTATGCAGTATTTATCCTATATTGCCAATTGGTCTATAAGCATATTGGTGAAATTTCATGATTTTTCTCAATATATTTTATTTATTATAAATTTTATTTACTGTATGGAGAAAATAATTCATAAATTTTACCGATATGCTTATAGACACATTAAAAGTTTAGGATAAATATTGTATATAAAAAAATAACAAGTCTAACATCATTTTCTAGTCAAAAAAACAATTGGCTAGCTGATAGAATAGAGTAATTTAATACACAAATTGATGCAATCAAAATCACAGGAATAACATAAAAATGGTTTAAAGTTCAAAAAGGCAAAGTATAATTTCCCTAATAATTTTTTTATTTATTTAAAAAAAAAGAAAAATAAAAGAGATTACTAGATTAAGCATTCTTTTATTTTTCTACCTTTCATGTCATCTTTAAATAAGTTGTGTCACTTGCATACACTATAATCTTCCTTAATTTCAAAATGCGGGCACGCTGTAGTCACTTCTAGAATAATAGAAATAGAGTGGATCCAAAATATAATAATTTTTTAATACCATTCTTCATATCAATATGAACTGTGCATGTCCCTTAAGTTCAACGCATGCACGCTGCAGTCACTCCTACTACTACGATAATACCATAAATTTAAAATGTTATTATTATATTTATTAGGTATGAAAGAAAAATTGGCCAAATCACGAAATTATTTTAAAAAAAAAAAACAAAAAAAAACCGTTTGGCTTGATTTTATAATGTTTACAGTTTTAACCGATTGGAGAAAATCAAACCATTTTTAATTTCGACTTGGTTTAATTTCTCTAAAATATTAAACTGTTTAAATTCAACCAAACCGTTTTTAAAAGTATTTATAACCTTTTTTTTATATTAGTAGTATTTCAGATATTAAATACCTAAAGTTTATATATATATATATATATATATATTAGTAAGAATCAATGCATATTTTATTTAAACGAGATTCCAATTAATGCAATAATGAGAGTTTAGGGTAACATAATCCAAATGTGGGTAGCTTAGTGGTTGAGGAAGCAGGGCTAAGTGCATATCAAGTCCCTTAGGTTGCGTTTGGTACGCGGGCTAGGAATCTCAAACCTGGGAATGTCGAATCCTAGGGTTTGGGTTTGTAACTTTGTAACCCAAACCAGTGTTTGGAATGCTAGAAATCTCAAGCCTGGGAATGCCTTACCTTTGTTTGTTTGGATAATTTGGATCACAACAAATATAAATTAAATTACAAAATTACCCTCCATTTATGAGCTAAATATTTAACCTAAAAAAATTCATTAACCACTAAAAATCCCAAAAAAACAAAAATCACACTTACCAAAAAAAAAAAAAAAAAAACAAAAAGGCTTCAATAATCTCACATAAATCAAGTTCTGCATCTATATATATATGTGTGTGTGTGTGTGTGTGTGTGTGTGTTTGTTCACCCAAAGACGCAGCAGCAAAAGGGGAAAGGGGAAAGAGGGAAGGGCGACTTGCAGTGGCGTTTCTTCGATGGCGGCACAGCAGCGGCGACGTGAAGCAGCGGCAACCTGCGTTTCTTTTCTTCTTCTTCTGCGTTTCTTCTCTTCTTCTTCTTCTTCCATTGATTTGCTCTGTGTGTATGGGTCGCGTCTGCAACTTCTTCCTCTCTTCTCCTCTGCCTCTGCGTTGACATATGAGGGACTTGAATGGTATTTTATTTTAGTATTTTGCAATAACTAAGGACACGCTGGTCATTTTGAAACATTATAAACTCAAACCCAGTCTTGCGATTTGAAAACCCACGCTGTGAATAGGCTTCCCAAACCCAAAGAAGGGGGGTATGTTGAGCCGCCCGGAATCGTTGAACGGGGGTCTTCTTTTGTGCCAAACATTGGTTTGGGTTGGTTTGGGGTATGAAACCCCAAACCCAACGAGCAAGCCGCCCTTCCAAACACTACCTTAGTCTTCTGGGTTCGACTCCCACTAATTACTAATGTCCTAGGCCACGGACCGGAAGACACAAGCCTTATTCGGAGTGTAAGATTTAGTCTAGTATGTACCATGAAGTGAGCAAAAAGAAGAGAGTTTTTAAAATAATCCCCAACCTTAAATGTGCACCTATATCCTAGTGCTGCTTTCTAAGGATATATAAGGCCATCTCCTAATTTCAGCTCATATTTTTCAATGTGTTTGTGCATCAGTCCATGTTTTCGTGTTCCAATTTTTTTTTTCTATTAATTTGGACACGTGGTAAAACGTACGTGAAGTTAAAATCCTCATCTAGGCAACTGGCAAGTATCATCATCTCATAAATAATTGAAAATTTGACCCATGTTTAAGCAACTTCTTAATCTTATTCACATCCCATTATTTATCGAAATTAATTGAAATTTTTTTAAGGGGACAAAAACATGTACACATATACAGTGGAATGATCAATGATGATTTAGTCCGGATCAGTAAACACTTAAATGGTCATTAGATCTCAATTATTTGAGTGATAATCTGGACTATTTAAGTGATTTAATGGCCATTTAAATATTCACTGATTAAGCTAAGTCAACATTTGCTAACAAGATGATAACACTATGTGTAAAAACTTTTTTAACACAATAAAAAGGTAAAAAAATTTAAAAATCTCATACTATAAAATTAGGCGTTATGATACAAAGCAATAAACTCTGAGATTTTTAAATAAATTAAAAAAAAAAAACCTTTTGTCTTCCGTAACTTCTCTAAAATTTATAGAGAGAGAAAATATATAATACGACACAACACATAATTCATTAATTCCCCAAGCTGAGGTCGTAAAAGCTATCTCATTCTCCGAGCGAGGTTGTAAAAGCTCGCTCTCTCTCTCTCACACACTCTCTCTCTCTTTCTCGATCAACCATAGAAGCACGCAAAGACAGACGGGGAGAAATGCCAAGGGGAAGCCATGATCAAAACAAGGCAGGAACCTTCTTCGTAGCGACTCTGCTCCTCTGGTTCGTCTCTATATTCTTCGAAATACTATTCCACAAGCGCACGGAGCTCCTTTCTGTTCTCGCTGGTTGTTGTTTTTACCAATCGGCCAATTGTGTCATTCGTTTTACCCTCTCTCGTGAGCCGCTCTTTGTCAACACCTGCGTCTCTCTCCTCCATTCCACCATCACCTCTGCTTCAGGTCCCGCTTGATTTCTTCAATTTCTTTTCATTTTCTGAATTGTGTATTCGTTTTTTTTTTTTGGGTGCTTTTGATGTTTATTTATAGTTGGGTTTTTCTGGGTCTCTTATGGTTTTGAATGTTGTTGTTGGTATGATGTTTCTTATTGTTACTTTGTTATAATTGATTGGTCTTAATAGTTTTTTGGTATTGTGCTAATTTATCTTGATATTTTCTTCTACTTCATGTTTGTTTTCTTCAAATTGTTGTCGTTTTTTCATAGTTTGTTTCCTATTTCGAATCGGATTGGTTTTTTTTTCCTTACATTGATTGTAGTGCTTTTATGTTTTCTTAATGGGACTTTCATGGGTAATGGATGTTTTTGAATCTTGTCATTTTGATTTTATGCTTACCACTTTTACAATTAATTGGTCTTATATTCCTTTGGTTTATACGAATTTAAGAGGGTTTTTTTTCCTCATTTCTATACTTAATTGTTAGTATAATTTTAACTCGGTTTCACAGTAATTCTGATATGCTGATTTGGATTATATGTGAAAAACCTACTGATAGTTTTTCTATAGATATGGAATGATTGGGATTAGGTTTTTGGTAAACTGGAGAGGAAAGTAGTCGTTATAAATTAGATGACACTCAATAGCTGTTAAAGTTGTTTGGGTTAAAGGCCCATTCATGACAATCAAATGAGTCCTCTATTATTTATCCAGAATAGATATATGGGGATTTACATAATTCCTAAAATTTGCAAAATTTAACAGTAAGTGTGTGGGCAAATAAGCAATTCTCAATTATTAGTTCGTTCTCATTAATTGGCATGTTGGAATTTTGCCAGTAACAACTTGGGTTTTTGGTGGATCCAATGAAAAAAGTATAGATAATATTATATTTGTTTACCATAACTAGTGGGAAGAGGATATAGCTGTAAAAACTAGTTGTTTATAAGAAGGTGATCCGATCAAGCAAAAAAAAAAAAGGCTCTTTAGGTAATGTTAATTGAGGAGATATATATCGTGTTCCTTGTGTGTAAACACCTATGTAGGATTAAACAAAGAAGAATCATTTGTCGAAGGATGTGGATGGACTAGTCCAAGAAATCCATGACCAAAAATGGATAATTCTTGTAGGATACTTAGATGACCATGTAAAAAGGAAAGTACATGGTAGAGTGTATAACAGACAGGTACTGCTGCTGCTGTTGCTGCTACTACTACTAGCGATCCATTCATAGTTTCATACCTAAAGAATCTGCAGTACTTAACTACTAATAGTACCACTTGCCTATAGATAGCTAATAATTTGTTTTACTTAACTACTACTATTAGAGCATCTCCAATGGGCCCTGATTTGGGAGCTGCCATTGCCAAATTTGGGAGCCATAGCAAAAAGAAGAAGAAAAAGTACTCCAATGGGCTGCCATCCATGGCTCCCAAATTTGGCAATGGCATCAACACCTATTTGGAAATTTTTTTGGCAACGACCATCTTCTCCCAAATAGTCCACATCAGATTTCCCTTCGATTTAAAACCCATTGGAACACAATGGTGCCAAATATGGGAGCTCCCCATTGGAGCAAAATAGTGCCAAGTGTGGGAGGAGCTCTCATTTTAGCATTGTAGCACTCCCGAATATGGAAATAGGAGCTTCCATTGGAGATGCTCTTACTACTTATAAATAGCAAATGAATTTGCATTGCATAACTAGTTAACTACTACTACTACTATTCTACTACTGGTTGTGGGCTTAAAATGCTCATGAATCCACATTACTTAAATATTCGTGATTGCATGGTTCCAGTACATGGACTAGGTAGTTAGAGACACAAATTGCCCCAATTTACACATTGTACATAATTCAGTTTTGTCTACTTCTACAGATGTGGATGGATTACTTTCCAAACTACGACAATAAGTAGTATGTGATTACCATACAATTATGAGTGTCGGGCAACAGGAAGTTTTGGTTTATCTGAATTCCTTTTGCTTAATTTTCCAGATTTAAGATGAAATTCATGTGACAGTTCAAATGTTACAAGTGATAATGTTATTTCGTAGTTTTCACATTGGGTGAGAAAACAGTATTGGTGCTGCAAGCTGAAGGCTGCCTTACAAAAAAAGTAGTAGTAGAAGTATTTGAAGCACCTTTTTGTGGAACTTTACCTCCAGTTATAAAACTCTTCCCAACTGAGATTGTGCTGAGAAGTGGGAAAAAAGAGAGGCTATAATTGCACTTAGTGGTTCAAATGGAGCAACTTTGTGAGGAATGTTGGCTTCTATTGAGTTTGGCAGGATTCAAGAACCATTCACGTAATGATCCAACCCTTGGGAATGAAGGTTAGCTTAAGGGAGTGGAGGAAAATGTTGTCAAATATCTTCCCTGAGGAAAAAAAATTTAGTAAATTCAAAGAGGATGGAGTTCTGTAAATGGAGCTAAGGATAGGTTATAGGTGATAGATCTCCTTTTTGAAAAAAAGTTGCATTTTCTACTTAAATATGTGACAACACAGCTGGACTTGTCTGAAATGACATTTTAGATAGGTTATGTGGCTTTTGATACTAAGTTTGTGAGGACTGCTAGCATACCATCTTAAACCATAATCTCTCTTTCCCTATTAACATAAGCAAAAGAAACTATGTTATAATCCTTCAAGATGTAGGAAATTATCAAGTTAATGAGCTCAAATCTTTCTTGATTGAACTGTTATAGTTCAGAGGTCTATTAAGTTTAGGCCAAGAGCAAAACCTAAGAAATTTGCTGTCCTTAATTAGGGGAATACCCCCCTTCAAGGGAATATAGATTTTAAGATAGTGTTTGTGCAAGGAGATTTAATTCAAATAAGCATGGAGATCTATGTCTGTGCTCTTATGGTGATCATTAAAGTTGATTTCTAATAATTAAGTTGATGTTATATCAAGTTCATCAAATTCCTTTCCAACCATATGTGGTACCTTGTGCTGCAATATGCAATTTCAAATTGTTTTTGGTAGTGTCTTCCTCCAACTTTTTTAACAAATGAGAATTTAACCTTGCCATCTGGTTGTTTAACTTAGGGCATTTCACAAGATGGTCTGTAGAATTTGGAATTCAAACAGAGGTGCTAGTGATCATTCTGTGCATCCAACAAAAAGCAGCAATGCCAGTATTCTTTGCAATGGTTTCCTTGTGCATTTCAATGGTTACATATACGAAAGAGAATGGGGGGAAAAACATTATTGGAAAATATAAGTGTTATCTGAAATTTTCGTTTATATACTATGGACTATGGAGTGAATTTTTGACAGTTTGAAGGAGGATCATTGATGCCTACATCAGATGCACAACCAAGTATACTTTCTTGCTCATTTGCTGTACTTCAATGATAATGAAACCTTTGTTTAAGGCAGCAGAGTCTATTATTGGCGGTATCCTTTAGTGACTTTGACAAGATGGCATGCATAATTTTTTTGTTAAGAATTAAGACTCACAGGTAAAACACAAAAATTGATGTGAAAATAAGGTTGAGGCAACTGTAAGGATAATTACAGTTCTTTTCTGGTCTTTAATTTCCTTAGGCTACTATTGTCAATTTGTTAAACATAGAGTTAATGTTCTTCTATGATTTGGGAATTCCAACCCATCAAATTCTGGTAGAGCTCCTCAAAAGCTTTATTATATTTTCTGAGTTGTGTAGGAGCCTAAATGCCAAAAACAATGGTTAAGAAAATACCCAATTGGATTTTTTTCCCCGTTGATTGGTTGGGCACTCCTAACAATTTTTTTTTTAAACTGTCTTATGCTTCTGAATTCATTTAAAATTTAGATGCTCAAACATTGTTATTAAATTTATCCTTGTTTTGGACATGTTCTCCATTTTTTTGTGATTTTTTTATGGTGGTGTGGGGGCGGGTGTCTACATGTCTTATTAGTTTTAGTAAATTCAACTTTATGTCTACTTCTTGTGCAGTGATTTTCATTTTGGTTAATCAATGGATAACAAATGGCTCAAATGAGATGTTTGAGCACTCACAGCTGTTTGGGGGTACTTGGCCTTGGGCATACCCAGCCTTATGCTTCTCATGTGGCTACTTTGCATATGATCAGTGGGATATGCTGCATTACCGATTATACAGTGGTTGGATCCCTTCCATCCTAGTGCATCATCTGATACTTCTCATTTGCTTTACGCTTGCATTGTATCGTAATGTCACCATCAACTACCTCATTCTTACTCTCTTGTGTGAGGTATGTCTCATTATCTGTCCAAAAGTTCATTCTTTTATCCACATAATTGTTTCTGTTTGTCTTAATTGTTTCTCTATGTAACTATCTTGTTCAAACATAACTGGAGCAATGGTTTAAGAGGCCAATGTGTGGGTTGCGAGGTTACAACCTATAGATGTGTGTGATGTGCACCTCATGGGTGAGGTTCGAGCCTCATCTTTCTCATTTTTCTAAATTAATTTAAAAATGAGAAAACTTGCAATCCATGAATGAGTCGAACATGACAAATTAGTGTTAGCTTAAATAGTTATGAAATATAATAATGAATAGAATGTTCCAATATTTGTCGAAGTTTTTTTATTGGGTTTTATGCGACATGCTACCAAAAAAGTTTGGACTAGCCTCAAGGGGTAAGGTGTGTTCTTCATGTATGTTTGGCTTTTGTAATGGCACTAGTCCAAGGGTATTTGAACATCCAAGTTTGCATCTCAAGACATTTCCTTATGCGACATAGAGTTTAGCTTTAAGGCATAAAGCCTCACGCACCTTCCAAAATACTTTGGATTGGATGAACAATCCTGTTGCTTTGAATAGTTATGTTGTTATCTATTCTTCTTATTCTTCTTTTTATTTATTTATTTATTTTTGCATTTTATGAAAGTTGGTCCGGGTTATAATTTCAGTTTCAGGGCTTCTATTTGAAACTGAACGATATCCTGGAATTTCAGAAGTTTCGTGAAACATAACTTTATACTGATAAAATATCAAAATTTGCATGACAGCTCTGTTTTTTTTTTTTTTTCTTTTTGTTGTTGGAAATAAAATTGGCTTGATTCTATTGAATGAGTTATGCATATTGTGATGTTCATTAATGTTAGATGAAAGAAAACATGAGCAAAATCTCTCTCTCTCTCTCATCTTGTTCTTTTTAGTTTATTGGCTATACAGCGAGTAACCAGTCAATTTCCTTGAAAGCTGTCTCCAGTTTTTTGTCTCTTGACATTTCATATTGTTTGAAGAAGCCACTACAAAATCTATCATCACCAAGGCATATTGATCTTCTGTGCGCTCCCCCCCTTCCCCTCTCTTCTTAAATGTGTCGTGAGCCTGTGAATGTAGTGTGAATTATTTCCTGGATTCAAATCCTTGATGCAAGTCAGCAAGTATGTATGCCATTGCTGTTTGTCAATTCTGAAGGCGAAATTCTTGTGATTATACAGCTGCATTCTATCTTTCTACATGTGAGAAAGGTGCGACGGATGGCAGGTGTGCTTGACGCCAAGAGCAAAATTGTGAGGGCAGAATGGATTCTTAATTGGATCACCTTCATTTTCGCAAGGTCTGTATCTCATGTTCTCATCACCATCAAGCTAATCAAAGATGCTCCCAAGTTTGGAAAGGGCGTGGAGTTGCCGCTCGCCCTGTTTGGGATGGTAGGAATGAATTTGCTTAATTTTTTTCTTGGCGTCGATCTCCTCAACGCTTTTAGGAGAGAGAAGAATCCCCAGCAGAATCATCAACACCGTCATAATGAATGACCAATAGAACAAAGGTCAAAGAGGGTTCTTTTGTTGTATCTTATATGTATTTCATTTTCCATTTCATTGATTTAGCACAGAATGTTATTGTTTGAAAAAGAACCAAAGAATGTAACTTCCCTTCAAGAAATAAATAGGGTATGTAAATAATGTTCATTTTGAATGAAAATATATGATTTGTTTCATCCAAACAGAAATTAATGATTCCTTGAACTCAAAATCCGAGCTTATCTTGGTTATACAGAGGAAATGATTTCTCAAGTTGGCAGCGATCAGTACGTATGACATATAGTTAGTCGAGTTAAAATGAAATATTGTTGAACATTTTATAATCGGATTTGTATTTAGCTACAACTAATCCGAGTCTGTAGCCTAGGGCTGTTTGGCTTTGAGCTAAAAAAACATGAATTTTCTGTGCTTTTGCCAACTCTTTTTTCAAGTCCAGCCTTGGTTCTATTCAAATTCTACATGCACATTTATGCATCTCCAAACAGCCTCTTAGCAGCATGAGTCTGCATTATTATGGTGAACCTAAAGAATAAGGTTTGTTTGGCAAAAAAAATTTAAAAAAAAAAACAGAAAGAGAGGAAAGTCTAGGGTTTGGGAGGATTGAAATGGTGAAAAAGAAAGCAAGCATTAAAATGCAGAAAGAGGTCCTACCGGGAGTCGAACCCAGGTCGCTGGATTCAAAGTCCAGAGTGCTAACCACTACACCATAGAACCCTGACTGTAGGAAAATTTGCACTATTTATATTATCATGTATTGAATATCCACGTACAATGGTTCTGATCGTAGAGCATTTTTCTTTTTTTTTTTTTTTTCAATACTGAGAAGTTTCTTTGCTTTAAAATATTCAAGATTCTATATGACAATCACATTACAGAGGATATGAACTTGCTCTTGTTGCAGTAGATTTCAGGCCTTCTGCTGTCTTAATTTGATAGGACTAAAGGGTAGACCAATGAGCATCTAATTATGCAAATTAAAATGTATGATTAAAACCCACGATGTTGCATTAATGTAAACTAATGGGGTGAGTAATTTACTTTTTGAATTAGTAGTACTATACAGAGTCACTTTTAGGCCCCAACAATGTCTTTTTGCATTTCACAATTTACTTCTTATTTTTGAACCATTGGATCATGAATTGAGTGATATGGGGGCTTAAGATTGCTAGCCAAGGATAGCCACAAGAGAGGCTGCCAAGGAGAGGATCCGTGCCCACAAAAAATGCAATATTAATGGAATGAGCCCTAATGAGACCCCTTTGTCCCATTAGAAATCTGAGCCAATTGCAACATGCCACGACATCGTATAGAGTATTTAATTGCCTCTATTTGCATGTATGATTACATGTACTCCCCACCATTATCATAGGCAATACTCCATAATTAATATACCCACTAGAAAGGACCTAAATTCCTTTAAAATCTTCTAACGATCACGTTGACAAAATAAACTTATTTGTGTTCCAATGAATAATTGTTGAGTTAAAAGTTACCAATTCAGTGGAAAATTATAAGATGTGCCAGGTGCATACACCCTTGTTCCTTAGACACTACTTGCCCTTCATGTGCTCATTTGCTATCACGTGATGAAAATGTCCTGGATTTGATTTGAATTTTTGAATGTAACAAGAGTTTAATGAGATAAAGTTGTCATTCTCCCGATATATAACCCAAAATGAAGGAGGACCGTCCTATTATATATCCTAGACCGCCTCAAGGATTAAAAAAAAAAAAATTCACATTAGGTCATGTGATTAATTTTTTAACACATTGTCACTCTATTTTGAAGAGTTGTGGTAGCTTCAACAGTCCATATTGCATATTTTCCCATGTTCTAATTACATGAGTGAGATGGGGTGGTCCACTGTTTCTCTTTTAATGAACTTTTAGAAAATAATAGCTATCAAATATGTGGAATATGTTTTGATAGTGACACTCAACAAAATGTAAGAGAAATGTGGCTCATAGTAAGCTTTTCTACCAATTTATACATTTGGCTTCCAATTTTAAAACAAAGGGGTGGTGGCGCAGTTGGCTAGCGCGTAGGTCTCATAGCTTCTGAGTTATCCTGAGGTCGAGAGTTCGAGCCTCTCTCACCCCAATTTTTAACAAATGTAAAATTAGAATCGTTTTCTCATGATTTTAATTTTCGAAAGTGTTTTTGGTTCTATAGAAATTAAGGAGCCTAATGAAGATTTTGATGACTGATGATGAGTATGCGGGCAGTATTCTAAATCAAAAGTGTTTTCTCATGATTTTAAAATTTCAAAAACTGTTTTGTCTCTTTGGAACATATGAAGATGACAGTGTTTTCATTCTTAACTGGCTATTTGGAAAGAAACATAACCAAAGCATTCTAAATTAAAATTGTTTTCTCCTTATTTCAATTTTCAGAAAGTGTTTTGGCTCTTTGGAAAAAGCTGATATATCTTAACAATGAATATGATGAAATATATAACCAAAGAATTTTAATCTCCCTTCAAAAGAAACAATAACCAAAAACATTTGAATTTCAAACCTTTTTGAGTTTTCAAATTTGAAAATTCTGCAGCACCACCATCCATGTGAAACTAATTGTGGGCTAAAATAACAGTTTTAATCAGCAATTTCTTCGATGAAAAAAAAAAAAAAAAAAAAAAAAACACAGAAATCTGTGTTTTACAAATGCATACACTCAATATTGATTTTTTTTTTTTTTAATTTTTTTCCTATTTATCCTCACTGATTTTGTAGTTGAATCCCACTTTTGCTTCGGGAAAACAATTTCACAAAACCATTACGGCTACTCTTCTCAGAGCTGACATGATTCAACGATAAAATTGATGATGAGGATGAAGAAGCTGGCGAGTTCCCAACAATACCATTCGCTGAAAGACCAGAACTCTCGCCAGCTATATTCGAAGAATACAAATCTCTTTTAGGCAAAAATGTGTCATTAGACTGCAACTTGCATGCTTCTACACCTGCTATTGGAGTCACTGATCCTCCTCCAGAGAACTGTGGTATGTTTGCAGTGTCAATCAGGAAGTCTTCCAGAGTTGCTAGAGATTTCAGTTGTTTGCCAAGAGAGGCTATTGTTTTCTGGCACTCTGCAAGTTTTCCAGCTGCCACGGCTAGGTCCTCCTGCCATAGACAAGTCGTGAGACCATTATCCAAGGAAAATGCATGAGGGAAAATTACAGAAAATACTTCCGATGTTTGGGTCAGGTTACACTTTAGTCCTTATAATGTTAAATACATCAAAATGGTTCCTAAAGTAAGTCTGTATACTATAAAATGCATCAAAATGGTTCATAAAGTATTGGTCAGTTTCACGTCTATAGTCCCTATATTATAGATGTGTATTGCAGACAATGGCTTGAGAAGACCCACCTGCTTAATCTTCAATTCACCATTGGAGCTTGCAGTTTGCTGAAGTTCAACTTCCTGTTTCTTTCTTGATAGCTCATCTTCTAATTCCCGGCACTTAACTGCAAGTTCTGCTGACAAAGCCTGCTCCTTTTCAATATCTGCTTCTAATGAATCAACTTTAGCAGACATGGTTCGGACCTCAACTTCCATGCCAGTGAGTTGAAACTCAAAAAATTCCTTTGATTCATTTGCAAATTTTAGGTCCCTTTGGAGCTGCTCCAACTTCACTTCAGCTTCTGTCAGTTGAACCTGAGATGCCTTGATGCAATCCTGACTTTCAGTGAGAGCCATCTCCAGATCAGCTTTTTCTGCCTCCACCTTCTCTAGTTTATCTTCCAATTCAGCCGTTCGATGAATCATGGCTTCTAGATCAGCTCTCAGATGGCTTTCTTCATTCATGGATTGATTGGCAATAGTTTGTGCTTCAGGGCAACGGCTTTTACTCTGTGTCTCTGGCAATGCAGCAAGTCGCTCCATCTCAAGGAAATCATCCATGAGATCAATTTCAACGGCAGAGGATGACAGATTTCTACTAATTGCCTTTTCATTCTTGAATTGATCAAGCTCCGCAATTAGAGCTGATGCCCATGAGTCTGAGCAACTTTGCTCACACTCGTTTGGCCCCAAGCTACTTATCTTGCGGGTATCGATCTCCACTGCATTTAACTGCTCCCCACTGTCCGATTGACTATCCGTCAGAGATTCAACATAAATAGAGGAAGCAGCAACAGATTTATGATCATTAACCGAAGATGATTTACGACCCATGGCTTTCAGTCTCCGGCACTCAGCTTCAAGTTTGGCCACCTTCTTTATGCTCTCTAAATGTTGCTTGCTGGCAGTTTCAGCAGCTTGGGTACTCAAGTCCCTCTCAATGGTCCTGATTTCCAATTCATCAGATTGAGCGAGGAGCTCAAGCTTGAGGGACAAGTTTTCCTTCTCTACAGACTCAAGCTTATGGAGTATATAGGGATTAGCAGAAGGAGGAGATTCAGCTCTAGAAGCATCTACTTGGGTCTGGAGCATGAGAATCTGGCTCTCAAGCTTCAATTTGATGGATTCCCAGTCTTGGGTTTTCTTCTCCACAGCTTCATGAATTTTTTGCTCTTGCTCCTCTCTTGCTTGTCTTAGCTGCCTAACACACTCCTTGAGGGCCCCATCAAGATGGCTTACCCTATCTTCTAGTGCCAATTTCTGCTGAACTGCAGCCTCAAGTTGATGCTTTAAAACCACCACTTCATTTTCAGCATTCTCCCAGCCTAAGATTTAATAAATCAATTAAAAAATAATTATCAAAGAAGCAAAGAACAAAGCAATGATTACAATATCCTATTGGGAGAAACTTGTCCAACAATTTCAATTTCAATATAAATTTCTATATCTGAAACATAACAGATACCACCTCCAAAAATTCTTCTCCAATTCTTGCAATTAACAATCACAGAATAAAATTCTGGACAAAATTTACCAATATCATACATATCAGAGGAAAGTCTGAAGTAATATCAAGGTGCTGTGTGAAGTACTGGGAAAGGTACGACGATTTGGAGAGAAAAAGAAAAGAAAAGGACTACACAGGATTTGTGCACAAACATTACTACAAGACTAATACCTGCAACAGCTTCTTCAGCAACTTTTGCATGCTGCGTAACCAAGTCTTCTTTGGCACTAATATTTGAAAGAGCAGCTGATAATTTCTCTGTCAGACTCTTTACACTATTGTTAACTTCTTCACCACTGATTGCAGCTTTTGATGTTATTTCTGGTGATTGAGTGTTATCATTTGGAAATTCCTTCAGTGTCTCTTGCTGTCAATAATATGAAAAAAAATAAAAAAATCTGAGCTGAACAATGGAGCAAATAAAATTTTCAACCCATAAAACAAAAAAGAAAAAAATTTGACAATCACACTCAAGGGAGAGCTAGATGGGTCATCCACCTATCAAATTATGTCTAAGTAGAAGCATTGAAAAATGCATCACACTCAAATATATGGAACACACCTGGCATTGCCCATCAGTAGAACATTATTCTAATTATAAGATTCTAAATTCTTTTTAAGGGCAAGCACCAAGAAAATTAGGCATTTCTCCAAACACTAGGTGAAGGGAGCCTTAACAAGCACTTGATAGGTTGGGACCTGACTTTCACGTGATTGCTTGTCTAGCTAGCATTTATGTAATAAGTCACTTGCCAACATAAGGTTAACAGGCAGACACACACCTATATGAGCAGGATTCATATTTGACAATATAATCTAATGAAGAACTCAAGATTTAATTTAAATATAAATAAACACATGAAAACTCGAACCAATTACTCAAGCGCCACATATTTAACACGTTGCTTCAAAGTATAGGACAGGCAACAATTGTAGTCCCTTTGAAAGATTTTCTTTTGTTTTGACAAAGATGAATAAAAAAAAAACACATAAATTTGGAAGTCGAATGTTGAATTTTACTCACTTCCTCGTAGTGGTGGAAAATATTTTTTGAGAACTGTTAAAAGAGAGCATTGAAAAAAAAAATTACAAATCCACATGCTGGTCCCAATCAAATAGTGGGCTCTACAGCTCTACTAATACACCATATTCCGATTCAAAGTGCATCAATCCCATGATTTTAATCAAACCCTAAGCTTTTGAATCTCTTTCCTAAGGTATGGGTTGAGTTTTTGGATCTCCTCTCCAGTATTTTCAGAAACTATCATATTATTTAGGTAAACAATGCCATATGGTACTTCATTACTAACAAAAATAGCACCATCTACATAACCCTTGGTATACCCAATCTTCCTTGTAGCTCCAAACCACACTCTAGAATACTGCTTCAACCCGTATAATTCCTTTGGGAGCCCACAAATATTTCCCTTACTGCCAATGACATTGGAATAGGGAAATTCATAATATATACTCATCATATTGACCACCGTTAAAAAGATAGAAGTCACATATAACTAATGGATACGCCCAGATTGCTGAAAACTAGAGAATGGATCACTCTTATGAAACTTATCTTGGTAACCAGGTTGAAAGTTTCCTAATAGTCAACGCAATATGTTTGGTTTAACGGTTTAACCCTTTGGCAACAGGCCTAGTTTTGTACCTTCTTACTGACCTATTAAGCTTCCATTCACTATTCACTGTATAAACCCAATAGCAACCCACAAGCCTTTTTTTTCCCCCTTGTGGGAGTTCAACTAGGTTTCAACTTACATTCTTCTCCAAAGCCCTCATCCTCTTGTATAGCTTCCTCTTAATAAAAGCTGAAACACTAAAAAGGTAAAGAAACTGAGGGAAGGAAGCCATAAAAGATTAGTCAGCAAAGGATAATGCTTAATAGGAGACATGTTGAATCAAAACCCTTGTGTCTGAAAAGGGAAAAAGGAACTTCCAAATCATCAATATTACGATATTATCGATGTTACCCAAACTGAATTAGAAAGGATTCGTACAAGCCTTCAGATGGAGTGGCCTCATCTATCTTCATATAATGGCTCATTCTCTATCAAAACTTTATCAGTTTCTAGTAGTGTACTACAGGGATGAATGGATGATATTTCATTTAGTCCTTCTGAAATGCTAGATATCCATGAAGATGCATTACAAAACCTGTAGGTTCAACTTGGTTTTGGTTGGACCAAAAACATGAACATAATGTACCCAAGAAAAACTTCAGGTCAGAAAAAACATAAGATGATAAAAAAAAAGCCCAAGAAACCTTTTTAGTTAAACACCCGAGATAGCTTACAGTTGATAAGAGTTGGATGCAATAGGAACATGTTTTCCCCTAGAAGATTTATACTAGATAAACTACAAGAACAATTTCTATAAGAGCTCTGCTCTTACATTCAGGTTCACTTTGTTGAGGGGTTTTGACATTGCATGTTTGATGATCAATCCATTCGATTACTCTCCATCATAAAGCAGAGAATATTAATATGTTTATTAAACTGGGTTAGGAACCACAGCATGGAATGTCTTGTAAATCAAGTACATCTACTGAGTTGTCATAAGATATAGAAAGTGGGTTTTAACATAATCAGTGGGAAAAAAAGTAGTATAATAGCAATGATGAAGGACAAGAGAAGTCAAGACACGCCTCCATGCACTATAATGCGCAGTGGAGAAAGTGGATCACTTCTTGTATTACCTTCAGGATATAAGGCAGGCATGTTAGTGTTTAGCCAATTCACATATTTTGAACTAAAAGCCGTATGAAGATATAAAATCAATAACCATACATGATGTATGACTAAATTGATGTGCCATCATAAAATCCAACGTTGGTTGAGGTCACTGCAATTACTATTTAATGGACTTGTTTGCTTGAGTAGTTGAAACTACAATGTCATAGCCACTACTAAGTAGCATTCTTATTAGCAAAGCCCCAAAGATACCATAGGAGTATGGGTAAGGGAAAAAAGTGATGATACTCAATTGTTGCAAGACAAATAGCTAACAATTTTGTGGCGAGATTGAGAACACAGATCACAAAAGAGAAATACAAACATGGGGAAATACTGATGATCCCCTACCAAATTCCAAAGACAAATGAACAAGAACCATCATCAACGTTTGGCAGTATTTGTCACAGAGCAGTTTTATAGGAACTAGCTAGTGAGAACATACATACTCACCAAGAGATCTAGCACTCATGAATCAATGATAACATAAGGCATGGAGACATAGAGGAATGATACGCTGAAGAAAGAGAACTTGAATTGCAAATGTGTTAAAAGAATTGGAAGGGGTAGCTGAAACTTCTAACTGTGGCATAAGACATTAAGATATCCAAATCTTCATTGAGAATGGAGAACTCCCTTGTAAGGTGTCAAAATTGATAAATTGCATGACAAATACTCTGAGATTGTGGTGGCCGAGTAAACAATCTTCTTATTCCCATCATTTCTTACCCTTTAGATTATGGAGCTGGACCTTTATCTTTAAGAAACATCTTGATCGTGTAATTGGACCCATCTTGTGGAGAAGTGTATATCACATCTTCCTCTAACCAAACACACCACTATGTACCATCTCCTTTCTTCTCTCCAAATGAGAAGACATGGTTCAGTGATGTTAGATCATAACTACAAAAATTCTCAACTTTGACGGATCAAATTCAGGACTCAAACCAGTGAGTACTCAGAAAATTAATGGCTACTCAGCTTGCCTCCCATTTTAAAGACATGCTGGGAAGTAAATGAGACACTTTTCCAAAGGCCTCACTCAATAACATTTTTAAAAAATTACTTTTCGAAGAAGGTGAAGGCACAATATACCAGCAACAAACCTATTTCCCCTTCAAACCAGTCTACCCTTTGGTTGGGTCCAAGATCAAATCCAAGAGGACCAAGACTGCATGTTTCTACCAAGACACATTAAAAGATAAATTATGTGTTTATGTCTTGATGATCAGTTGAGCAAGGAAAAAAGGTTAAAAGCTCTAAAGTAATGAGTGTGTCATTGACTTAAGTCTCCAGTAATTTGATATCACTATTAATTTTGAATGATCTAATATGGTTTCCAGTCATTCACCAATTGGCTATTATATGCCCATTAACCTCTATCTCCTCTTAGAGAAATATCAATGCACCAATAATAAATTACAAGATTAAATCGTAATGGTGCAATTAGTCAATTACACTGTCTATCTTCAAGAACTACAAAAACGCAAATAACAAAAGGAAAATAAAGAAAAATACCATGGGAAGGGTTAGCACCTACCTGATCATCATAGTTTCTTTCAGAATGTGAAGACATTGATCCCGAACTTTCAGTTTCTCCAGGGCTCTTCTCAGAAGACTTCTTCTTCCACAACCATTTCCGTTTTTCCATTGCTTCAGCAACCATCACATCAGAGTGTTCATCTGCAGATACACACATACATACCATTCTTCAGAAAAAATGTCACCAAAAACCCACCAAAAAATCTCTTCAAAATTGCAGGAAATTCAATTAATAAGTGACAAAATGGATATCCTAAACTACTTCTGCTCTGCAAGAAGCTTATTGTGGGATTACAGAAAAAACTAACTACATAGCCAAACCCTAAATAGCTAAAACATACATCCTATTGAGCAATCTCAACCAGTTAACAAAAGAATAACTTAACTCGTCATTCTTTAAGCTTTGCTTCAAATCCACCCCAGTACCCATCAAACCCCAACAACAATGAAAGAGAATAGGATAAAATAAATGTACACCAACACAGAGATGTGGAAGATATAGAAATTGCTACCTCCAGGAGAAATTGCTGTCTCCAGGAAAACGTACACCACCCATGAACAGTTGCCGAAACACTATTACGCTGTGAATCAACAGAGACCCATTACTTGAGACACAAAATGGGAACTACCCATCGGATGAAATTAAATCACATCTTCCAAAAAAAGCCAGAGACACCAAAGGACAAATATAAATCAATGAAACAGTAGCAAGTAGCAGACCATAAAAACACTAAAACAGAGCTAAAAAGAGTGATGAATACAAAAGAACCCAAATACGAACTACCCATCAAAACTAAAAGCCAAAAACCCTCCTAATAACTTTCCCAAATGTCAATAAATTGAATCAAATATATGTAAATAAAAATATCAAGAAAGTAAGTAAGAAACCTCAATGTTCATACCTTTGACTGGAAACCAAAACCAACCCAGAGATCAGATAGGAACCAGTAACTAATGAAAACAGAAAGATGGGTTCAGATTTTAGATTGCAGAACATAAAAGAATCTCTGCATATCTGTGGAATGTCAGTAGCAATACAGATGACATTTAGCAGATAATGAGGGTTTTTTTTTTTTTTTTTCTCTACACATTATTACAAATACTAGAAAACAAAACAGAAAGGAAAAAGAAAAAGGAAAAAAAGAAAGAGCATGTGACTGTAAATATGAATTCGTGAATCCATGAACGAGACCTGATTTACAACTTTTCAGCTTTTATATTTATATTAATTGTTACTTTATTTAATTTGAAAATTGAAATTAGAGCTGCTCTTATTCTCCCGCCCATGGGTGAGAAATTAATGCAGAATTATTATTAAGTAATGTTTATATATTAATTTAACATTTTCTATGTTGCAGAAGGAGCTGGCTCTCTGTCTCTGACTCTTGAGTCTTGAGTGCTCTGTCAGTGTATCCCAGCTTTTTTTAACTGTAACTTCTTTGTCTCGGTATAGGCGAGGAGTTGTATAATAAAGGCGCATTTACCGTGATCTGTCCATCATAGCTGTTGGATTGGATGAATTTCTCGTGATTTGTGCAACATTATGATCGAACGGTTCTGAGACGATAAAGGGTCACCTTCATGGATATTCTTTATCTTATAATATCAATGTGTTGGTATTCTAACATGGAGTTCGTCTTCGGCTAAACTTTCGGATGATTAGCATTTTAAGGTTGGCAGGACATGTTTCCAATAACGAGTAATCAATTATTTGACCTGGATGTGGGTATGAATCCTCACTACTGTACAGGTCCGTGACTTAATGATGTGTGTTGAAATACCGGTACGCACATCCAAGATTTCCCCCTAGTTCTACACTGAATAATCCTCGAGCTAACCGTAACAGTCTCTCGATAGAGGACAGACTATGAAATTTATTCTCATATCAAAAAAAGAAATATCCAATGTGTTAAATTTTCACGTTGTATTTTTTTTTAATCAATTCAGACCATTCACTTCTATTAATAAAAAGACCTTTTTGGTTTTTTTGTCTTTTGTCTTTTTTTTTCTTTTTTCTTGTCATCTAACACAAATTTACATGTATTTTGTGTGTGTTGAAAATAAATAGTGAGAAACGAAATATTAGTCAAGTTTTGGAGGAATGTTTGGTTAATTTATTGGAGCATGCAATTTTGGAATTTTAGCCAAAAAAATGCCTTTGGCTCCTTCATCTGCTAAGAGCAACTCCAAAAGTCCAATGCAAACAAGAGACCAAAACCACTTTTAGGTAAAAGTCCAAATTTGCATGCTTTAATGCATTAGTCAAAACATCTCTTCAAATTTTGGTTTAGGCAAGAGTTTAGCCAAACATCCCTCCTCTTGCTAAACTTTTGGCTTTAACTATATATCTCCAAGACACACAAAATGCATAAGGATTTATGCTTGGTTGCAAAGGAAAAGAGAGATAAAGAGAATAAGCCAAAAAAAAAAAACCTCTTATGCATTGGAACACTTCTAGCCAAATGGCTAATCATTTTTATTATAGTTAGGGGAAAAAAAAGGTCTTGAAGGACCAAAAATGACTTTTAGTATTGGAAATGCTTCTAATGCACTAGAGTTGCTCTAAGGGAATAAAAATGGAAAGGAAAAAAGTGCCAACTAGCCTTCTGATAAAATTTCTCGGTAGTTGTAGCAAAGAGTTAAGTTCAAATCCCGTTTTCATTAAATTAAAAAGAATAGCTACTCCACTTCTATGTCTTACAAGTCCAAATAGACTTCCTCGTATCATCTCCAACCACACTAGGCATTTGAGCATCAAATCATAAAAGTGGCACTCCAATTAATGGACTAGGCATTTTGACTAATTTTCAAAAGGCTAGCTAAAATTAACCAAGAATGACAAGTTAGGCACTTTTGCCACCTCATCAATTTTACTCATTTATTCTTTTTAAGGTGTTATTTGAATTTAAAAAGGGAAAAAAAAAATTACTTGTCAAGATGGCTGCTATGGGTGGAGTGCAAAGTATTTTGGCTAACCAAAATAAATAGGCAAAATATTATTTCGCCATTTTAGTTAGCCAAAATGGCTAGTTATTGTTGGTGCTCTAAGAAACAAAAAGAAAATGAAAGAGATTACAAAAAATAAAAATTGAGATTAATTAGAGACACTTTTTTAAAAATTTAAAGCATTTTCTAAGAGAAAATATATGTACTTTGTAGAACACCACAAATGCAATTTTAACCGTACCCTAGATGGGTGAACAGGCAGTTTGATGGTGGGATGCCCTGTGAGAAGCTCAAATAATGGATGAGTCGTCGTTGCTAATGGCATTTCGATTCAAAATAGTGTCCAATTAATTCTCACTTCTCTTCAATTTTTGAACCATTAGATCATGATCAGGCTGATGTGTCAACATCTCCTTGAATGCCAAGGAGGGACAAGGAGAGGCTAGCCAAGAAGAGGATCCTCTTCACATAACCTAGGTGACTGGGTTGGTGACATATACCTTGACACTTATGGCCTATTCAATTCAAATTTGTCTACTTTTTGAAAGAATTTCAAGAAATTTTTTTTAAAAAAAATTTCAGTAACCTGAAAGGGTTTTTTTTTTTTTTTTTTTTTTCAAATAAACATAATGTGGATAATTTTAAAGAAATTTAAAATTTTCGTATTGAGCTCAATTCTTTATATATATATCAAATGTGCTGTTATAAGGTGCACTTGATGCATCAAGTGCTCTTTTCTAGAGCCACTTGTTGAGCATATTTTTGAAAACAGATCGTTGGATTTGATGCTCATTTCATGAATATCATGCCTATCAAAAATTATAGTGATCCAAAGTGATCTCATTTTCATGGGAGAAAAGATGGTCATAGGAGAAATCAAACACCAAAATGTTCCTTACATGTTGTATAAGATTAGGGCTCAGTGAATGATTGGATAGGAAGAAAATCAAAGGCCCACCACTCAAAAACAAGTGGCTCCCATGGATCTGCAGTAGTAGCATGCCTAGTTATTGATTGTACTATACCTGCGCAGAATCAAAAAAGTTGCATTAAAGTATTGTTGTTGTTTGCATAAATAAATAATGCATACCCATATCAAACCAATCTGGATCCTCCCTCCCTCTACAGGGGTGCAAACATCAAAGTCCTTACTTTTTTGGCTGATTTATGGACCAACACTACAAAATGATTAATGATTTTGAAATTACATCAACAGGAGAATAGTATATACTCTTCAATGTTGCAGCAATTTTGACCTGTGGTGAAGGTTGGTTTATAACACTAGCGAAATATTAACTAAAGTTTCAGGTCTATAAAGGGACAAATATTTTAAAAAATCGACCCTTAGATTATATATTTTATCTGTTAAAAATCACATTTATATAATTGTTGGTTTTTTATAACATCACAGTTTTTTACGATTTATTTCAAAACTGTGATATGCTTTAAAAAAGTAGATGTTGGATCAATGCGATTTTTGGCAGATGTGGGGCATATAAATAAATTATTTAATCCAACGATCGGTTTTTCAAAACTTATTCCATATATGATTTTGCAAATCATATATTAAACTATGGGTAAGAACCATGTGTCATTGGAACTTGACCCTTAACTAAAATGTCTTCTCAAACTACAAAATTATCACTCCAATGGATTAAGTATTTCGTCAGATATTTTGATTACTCCCAAATGACTAGCTAAATGTATTAAAATAGGAATGTTGGGCATTTTTTCCATCCTACCAATTGGAAATGGTTGCTAAAAGAGAGAGAGAGGGATTTCTGTTTGCGAGAGATATTGGGATTTGGTAATTGTAGAAGGATGAAATCCACTTTGTCCCACATCGCCTAAATGAAAGGCTTGCTATAGCTTCATATACCTGTATTGGGCCCTCCGCCTACAAGCTTAGGCTTTTAGGTGGGAAAGGAAACTTAACATGGTATCAGAGCATTGGTTATCCACGTGATAAGGCCCAAACGAGTCTGCACGTGAGGGGGAGTGTAGAAGAATGAAATCCACTCTGTCCCACATCGCCTAAATGAAAGGCTTGCTATAACTTCATATACCTGTATTGGGCCCTCCACCTACAAGCTTAGGCTTTTAGGTGTGCTTCTGGGGTTTCTTGATGCCGTTTTTGTGAGCCTTGTAAGACTAGTTGTGGGCAGTGTGATTCTTCGACTTTGCATCTCTGAAACCAAAGGGATGGATCCCAAGTTTCTGAGGAACCAGAGGTACGCGAAGAAGCATCCAGAACTAGGGTTTTGCGTAAAGTCACATAAGAAGACAACCCTCTTGCCTTTCGTATCATTTGTACCCACCGAGAAAACCCTAACAGAGCCACTGTGAAGAGGTTTCATCTGCTCTTTGGTATCAGAGCATTGGTTATTCACGTGACAAGGCCCAAACGAGCCTGCACGTGAGGGGGAGTGTAGAAGAATGAAATCCACTCTGTTCCACATCGCCTAAATGAAAGGCTTGCTATATCTTCATATACCTGTATTGGGCCCTCCACCTACAAGCTTAGGCTTTTAGGTTGGAAACTTAACAGTAATCAAGCTTCCAATGTGGTTGCTAAGCATGCCATGGGGAGGGCAATTCATTAGTTTGTCTTGAATCTACTTTGATTTCAATTTGGTTGGAATTAATTTTGGAACATAATCGAAAGAATGTATATAAAATACCATCTAGTAACACTTAATGTATTGCTAATAGGAATGAAATTAGCCTGTCACATAATATGCACACAGTGTAAGTAACCTCGTCTTCCCAATTTTAAGTATAGTAATCCATTTGTTAATATTGATGATTTGGAGATATGGGTAACTTGTAAGTTATATCGTGTGACAATCTATATATATATATATATATATAGAGAGAGAGAGAGAGAGAGATGTTCATGAGATGATCATCAATGAGGAGTGGACCATATTTATCCAAATGGAGTTTGGACCCCAATGGAACATTTCTGTATATGTGTATATATATATATATATATATATATATATGTATGTATAATCTTGTCAGTTATAGCTGATTTAGATTTAAGTCAACTAAGCATTTATGGGCATTGGATCATCTCATCACTTAAAAAAATCTCCATTCATGAGATGATCTAACAGCCATAAATTTTAGCTGACTTAGATCTAAGTCAGCATTAGATGATTATATCATTTTATATATATATTGTGCCAATAGCTTGGATTTTAATTAATCAAACTGATTTTTTGATAAAACAAATAATAGATGGGCTATAACACAATTTTTGCATGAACAATCAAAATAAATGGGCTATAACACAATTTTTGCATAAGCTGAATCCCGGCTTAAATTAAGGGGGTGTTTGGCAAATTTAAGAACCTGGTCAACTAAGGATAAGTCCATCTATTATTTGTTATTGTGAAAATATGCAACTTATTTGTTACTCAAAATATCGCTATTTTTTAAAGGCGGTTGTTTCGAAAACCAACCATCGGATTACTGTAAATTTTTGCAAGCATGGCATATAGAGGATGAATATTTAATCCAACGGTTAGTTTTACTAACTATCATCTAAAATTGGCCATATGGAACCAACCTTACGCAACTTTGCGTAAGGCGACCACCTTAAAGTATCATCATCCATATATATATATTAAGATATTCTTGTGAGAGATACATCATTTTAACTAAAATCAACTAAGACCTTTAAGCCATTAGATTGGAATCTTAAAACGAATCATGCATTAAGTGAATGAGAATCTAAGGCTTGTGTTTTTAGCTTATTTTAGTTAAAATGAATTATAGCTGATAACATCATGACTATATATATATATATCAGAAATGTTCTATTGGGGTTCAGACCCCATTTAGATAAATACGGTCCACTTCTCATTGGGATAGTTAGGATAAGTATTTTGAAAAATCAACCGTTGGTATTTAGACCCAACGGTTGGTTTCTGATAAAACTGACTGTAAAAAAAAACTGACATGTTATCGTTCTTTAAGTGTCAATTTTTTTCACAGACAGTTTTCTCATGCACCAACCGTTGGATCACCATGATTTTTGGCAGACATGACATATGTAACAAGAGTATCTAATCAAACGGTAAATTTTTCAAAATACCTGTCCTAACTATCCCAATGAGAAGTGGACCGTATTTATCTAAATGGGGTCTAGACTCCAACGGAACATTTCTGATATATATATATATAATCTTGTCAGTTATAACTGATTTAAATTTAAGTCAACTAAGCATTTATGGGCATCAGATCATCTCATCACTTAAAAAAATCTCCATTCATGAGATGATCTAATGGTCATAAATTTTAGCTGACTTAAATCTAAGTCACCATTAGATGACTAGATCATTTTATATATATATTGTGCCAATAGTTTGGATTTTAATTAATTAAATTGATTTTTGATAAAACAAATAATAGATGGGCTATAACACATTTTTTGCATGAACAATCTGAATAAATGGAGGGGGTGACGTGGCAGCACTGGATGCCCACACCAGCAATTAATGATAGAATGTGATTTGTTTGAAGGGGTGTGAGACAAGTGACTGATGATTATTGATTACAAGTCAAAAAATGAAGCATGTGCTGAGCCACGTAGGAACCCTTTTCTGAGGGCTACCACACTGTTTGCAAAAAATTGTCTCCCCAACAATTATTTGACGAATAATCATCTAAGGCTGTAAATTGGGCCAAAGTGGCCCACTATCCTCCCGTCCGGCCCTTATATTTTCACACAAAGCCTAATTTTAGTTCAAGATGAGCTGAATCCCGGTTCAAACTAAGGGGGTGTTTGGCAAGTTTAAGAACCTGACCAATTAAGGATAAGTCTGTCTGGTTTTTATTTAATATTGTTTGGTAAGTGCATTTTTTCTGTAGTTCAGTTCAATACTGTCCAGAAATAAGGCATAAACACAATTTTTTTCACACCAACTGTAAGCTGATTTACATAACAACCATATAACAGAAAGAGATCATAATAGAATTGGCCAGACCCAGTTTTCAAAGTTTCCAAATAGGTCCTAATGGTCTAAAGTTGAAGGTGCCAAGGGGTTCAATTTGGGTTGGGTAAATCCATAAACCGAACTAATCCATTCAATTTGGTTTAGGGTGGGATGAACCGAATTGAATTTGGTTCTTTTCTTTTCTTTTTATTTTATTTTGGAAAAACTGAAAAATTCGATTCGATTCGATTCTTAGTCAAATACTTTTTTGAACTGGTCCTATAGAACCAGTCCGTGGAATTGATTTGTGGATTCGCCTATTAAAAATATATATATTTTTTATATAGAGAGATGCTAATATAAGGTGCACCTGACGCAAAATTGCGTCAGGTTACCTCCGTTGAGGCACGTGCAAGACTTATTTTGAAAAACTGACGGTTGAATTGGATTCCTCTCTTGTGAATGTCACGTCAGCAAAAAATCACGGTGATCCAATGGTTGATTTTTGAAAACGTAAAACTGTGACTTTTTTGTTCTTCAAAATGTTACCATTTTTTTCCAATTGATTCTTTTAAAAACCTACTGTTGGATCAACATGATTTTTTGTAAACATGACATTCATAAGAGGAGAATTTAATCTAATGGTATGTTTTATAAACTATGTTCTTCAACAGTCCCAACGACATTAGATGCACCTTATATTAGCATCTATATATATATTATATGCCATATTTAATGTTCTTATTCATTAGAGCATTGTAAAACAATACACATAACTACACCGAATTAAACAAAAAAAATAAAGAAGTTAAAACCCATGGAACCGATCCGATTCGAATTGAATTTGGTTGGTTCTGGTTCTGGTTCTGGATCGGTAGACTCAAATTAGGTCGGTTCAGTTCCAATTTTCGCCAAAACCGACCCAATTGGACCGAGTTGCGCCCTAGAAGGTGGGCTGACTTCCGGTTAAGTGAGTTTCGGTCCTAATATTCAAGCTGATCTCGGCCTAGGTCAGCCTGGCCCAAATCATTCAAAAAGTGAGGGTTGCAAGCTGAGTTGGGCTTTGTGGGGTTTTCCCTTTGGTCATGGGTTCAAATTCCAATATGTAATGCACAATGTAATGGGACTTGGAAGCCATGCCTAAGAGCTTGTTTTAAAATTTTGAAAGTTAAATCAAGTTGGGTCCAATCTTTTAATGTTATCTAGTTTTTAAGTAAACAAATTCATATTTGGTTTGAAAAAAAATAGTGTTCGATCGCCTTATTTTCTATATGGGATAACACAGTTTTACAAGAAATCGTCCAATAATAAAATTATAACTTACCAGATCGACTTATTTTCAGCTGATTAAATTTTTAAATATTTTAAATATTTTTAAAAAATAAACAAGTGCAGTTATGCAAAAGGACATGTGAGACGAAGATATGGCATGTCACAACTTATAATTTTTTTAAAAAAATTGGGTGGCGACAATACTATGTGCATCTGTGTGGTGCATATACCGAACCACCTCAGTTTCGAATTGTAGTGAAAGCTGAAGATGACCACTGAGAAAAATTCCAAGAAATGAGTCCTTTGTCCATGTCCCATTGATTCTCGATCACAGATTCTTCAAAGAGCTAGAGGGTTCTAAAAGCCTTGTCTACTTTTCAAAACTGTAATATATGGTAATATATCTATATGAGTCCTTTTCTTATGAGGACGCCCTCAAAAAATCTTCTGTAAGGGCTTGGCTTTTTAGTTGATATAAGATGGATATTTTGAAAAACCGGCCATTAGATTGAATATTTTTTCTATGTATGATGTGCATGCCAAAAATCATAGTGATCTGACTGTCGGTTTTTAAAATACAAACTATAAAAACTTATGATAATATCTAATTGTCACAGTTTTTCACAGTCTGCATTTTCAAAACCGACCATTAGATCACTGTGATTTTTGGCATGCATGGCATACATTGGAAGAATATCTAATCCAACAGCCGGTTTTCCAAAATTATTATCTTACATTGAATAAAAAACCAAGTCCTCATGTAAGGAAGTCCTCATAAGAAAATTACTCTCTCTCTCTCTCTCTCTATATATATATATATATGGCTACAAAATATTGTTACAATATCACTATAAAGGAATAGAAAAATACTATAGCACCACACTTTAATTCAAAATTAAAAATCACCCTGAGGTGTTCTGCTTTGAGTGGTGATGTTCTTTCTCTCAAACTGATTTAATCTTTTTCACACACCACTCAAAGTAGGATACGTTGGGGTGATTTTTAATTTCAGATGAAAGTGTGTGGTGCTATAGCATTTTTGAAAGGTATATAGATAGTTTTAGAAATTCACAGTTGAATAGTTTTTGAAATTCAAAGAATTTCCTTACTTAGAGCATCTCCAATGCAAAAGCCAAATTTGACATCCCAAAAAGGCACTAGTTGATGCCAAATTTTTCCAAATTCCACTTGTCCAAATGGTACTAATTGATGCTAAATTTTAATTATAGCATCAAGTGATGCCAAATATGCAAAGTGGAATTTGACATCAACTAGTGCCTTTTTGGGATGCCAAATTTAACTTTTGCATTGGAGATGCCCTTATAGCCGTACTTCACTTTATGACGTGTGCCATTGTTACGTCAATGCACTTAAAAAATTATGTATCTACTTTAACATGCAATGTGAACAAAAAAATTTGTTCATTTTTTCAATTTTTTTAAAGTGGACTGACGTGTTAGTTCACTTTAATAGATCAACAGCTCCAATAATTGGGCATTTCTCCATTCAAAGTTTTTTTTTTTTTGGCTAATAATGCAAAAAATCCATCCCTATAATGTCTTATACATTTTTCCATCCAAAAATAACCCTAGTTATATGTTCTGCCAAATTTGGCTCAAATTTTAGGTATAGCAAATTTTCTCCAAGGCATATGTAGAGAAATGATCTTGTCAGGTATAGCTGATTTTAATAAAATGAGCTAAAAGTTTAGCGCTATTGGATCATTTCTCACTTAATGTATGATTCATTGTGAAAAAAAATCCAATGACCTTAAACCCTTAACTGATTTTAATTAAAGTAAGTTATAACTGATTAGATCATTTCACTATAAATGTATATATTGAAATAGGTTGCAAGGGAAGAGGAAAGAATAAATAGAGTCGGAAAAATAACTTGCACCATTAGAGCACCTTTAGCCAAAACCAAAATGCCTAGCCATTTTACTGTGACTTGGCAAGAAAATAAAAAATAAATATGAATGGCGAAAACTAAATTTCGCCATGGCATATACTTTGAATTAAGACACCATGTGAAATTAGAATGGTGGATAAGAGCATATCCAATGCGAATATGTCATTTGAAGTGCTAAAGTCAAATTTTGGAATTTCAAATGGCGTCAATTTCAAAATTTGGCACTTATGTGCTTTAATGCATCAATGCTATATTTTGACATTTTTCATCTTTTTGAAGAAAAAATATAACATGGCAAAAATGACAAGTGCTATTTGAGGTGCCAGATTTGACACCAAGAAGTGTCATTTCTAAAATTTGACACACTAAATGACATTCCAATAGGAGCAAGTTTAGAGTAGCATCACTTGCTTCAAAGTTCAAATTTCATAGGAGAACAGGAAATTGAGCTCAAAACATTATCTCCAAAACATAAAAGTTACACACAGACGTGGGCACTCTATTTGCCCATCACTAGCTCTCACACTCTATACCACAAGTCTCATGATATGATAACACTCTCTTCAACTCTCAAACACACATCTCTCTCTCCTTCAAAACCATCAAGACAGAGAGGAAAACAGAGGAGAGAGAGAGAAGCACTTGTATTACTTCACTACCACCAACCAAAAGCTAGCATCAAACTGCGGCTAGCTAGCAATGGCTCAAACCATGATGCTCATGTCAAGTGTTTCTGGTCGTGTAGATTTGAAAAGACAGCCATTGCTGCAATTTCAAGTTCAAGGACTGAGGCCTAAACCATTTTCTCATCTCATACTTTCTCCCACTAATCCTCCTTCCTCTTCATCCTCTCTTCCTTCCACAATTTTCGCCCTCTTCAAATCAAAAACCAAAGCTCCTGCCAAGAAGGTCCTCTTTTAATTATTTTTTAGCATCTGTTTGGATCTCGAAAAACTCGAGAAAAATGAGAGAGGAGCTTGAAAATGCTTCGCACTTTTAAGCTATTTTCAGTATTTTCTTTTTCATTCTCTTGCATTTTCAGAGAAAGGAAAGAAAAAAATTTGAAGAATTCAAATTTGTTTTGATTTTGAAATTTTGTTTAATTTAATTTAATTTTGTTATGAATAGGCATCACCTCCGAAGACGAAGCCGAAGGTTGAAGATGGTATATTTGGTACCTCAGGGGGCATTGGTTTTACTAAGCAAAATGAGCTCTTTGTGGGTCGTGTTGCCATGCTTGGTTTTGCTGTAAGTATTTGTTTCTTTACCTGTATTTCTTGCTTCTGAACTTGTTTACTAAAATCTGGAGTTTAATTACGCTGTTTCAAACAAAAATGAAAATTAATTTTTTGCATATAATTAGTAGAGTTTCTATTGAAGAGGTGACATGGAGATGATGTGATATTTAGGATAGAGGACGAAAACTTGCCACGTAGGTGGGCACTTTAATTATTTTCCTAGAAAATAGGAAGATAAGAATGTGTCACTGTGGGGAAAAAGGGGTGCTTCGCAAATTTAAAAATTTAAGAACCTGACCAGCTGAGTATAAGTCTTTCTGGTTTTTATTTAGTATTGTTTGGTAAGTGCATTTTATCTGTAAATCAGTTCAATCTTGTCCAGAAAATGAGGTATAAACACAGTTATTTTCAAACCAACTGTAAACTGGTTTACATAAAAACCATATAACAGAAAGAGATCAGAACTGACCAAATCCAGTTTTCGAAGTTTCCAAATAGGCCCTAATACTCCGAATAGAGTAGGATTAAGCTAGAACACAAATTCATTTTCCATCCATTTTCAGCCATTTGAATGTTTGCTGACTAGAATATTTATCGTATATGTATTTATATGAAAGTTGTTTATTGTTAATTTAAGCTTTTGGGTACATGTTTGCATGCAGGCATCCATTTTGGGTGAAGCAATTACAGGAAAGGGAATCCTATCACAACTGAATCTAGAAACTGGAATTCCAATTTATGAAGCTGAACCACTTCTTCTCTTTTTCATCCTCTTTACTTTGCTTGGAGCCATAGGAGCTTTGGGTGACCGTGGTCGCTTTGTTGATGACCCTCCCACTGGTCTGGAAGGAGCAGTCATTCCTGCAGGCAAAGGTTTAAGAGGAGCCCTGGGTCTTAAGGAAGGAGGTAACCTAGCCCTATAAATTTTATTTTATTTTAATTTTCTTTTTCTTTCTTAATTTAGTGGAAATATTAAGGGTCTGTTTGTTACCTAATTAAGAACTCACGATGAGTGCTATGGGAATTGATGAAAGTTGAAATGGTTAGTTTAATAAAATTATGCTTCAATTCCCATGAAATGCATGAATTTCAATTCTCACCTCTATAGATAAGAATCTTTGAACTGAAAAACACTATCTTTCGAAGTTCATGGTCAAACCTAGGCTACAATTCTCAAGAATTAAATGAGCAAATGATTAAACAAGCCCTTAATGAAATGCATGATTTAGAATCTCCCCATCAAAAGCCATATTCTTGTTTGAAGTTGCATTTAATTAAGTAGATGAAACTAAAGATTTTTGTCGGTTTCTCATGCAAGGTCCTCTATTTGGATTCACAAAGTCGAACGAGCTCTTTGTAGGAAGACTGGCTCAATTGGGCATTGCCTTCTCTATAATTGGAGAAATAATTACAGGAAAAGGAGCTCTAGCTCAACTAAATATTGAGACCGGAGTTCCGATCAGCGATATCGAACCCCTTGTGCTGTTCAATGTTATCTTCTTCTTCATTGCAGCATTGAATCCTGGTACTGGTAAGTTTGTCACAGATGAGGAAGAGTAGAAAAAAAAAAAAAAAAAAACTAGCTAGTTTGTTTGTGGTCATGAAGAACACTCCCCTTTTATTTTGCTCATGTAAGAAGTAATGCATTTTGTTTTGACTCCTAGTAATACTCTCTTTCTCTCACTCTCTCTCTCTATTCATGAGACAGAAATGGCATGTATTAGAGATAGACTATTTCAAACATCAAGTTGAGAGGATGCAATAGAGGGACTTTTGTTTTTTCAGAAAATCTTTTGCCATTACAAGAAATCGGACATTCAGTAAAGAGCACAATTGTCACTAAAACTCAATTCTATCGTCCCTAAAGGTCTTTAGTGACGATTTATGGAGTGTCACCGAGGTGTCACTGTAGCTTGGTAACAAAAGGGTATTTGTAACTACGCTAACTCATCGTCACGTACTAAATCGTCACTAGTGACGATATAAGGAACGTAATTAATAGGAGACAATTTGTGATGCATAGATTGTCACAAATGATTCGCTATTTTTGTCACAAAAAATCAATTGGTTCATCTAAAATCATTACTAAAAGGTATTCATTGTAGTGACAATTAGACTATTTGTGATGAATATATTGTCACAAATTCTTCGCTTTAGTCATCACTAAAAGTCCATTAGTCCATCTAAATTCGTCACAAATAATATGCCTATTGTGACGACATAAATTATTAGTGACGATGCAAGTATTGTCACTAATATTATTATTTATTTATTTATTAAACTTTTCACAAAAGATAACTATCTTATTGCGACAATATTTACGTCACCAAAGGATTTTTAAAATCTTTTATTTTATTATGTTTTTGTGATGATTATCGATTGTCATAAAAGTTAATTTTTTAATATTTTATATATATATATAAGAAAAATATATATTAATTATTATACAGGAAAAATATAATTTACATCATTTTTTAATAACTATATATATATATATATATATATATATATATATATATATTAAAATAAATAATAAACTCAATTAATAATTTCTCCAACAAATTTGAGCATTATTGAAATTAAAATAATAAATTTTGTACATAAGAAATTTAGGAAGAAAAATAAAAGCAAACATTGTCCAAAAGTTAATAAATATAGTTGACTATTCCACATTGTTGATAAAAATAAAAATAAAACTTATAAAAAAAATGAAATTTATTCTATGTTTAATAAAAAATGAAGTTTATTCAGTTGTCCATTATTTCCTCCAAGTTATCCCCAACACTTGTCCATTATTCTTTCAAGTTAATCCCAACACAATATTTGTAAAATTAAAGAAAAAAATAGAAAGCTTAGTAAACATATGTGATGTGCAAAATACATTTATGTCATCGAGAATAGTGATAAAGCTCAATTAAAAAAATAAAGTAAGCTCAGTAGAAGCACAACATTACAAAATGCAGATTTAGAGAGGACTATAAAGTGTATCACAATCATGAAACTAAAAATATTCATTATACTAGGTATTGCAATGCTATTACTCATATAACTAGCATATTTTATAATGATATATATATATTATTTCCTACATTAATATGGATTTTAAAACCAATTACATATATTATTTAGGAGAATAATCAAGTAGATATATACTTTAAAAGTTTTTCAATTAGAACTCTTACACATTAAACTAACATAATATCGATGGGTAGAATGCAAAAAAAATCAAATGCAATAATTAAGAAAAGAAACAATCTTCAATTGTCCAATAATAGCTTAAAGTGGTACAAATAGGATCATTTTTCGAGATGAAAATTCAACAGAGTTCCATCTGTTTTTGCAA
>JAESVK010000600.1:0-15258 GCA_017140935.1 Hamamelis virginiana | reverse complement strand
AATGGCAACATAAAATCTTCTCTGGCACTGGATCATCTAACAAGCTCAATTGATCGATTTATCATAGTATGTGTATATATATATATATATATGGATGTTATTGCATTCAATAAGCATAAATAATTGGTTATCTTCCAAATAAACATGTAAAAGGATGTTATTGCAGCTTTGCTCTCCAGATCAATAGATTTGTCACGATTCCAAAGTATTGAAGCCAACATAGAATGACCCAACACCTATAACAATGCAAAGAGAGAATAGAACATAATCCTGAGTTCATTGTTCAAAACCTTGAATATTTGATTGAAAGCAATTGTGATTGACATCTCCTAAGGTCTGAAATATTTGTCGACACCTATGCAGTTATTATTATATATCATTGGCCAAATATCCCCCAAGTTTCACTTAAGCAGTTGAAAAGACAATTCTACTCTAGATTTATAAAGATAGTGAATTAAAATTGGATCAGTCTTTCTTTCCAAGTCTCCATAGCTGGAAGGAAGGGAGGTCATTGATGGTGAACCAGAACTTCAAGGGAGGTTTGTGACGTTTCAAAAACCCCATGGTAGGTCAGCAATCTATTCAGGAGCTTCATCCCCCAAGGTTTATGAAGCTTAGCCTCATATTCAATAATTTATTATTACATAAACAAACTACAGCAGCAGCAAGCAAGAAGATTGAACATTTTAGCAATGTTTTAAGTTTGTACACTTCTAATTTAAAAGAGACAAGGGCTGCCAGCATAATATACATAAAGAGAACGGGTTACTGCGAAGAATTTGCTCCAGAGGCGGCAAGATGCTGCTCCAACTAAAATGGGAACACCATAAGCCAATTCAAGCAGCGAAATACAAGTCCAAAATACCTACCCAAGGTAAATTAGGCACATTCGAAAGAAATAAGTTTACCAGTCAAAACCCTGTAAAGGATTCTGCAATTAGGGGATGTATATATTCTGATGACTAACCCGCTTTTGACCCCAACGTACACTAAAAGATCGGATGCCGAATATCTTGTCTCCTTCAATATCAGGTATGTCGGCCTACAACAATGTAGTTAGAAGTTAAACTGAATATAAAAAATTTGAAGCATTTGCAGGCATTGGATTAAATCCAAGAACAAAAGAAACAAACTAACATATTCAAAGTCTTTCTTTCTCTTTTCACTACTCTGCAAATCTGCAATTAGTTTTCATGTCAATATGAAGAACTTTTCCTTTTGGTTTTTCCTTAATCATCAGTTCTTCACTTGATAATAGAGCCTTTAAGATTAGTGCAATCTACCAAGTACCAAGTACAGAAATTTCCTTTCCTCTTACTCACTCCCCCCACCCCCCTTTCTAAAAAAAAGTTCCTTTAATGAGAATAGAGTTGTACACTGACTTTTCATCACAAATTCCCAAAGGCGGCCAATTGAAAACTGTTTTGAGGAAATGGAAGTACCATCTTAGGTAAAGCTGGAGAATTCAATGGTACCACTATAGACTTTCCGATCAAGCATGTTTATAGCTGGAGAATTCAATGGTACAACTATAGACTTTCCAATGGCCCAATTAGGAAGTTGTACTTGCTTCAAAAAAGAACTAACAAATTGCAGGAAAGCATCAATAATGCATAACACTTACAGGGTACCCTGCTTAAATAATGGTTCAAGTTGATCCAATGACAAATAAATGAACCACATCCACCCTGTTCAATACAATTTCCATTTTACATCCACCCTGATCAATACAATTTCCATGACTAAGTGTTTAGAGTCATCCTCCTACAAAACTACCCACTAAGCATCTTGAATATAGGAAATGCTGCACAACTGCAACTGGCCGGGTTTGTGTAATCCCTTCCCTTGCTACAGTGGCATCAAATTTCAATATATTAATGGGAAGATAAAATTCATCAAACAATTCGAAGGAAAAAATAGTTGATCAGATATAGAATTTACGACACATTCTTCACAAGACAAATAATAAATATGGTTGTAACAACAAAGAGAGGCCTAATTAGCTCAGCTTTGAAATTTGGTTTTATTTCATTTTTACCAATGAGGTATCCAAACCTTTGATTTGACTAATCCTCCAACATGAATAAGGTCATTGCCCACTCTACGTCAATTATACTAAAAAAAAGAATTGGTGGTTGGCTCATGAAAAGAGTCGAACTTGGAATGTTTCGTTTTCTTAATTGTAAGCTTCAAGACAAACTGTTCTACCGATGAAATTAATTATGAAATCTAATTAACTATAGCAAAAGATTTGCCTTTTTGCAAAGTTCAAATTCTAGACTCCTTTACCAATGACATTCGGCTTAGAAAGTATTTCGATGGAATGGGGTATGGGATGTCTAGGGTTTGAGTCCCTCCAATATCACAAAAGTTATATAAAAAAAATTGAGACTTTTTTATGGTCCTTGAGCAGAGCCCAGAAAAGCTCTAAGGTTATACAATAGGATAACCCATCTCCTCCTTGAAATTCCCAATCTAAAGGTTTAAATGAAACTCAAATCTAAGACCTCCACCTCATAATTAATATGGAAAAATATTGTGGGTGCTAAATGTTTTTTTTTATTTTTTTTGACATTTTTATGCTGTCTTCTAAATTTTTAGCCCAAAATACCTTTCCATTAAATCATGTAACATGAGTGACCCAATCTTGAATCTAATTTTCAAAATGAGGAGACTAGCTTTGATCATTCAATGAGTGCCTGTCCTTAAATCTCCCAAAATATATAGGGTTATTAACCCTAAATTTAGCTGCATGATTGGCTCAATAGTTGCGCGCCTTCAATGATGGAAAATTGTAAACATTATTTTCGATGGACATTGAAGAATAGTTCAATGGTTGGAGTTATTAGAAGTTAAGGGTTTGTTTGAATAAGCTTATATTTCTTGTTTTTTTACTTTTAAAAGTAGAAATATGAAATTTTTGAGTGCGAAAAATTTGATAGTTACTTTAAAAAGTCGAGGTAGCAAGAAATTCTTGCTTCCTCAACTTTTAAAAGTAACTTCCAAAATTTTGCACTATAAAAAATATAAAAAACTTTTATTTTTTTACTTTTAAAAGTAGAAAAACAGAAAATAGAAATTTATTCAAACACGCTATAAGATTATATCCAATTTACTCCTTTTAAGACGTACTCCATTTTATCGATAACAACACTAAATAATAATTCATTTTTCCAAAGTGATGTAAAGCTCGTAAGTAAGGTCTATAAAGGAAAGACTTTAGCTTGGAATTTTGCCTACTCTTATTTTCATACTATTTTTACTCTAAACCCTAAAACCCATTCCATAGTTAGATTAGATACCTCACCCGTAAAATTATTACCTCAAATAATTCATTTTTATCGGATAGGCATTATTTTCAAATTTCAGCATCTTAAAATAACCTGCACAAATAAAATAACTCTAATCGAAGAACTAGCCATTTTCACTATAATAAATTTAAAAATGGATATCGTTAACCAAAAATTATTTTTTTACTATTAGAGATAATCCATGATTGTTTATTCATTTTGTTTGGGTCGAAAAGTTAAAGAAATCAAACAATCTTTTAGGCATGGGTGGGCACTTGGGCTACATTGCTTTATGGTAGCTTTAATAAGTTATACAATGAACTAAAATAAAATAAAATAATGCATTATCCACCTAGCTAAAGATGTGGTGGTCATCCAAATTTTCCCAAAAAGTCATATGATTGGAAAACGATATGGCCCCACCTCCATGCTAAGATCTTTACACTAATAACTCAAACAAGGACACGTGTCAGTAAATCAGAACTAGGAGCATTATAATCAAGTTACAAACATGGACACATGTCAGTAAATGCAAAACCATGAACATTAATCAAGTTATAATTTTCACTCAAACAAGAACACGTGTCATGTAAGTGCAAAACATTGCACAGGACAGTCGTGATCTAGTCGACTTATGCTTACATAAGTTATATGAGCATGAAGTTCATAAATAATTGTATGCTATATATTTTAAAAAAATGATTATTCAATTAGATATTGTATTTATTGATGTAGTGCATGCAAAAAAATACTGCAATTTAATGTCAAAATTTTAAAATTCTGCTATAAAAAACTGTGATCATTAAAAACTATCACTATTTTTTTAGTGACTTTTATGAGAAATCGACCGTTGAATGACAGTGATTTTTGGCATACATGATATGTAGAAGTACAGTATCTAATCCAACAGTAACTTTTTAAAATATGTGTTACACAAATATTTATAAACTTTATGTTGATATAAATTTATATAAGCAAAATAACAATTTAGTCAGCTAATGCTGACTTAAATCTAAGTCAGTTAAGTATTTTTAGACGTTGAATCATCTCATCACTTAAAAAAGTTTCAATTCATAAAATGATTCAATGGCCATAAATTTCAGCAATTTAGATCTAAATCAGCATTAATTTATTAGATCATTTCACTGTATAAGCATATGCTGAATTCATCATTTATGATTGAACATGAATCAATCGGGTTAAAATTTTTATTTTATTTTTTTTATGAACTGGTAATGAGTCATTATTAATTATTGAATTAAATACTTTACATTGTCTTGATTTAAACCATGTCATAAGGAAAGAAAAGGACAGAGACGAGTAAGAGCTTCGGCATCAGAATCCCTTTCCATCTCACCACGACCTTCTCTGCGACTCTGCCCACCTTTCCATAGATTCTTCTCTGCAAAATCACTCCTCAATCAAAGCCCAATACAGCCTCTCTCTCTCTTTATATATATATAGAGAGAGAGATATTGGATAACCGACTTTGGGCGGTTACAGAGACCCGATTCAGGCGGGACGCGTTTATAGCACCAATTCGACATCGCTCTCTATCTGGGCTACTTGAAAACTCCACTTACAGAGCCACCCATCATCTATTTTTCTTGTCCGCCAGTAATTATTCGTCGCAGCCTTCGTAAGAGCCCGTTGATTCTGAAGACAAATGGAGAAACCGACGTTTCTCCGTGACGGTTACCTTAATGGAAATCACCATCATCATAGTCCTTTCCCTTCTTCTTCACAGAGAGATGTCAATTACAGGTTACCCCCCTCTCTCTCTAAAACTGGTTTTTGTTATTGTTGACGGATTTGATACACATGTATTTGGGGTATATATATATATATATGTATATGGTGTGGTCGGATCAAGGAAAATAATTTGAATTTGAAATTTCAATAATTAATAATTTGTGGGTGTTCTTTAAACGAATTGGGGTAAGTGTACTGTGCTCTGTGTTGTTTATCCACTGATTGATCTGTTTAGGGCCTGTTTGGAATCGCGGATTATTCAATTATTATTATTAGCGTGTCCTAGATGGGTTTAATTTAAGCTAATTAAAGTTTGATTCCTTTTGGATATGGAGTGAGAGATAGGAATAGCAAAAGATGAAGTCAATTTTTTAAAATTTTACAATAATATAAGCGCTTTGTTCCTAAAATAGGCTTCCAAAAATTGATTACATTAGAGAGGATGGCTTTATTGAAAATCAACCAATTTCCCAAATTTTATTAACAGAGAAATAGTGTTTGAAGGGTGTGATCTGATTCTTATTCAAGTACTTGATTATGAATTTTGGTCACTTAATCGTGTGGGATACTCGTGATTTTGGAAATCATAGTAGTGAGTATGTTTATGAACGTAATATATAAGCCTTTCATAGTTAGTGGGTAAGGTTAGTGTTCATGAAGATGGGTGACATGAAAGGCATTCGAATTCAATTTGGTCACTCAATTGTGTGGATACTCGTGGTTTTGGTCATCTTAATAGTGAATATGTTTATTATCATCAAATATAAGCCTTTCATAGTCAGTGGGTTGGTAGGTTAGTGTTAATGAAGATGGGTGCCACTAAATGGATTTCAGGTGTCTGAAAATGGCACCATCATGTCTTTTCATTTATAGATACGAAAGATTAGTTGCAATTTAGTACTGGGCCCTTTGGCTTTTCATGGAAATTGAAGCAGTTTGTTGTGTATCATACGCGATTTGAAATAAGTCCCATTGTGTTTTTTTATAGCATTTAAATGGACATTTCAGGAAAAAATGTTGTTGTTGTTGTTGTTTTTTTTTTTTTTCCTGCAAAGAATAAATAATTTTAACACTATTGAAGAAAAGGGTATCTTGAGGATTTTAATAAATGATTTTATTTATTCATTATAATGGGATTATGGTGATGTCTTCATATTAAGGTATACACTTGCAAGCAGAATGATTCAATTTTCATGGTCTCTTAACTGTGCCGTGCATTCTCTGTATATTTTGGATTTTGATAACATTTGGTTAATTTGTCTAACTTTCCCTACATAGTTCTAGCAAACAGTAACGAATATATCTTATTGGTATTATTTTTCTCTTTCTTTTGACATGGATAATTGAAAGTGTAAATGGACTGTAAAATGTTTCTTCTTTCATTGTTCCTTCTAATCCATAGCAAAGTCTTGATTGTTTCCTCATTATGGGGGTTTTTGAAACATCTATGACTTTCCCTTTGATTATGCTGATTGCATTACTGTCATCTCTTACCTCCCCTAAGCCAATAATATAGAAATGAAGCCATCTCTTGAAATTCAATTACTTTTTTTTGAATAAAGGCCTGCTTGGTTGTCCCATGGAAATTGAATGGCTCCATTTACACTTTACATGGCATTGAAGGATCTAAATCATCATCTCAATGAGGTCATCTAAAAAAGGCTGGAGAGAAACCATAATTGATGGTATAAGATCAATTTTTGAAATTCATGAAATGCCCTTGTTTCAGGTTACTATTAGTGATTATGGCTGTCATTATCTTGAATTGCCCCATTACCAGTGATAGATTTGTTGACAAAATTGAATGTAGGATACAATCAGAGACACCCAAGCAACCCCAAAGTGTCTTAAAATTCTTACAGTTCTAAGCTTTTGTTTGTATCTCGGAAAAGTTGAGAGTGAAAAAGAAAAGTATAAAAGTTCTTTGAAAAAGGAACTAGATTCTAAATAATTTTCTTCATTTTTCTTTCATTTCCCTTGCTCTTTCCAAGATCCAAATAGAGCATGCGTGTTAGGAGAAACCAAGCAAATTCATTATTACAAGTTCATGTGGTTTTGAGATGTGGCCTGTTGGTTTTCTTGTTGAAGATGGGACATGAAATTGGTTTTATTTTTTTATTTTTATTTGCAGTTACAAATCAGTCGGTGATATTTCAAAATCTACAACATTATCATATGATATCCAAACACACCCTATTGGTTTTCTTTTGATTTTTTTTTTTTTTTTTTGGGTGAAGATACAAGACATGAAACATGAAACTATGAAAGTGGTTTTGTATATAATTGCAATTTACAGATCAGTTTTCTCTAATGCAGCTGTGGAATTTGTGGATACGAGCTAAATCTAAGCTCCTCCAACCGGAACACCTCAACCATTGGATCTAAATACGGGAAGTCCATAAAGCGAGGGCTCATATCGTTCTGCCAAGTCGATGAGAGCAGATTTACTCAGATAGATGAGTTACAATGCCTACCCTACTTCATCTCCAAGCACTCTTGGGGTTTGTTTAGGAAGAAAACCAAACTCCTATGCCGGAAATGTGGACACCATGTTGGAGATGCTTATGATGACTATACTTCATCCTACTCCCTTTCATCAGATGGATCGGATTCTGCCTCCGGCACTGGCACTGAAAACTGCTCCCGGAAAAAATACGACGTTAGAATCCGTGCCTTACAGCCTTCATCCTCTGATGAATCTGGTGTTCCACTTTTTACGTGACAGATACGAGCACACTTTTGTATATTTCACTTTTGTATATTTCATGTTTTCGTAAGAACAATCTTGATCGCTGTTAATGATCATCGAATATTTATCAAAAACCAAACCAAGAGTTGCTTGGGAGACTCTACACTGATGTTTGAAAAGTCTTTTTGTTCTGTTTTATTTCTCAAACTTAGATAGTACGCTTTGTACTGACAGTTTACAAAACTAAATCAGAAGAGTGTTGTGAAATATTGAAGAAATTGAATGATTTGAGTAGAGTTTGGAATGTGAACTCTCTCTCTCTCTACATCTTCACTTAGATGGCTCAAACACTATCAACTTTTGTGTCTCTCTTGTTTTTGTATGCTTTTATCAGTGGCTGCTATGGGTCATGATTGGGTTCATGCTGTTTGTCTATCCATTTTTTTTTTTATTTTTTTTGCCAAGCGATATATAGTAGGCTGAAACCTCATCTCATGAAGGGAGAGATATGAACCATTGAGCCAATGCTCTTGTTCGTTTGTCTATCCTCTTTTTTTTTTGTCAAGCAATATACATTAGTAGGGTTAGTGGTTATTTGTTAATGGTGAAGGGGAAAAATAAATGAGTCATTTTTCATTCATGAGGAATAGAATCCGAAATCTCATCCCATGAAGGAAGAGATATGAAACACTAAGCCAATGCTCGCGTTCGTTTGTCTATCCATTTGTCAGGCAATCTTGAAGGTTGTTTGGAAAGTCCTAAAATCTAGCCATCTAAAAATGAATCTGTCTGGCTTTTTTTTTTTCATTACTGTTTGGTAAGGTTTTTTCTTATAAATTTATTCAACTTTATACAGAAAATAAGATATAAACATAATTTTTCTTCCCATAATCAATTGTGAGTTGTTCATTGTATTTAAGAAGAAAAATGCCAAGTAGATCAATGCCTTTGGTACTGTTTGGAAAAGTCGGAAAGTGGGTCAATTGGCTGTAAGTAGACCAAATGCCAAAGGTACTGTTTTGAAAAGTCTGGAAAGTGGGTGAATCGGCTGTACCCATGTGCACTTAGTTATCTGGTTTTATAAGAAGCCAACTTAGGGGCTGTTTGGCAATTCCGAAAAACCGGATCTATCGGGGATAGTTGTAGTCCATTTTCCTGGTCCGTGTTTGGTAAGTCAACCCACACTGGGTTTTTCTTCGTTCCAATTCGAGGGAAAATGCGAGCCACATGAATTCAGCGAAAAGCTAGTTTCCAAGAAAACCAAATAACTTTATGTGGGACCCTCCTCCTTGCTTCCTGTTAGCTTTCTTGAAAATTGAAATTACTGCATTTTTTTTTTTTTACTTTTCATCTCTCACTCTTAACCATCAAAATGCCACACCCACATTATACCCAGTCTCACCAATGCCTCTAATTATAAATAATTTTCTCTTCCTTTTCTTTTCACTTCCTTTTTTGTCAGTAATTTTTTTTGTTTCCTGTATGTTTCATTACATCTTATGCAATATGCTTTAGCAAACCATTTTTTTTTTTAAACAAAAAAGAAACACTATTTAATTACTCAGTTGTATTTTTATTTTTTTTGAATTTTCTTTACATAAAAAGAAAAAGATAGTCAAACTTATAGAGAAATTTTCAATTACAAAATAATATCAACCAAATATTATTATAAAAAAAAAAAAAAAAATTCAATGCGACTTGGCTTAAAAACGAAGGTCCTCAATCTCAAATTGGATGTGGGAAGAAAGGCTATGCAACTAATTATGGGTTTAAGTACTTCTTGTGCGAAATATTTTATTTATTGAACTAATATTTTATTTTATAATTTATTATTTTAATATATGCTTCTAAATTTTGGAGTTTAATGTATCAATTAAATTTATAATGGTCTAGTTTATAAACTTAAATTAGGTAGATTTTCGTATACTTATATTTATATATTATATAAAAAAACTAATTTCAATATATATAGAACAATTATAGGATAATGTGAACCAAACAACGTTAAAAAAAAAAAAATTAGGACAGAACCCATTTTCAGACAAACAAATTATAAATGAAGACAATTGAGCTATAAACTGTATGAATAAAAACCAGACAGATAAATTGATTCTGAACCAATTTCCTGAATTGCCAAACAGTCCCTAAAAGTCAGTCTTTGAAAAGGCTTTTCTCCTCACTTTTTTTTTTCCTTCCTTTTTGTAAAGAGGTTGTGGTTTCATAAGAAGCCAGTCTATCCTTAATTGATTGGGTTTTAGGGTTTGCCAAACATTCCCTTAGAGCTTGTTTGAGTATTTTAAAAATTAAACCAGGTTATGTCTAGTCTCTTCATGCAATCTAATTCTTAAATGAGTAATGCTAAATGGACCAAATCTTTGAGCAAAATTTTCAAACCAAATGATGTGTTAGAATAATACAGTCTCGATTTTTGCGCATTTCAAAACTGCATAAAAGTAAATGAGATATCTTACAGACATATCATTTGACTTGTTTTTAAATTTTGATCTAAAATTTGGTCCACTTAGCATTTTTCTTGGCGTTTATGCCATTACAAAATGGCCTATTAAAAAACAGCATGTGGTTCAAAAGTAGCAAACAAGTTGCTCCTTGTATTTTTAGCATCACTTTCCCAAAACTATTGATCATATGAAAATGAACTAAGATAATTAAAGAATATAAAGGGCATATAATGAGACATAATACATAATATTTTTTTTAAAAAATAATGACCTCCGAAAAGATTCTTTATTCTTTTCTTTATGGTTATGAATGTGGGTTAACATTTTAAATGTAGAATGAAAGATTCGACGAATGATGTGACAGCTCTAAGTTAACACAATCCATACTATATTAATTGAGATGGTATCATTATAAAAAGATGTGACAAATGACATGGCAATGCCAACTATCTTATGTAAATAATTGACAATAGTAAATTAAGGTCTAATATTTTTTTTAGGGGGTGTTGCAAAGAGCTCTAACCTTAATTTATTGATTTAAGAATTATATTAACATTTTATAATTTGTAATAGCAAATCTTGTTGTTATAGATTAATTATGGACTAGCTAGTCATTGTCTGTGTTTGGTAATTTTCCTAGAAAGGTGATTTACTAGAGGTAATGAGGGTGTTCTAATTAAACAAAAATAGTTCCCCCATTTATTTTATTTTATTTTTTTAAAGTTTGATGAAATGTTCGAATTTTCTATTTTATCACTATAATTTGAATAGGGAAGATGTTTTAGGGATTGAAAAATAATCCACTAATCCTAATTAAATAAAGTACTTCTGCGAATGAACTTGTTGCCTAGTGACATGCATGTATTCCCTCATTTAGAAGAGATTTTGATTTCGAACGCATAAAAATGTATTGACGTAGAAATTTTTTTTTTTTTGACGAAAAGGTCAAATTCAAACCTAGCATGGATATGGATTGAAATTTGACATTGCACATATTTGAGATATTAATTTTTGATAAACATGTTTTGAAGTCAATCCCGATTTAGTTAGTATATGTTTATATATCTTATATAAGCATGAAGCTCATGAATAATTGTGAGATGTATGTTTTGAAAAATTTACTGTTTTATTAGATACTGTACTTGTAGATGTCATGTACGTTGAAAATCACGGTCACCCAATGTCAGAATTTCAAAATATTGCTAACCGCTGAAAACTGTCACAGTTTGTCGAAATGATATTTAAGAGAAATCGACCGTTGGATCACTATGATTTTTGACAGACATGACATACATAAATATAATATTTAATCTATCATTTCCGATTTTGAAGGTAAGATATCATTCTAGAATACCAATTGCGTGTTCAACTTTTCAATGGCTTTTACTTGTCAAATTTTAGTTAGACCCCGCTAGCAATGGCTTGGGAGCCCATCTGTACGTGGGAGTCCTCTATTCGCATATGAACCTTCTTGAACTTTAAACTTGAGATAATGTGGACAAATTAAGTTTTCTCTACCATTAATGTTCAGTTTATTTGGTCTATATATATATATATATAATCCAACCATTGGATCATTGTGATTTTTGGCAGGCATGACATACATGATTGGAGTATCTAATTCAACGGTTAGTTTTTTAAAATTTACACCGCAAGTGGCTCTATAAGAGGGCACCTGATGCAAGAAGCATCAGGTGCACCTTATATTAGCGCTTCTATATATTATTATTATTATTATTATTATTATTATTATTATTTGGTTACATCCAAATTCTACCCCTCTTGCCAACTGGACCAATTCCAATTCATCGTTAGAGTTTAAGATAATGTTAGAGATTGCACCTTGATTTGACTTAAAAACCATGGGAAATGTAATTGGAAAAGTCTACCTGCTTTCTCACTCAATTTACAATACGAATAGTGTTTGAAATTGGACCTTGCTTGCTAGTCTTAATCACTTGCAATTACTTTCAAGATACGTGTTTGAAGAGTCTACCTAGCTTCCTAGTATACACTATAAATATCAACCCTCACTCTCCCTCATTTCTCAATATCTCAAGAGCTATGGACTCTTATCCAAGCATATATTAATATGAAATCTACAATGTCTCTCTCTTGTATTTCTATGCTTTTATCTTTTACTACCATCTTCATCTTCATTAACCCAGTTATTGCTTTGGAAAATTGCCAATTTCCGGCTATCTTTAACTTCGGCGACTCAAATTCCGATACCGGTGGGTTGGCTGCTACTTTTGAAGCACCCATCCCACCGTATGGGGAAACCTTTTTTCACATGCCGGTAGGGAGGTATTCTGATGGACGACTCATAATTGATTTCATTGGTATGTATATATTAATATTTTCCACTTCAAAAAAGTAGGAATCCAAGTAGCTGAGACATAAGACTTCATGCTTAGCTTAGCTCTTTCCACTTTTAGCTTATACTTGCTCACTGTAATTTTTTTCTAGAATGAACCTTTTTTATTGACTGTTTGATTGAATTTGTATGGTTTCAGCAAAGAATTTGAGCCTGCCATATCTGGATGCTTATCTCGATTCCTTGGGGACAAACTTCAGACACGGTGCAAATTTTGCTGTTTCAGCATCTACAATCACACCACAAGAAAATATTTTACCTCAGGGTGGATTTAGTCCCTTCTACCTCGAAGTGCAGTATTGGCAATTCAGTGAATTTAAAAACAAATCACAGAGAGTCAGAGAGCGAGGTAAAATAATATATATGTGTGTGTGATGGGTTCACCTAACACCCTATTTTGACACCCCTAAATAACACCCCACATCAACCGTTGGATCAAACTCAATCCAAAGGGCATTAATATATCATCACTTAAGTGCAATTAAAGCAACCCACTCTTACCCATACTCTCTCTCTCTATTTCTCTATACCTGCGCCCCATTCAAAAAAGAGATCCTTTTGACTTCTCAATCTCTCTCTCTCTCTCACTACCCATCCCTCTCTTATTGCAGAAACTGTGTTATGATAAGATCTAGACTCAAATTGCAGATTTGCTACTGTCTTCTTTCTAAAGTGCCAAGTTTTTGCAGCAAAAAACACTCTCTTTTTAAACTCTTTCTATTATGTAAAAGATTGTTTCAGAAAGCCAAAATGCTAAACTGCTTGGACTAATGTATTTCGAGACGATAGAGTGTGTGAGGACTATATTACATCAGTTAAAATAGTTATTATTCTAGAATTCTTCCTCAGGGGCGTCTCTTTGTAAATCTACTAACTTAAATTCTGTTTGTTTGAATGGAAAATAGTTCTTCAAAAAATTTCCAACGAAGCGAAAATTATTTACTCTTCAACTATACTTTCAAGAAAAGGATTGTCTGCGGTGAAAGTAAGAATTACGCTCTATTTGGATCTTCGAAAAAGAGCAAGGAAAAGCAAAATAGAAAAGGGAAATGGAGAAAATTAATTAGAAACAGATTCCTTTTTTAAAGCATTTAAAAACTTCCTTCTATCCTTCCCCTTGACTTTTTCGGTTCCAAATAGAGGCTTAAAGCCAACACCATCAGTTGCAGCCATTTTTGAGATAGGTGACTGGACTTGAGCTCTTGGATGTGATGGCAACAATGGCTCCCGGCCGGCGAGTATGGCCGTGTTTACTGGCGACAGTAAGAGAGGGACGGGTAGAGAGAGTGAGTGAGAAGCCAGGGGGTCTCTTTTTTGAATGGGGCGTGGGTATAGAGAAATAGGGAGAGAGTATGGATGAGAGTGAGTTACTTTAATTGCAATTAAGTCAGGTTATATTAATGCCCTTGGATTGAGTTTGATCCAACGGTTGATGAGGGGTACGGTGTTATTTAGGGGTGTCAAAATAAGGTGTTAGGTGAAGCCATCCCATATATATATATATAGACATGATAATATAAGGCCGGCCTTACGCAAAGTTGCGTAAGGTCGATTCCATATGGCTAATTTCATATCACAGTTCATAAACTGACCGTTGGATTAGATACCCCACCTCTGTATGTCATGCCTGCAAAAAATCACAGTGATCTGACGGTTGGTTTTTGAAATAATTGCTGTTAAAAAAATGGTGATATTTTGAAGAACAAATAAGTTACATATTTTCATAATGACATATTTCAAAAACCAACCGTCAGATCACTGTGATGTTTTGCAGGCATGACATACAGAGGTGGGGCATCTAATCCAACGGTCAGTTTTATGAACTGTGATATGAAATTAGCCATATGGAGCCGACCTTACGCAACTTTGCGTAAGGCCGGCCTTATATTATCATGTCTGTATATATATATATATATATATAAAAGCATGAAGCCTACATATAATTGTGGAATTCATATTTTGAAAAACTAATTAACCGTTGAAATAAATACTATACTTATGAATGTTATGTATGCCAAAAATTACGGTGATCCAAAGAATTTCAAAATATAACTATGAAAACTTGTGACTGCTGAAACTGTCATAATTTCTCTTATTGACATTTCCGAGAAACCGACTGTTGAATCACTGTGATTTTTAGGAGTCAGACATGTTTAAGTATATATAATACTAATCCAATGCTAAGTTTTTCAAAAGATGTTTCCTACAATTATTTATGAACTTCATGCTTACATAAGCTTATATAAGCATATGCTAACTGGATGATCGATGTTTTTTGAACCATCTAACTTGATAGCATAATAGAATCTCTGCCATTGTACACTTTTTTTTTAAAGAAAAAAAAATGATCCCCTTATATATAGAAAATGTTAATTTATTGCCATGTCCAGCAACAATAATTTGTTTAATTGGACTACTTTTGATCATATTGTAGGAGGAATATATAAGGATTCGATGCCCAAGGAAGAGTATTTTTCTAAAGCTTTATATACAATTGATGTGGGTGTGAACGATCTTGCGGCAGGATTCTTAGGTAATATGTCTATAGAAGAAGTGAATGCATCTGTTCCTGATATTGTCAACACCTTCTCCACCAATTTTCAGGTAATTTTTAGACTATGGTCATGATGATTTCCAATGTGCTACTCTTTTATGGTTCTTGTGGTTGTGGGATTATTTGTTTGGTTTTCA
>JAESVK010000599.1:194492-216339 GCA_017140935.1 Hamamelis virginiana | reverse complement strand
TAGAATCTTTCGATGATGGAATCATATTTTTAAAAGTTTTGTTTTCTCTTCCGCTGCGATTCCATGTATTTCGATCGATTCCTTTCACTTTCCTTATGCATGTGTGGGCTTTCATCTACTTGGGTATTGGCTGTCCTCTCTTGAAAGAGGGGATTAACCACTGGCCATTTCTAGCTCGTTTCCATCCATCCAATAGAAGAAGATCTAACCTCCACAGATATGATTATGGTACTACCAAAGCTATTCTCACCAGTCTCATTGCAGAGCAGGTAAAATCCCGACAAAATTTCATCTCACAAAATCTTCCAATTTCAATTCTCATACTTTTACTAATTTTCAGGTGAACTGGGACCCATGGGGCGCCTGGAGAACTTCTCTGACTCTTTCTCACTCACAAAGTGTACTTCTGACGCATAGACGAATTTTGTTCGAGGGTCCTTGTGGCAGGTACTGGTACTTGGGCGAGAGGGTCTGTCGCCAAGTCTACGGGAACATTAATGAGGCTAGGGTGCCTCTTCTACCTCCTGCAAACATGTGCCATACAGATAAGATGAAGGGTGAAAGCCTGTGAGAGGAGTGGATCTTTCCGTTTTCCTTTTTCCTTACAGGAATTACGAGGTTTTCTGCCAGCAATTCTTAATGCGTCCCTTATCGACTGGTGAGCTACCTGAGAGGGTATGTAAATAAAACACTTTCCTTCATCTTTATAAAAAACTTTTACAACACTTTGTTTATGTCAACAGGGTCGTCGCTCCCCGGGTAAAAGCTCTAGAGCTGCTGCTAGTGATGATGATCAAGACGCAAATAGGCCTCTTGCCTTGCAGCCTGCAGATTGGAATATCGAGCTAATAGTTGAAAATAACTTCGTCACTTCTACTATTTCACGACCCGTAGTTAATGAAGGATATCACATAGATCTTTCCTACGAACAGGTAAAGCTTCCACTGAATCAAATAAATGCACATGCATGCCCACAGATACACTGACACCACTCTTTTCTGACAGGTCCCTTGAGAGTACTGCCAGGATTACATCGATCTTACCACTGCCATGAGGCGTGATCTACGCAGGATGAGCTTGAGGACTTCTGCCCTTAGTCGTCAACAGGTAATCACAAATCACATTCAAAAGTCCACCTTCCTTAGTTCTCACAAAATGACCTAACTGTGAACATTGTTTCAAGCACTTGACCCACCACGTCATTCTTCAGCTGGCGAAGGATCTAGTAGAGGGATGAGGAGGAGCTCTCGAAGACGTTGATTAATCTTTCATGGAACATGGGGTTTTATTTAGAAAACCTTTGAAATTTGTAACCATTTGTGCTCAAAACAAATTTTTCTCTCTCTTAGGGTGTATGTGCACTATTAAAGCATGTTCATTGCTATCAATTCTCTCACTTTTGATCATGATTGAACTAATATCAATGTTTTAAAACTCGTAAGTAGCAACAAATAGTCAACAAAAGTCGAAATCGGGGACTCGAACGCAGAAAAACTCGAAAAATCAAAATTGGCAAAATTGGGCGGCCACCTCCTGGTGACCGTCCAAGCCAGGAAGGTTGGCCGTCCTCCCTAGGACGATCACCGAGGTGGCCCGCCTTATTTTGCCTATTTTTGGCAGTTTCCAATTTTCAGTCCTTTTAGGTTTCTAATTTCTCTTCAAACTTGACCTAGGCCTATAAAAAGGAACCCTTAGCAACCTCTACAACCATCCTACATTACTTTTAAGCATCATGGAGGCTCTCCCCCAAGTTTTGAAAAGATTCATGGCGAGAATGACGAAGGAAGACAAGAAGGTGTTCGCTCGCTTCAACTTGAATGCGTGCTTCTCTCTCCAACAAATCAAGATGGAAACCACATTCCTTATTGCCGCAACTCACTTTTGGGATCCCACAACTCATGTTTAAAAATTCGGCACTGAAGAAATATGTCCGCTATTGGAAGAATTCTGCGCGATCATGTCCGTTCCTCTCAAAGGACCTTTTATCTTCCCACAGATTCGGTGCAAATATACATCAACACTCGCTTCTCTTCTTGAGATCACTGAAGGAGATACTTTCACATTCATCGAAGGTACTGATCTTCATCTTTTGAAACTGGCTACTTCTTTTCTTCACCCTAGCTTGAATCAGTTCACCACTTCACGGCCTGTTCAACATGTTTAGTTTTATGCCTTCTCGGGCAATTCTTTTTCTGTACTAGCTCTTTCCTAGTTCCATTAGAATTGTGCGAACTAGTTTCACCTCTTTCTTCATCTCAAAACATGATGCCCATGGTCCTTGCCGGAACTCTGAATGGTTTAAACAAACTGCACGCCGACCCTAAAGCTCCTTTTGAAGGTAGTCCAGTCCTACTGCAAATGTGGTTAATCGAGAGGCTCAAATTCATTGCTCCTTCCACTAGTACCTCCTACCACGCTTCCTATCATCGTCGTGCCATTACCCTTCCTCGAGAGCGTAACTTACTAGAATGGTTGACTTTTCTTTCTACTCTCTCTTGGAATGACATCGAGTGGTTTGTGCATGACTGGAGCTGTTCTGGCCATTATCTGCTCCGTTCTCCAGGTAATTCTGCGGTGATTTTGGTAGGGCTGAAACACACTTCTTTATATTGGGCAACCCGACTGCTTCGCCAAATGGGAACCAAACAGACGATTCCATCTCTTCCAGAGCATACTTATGCTTCTAAGGCAATTTCTCCATCTGTGGTGACGGCTTTGATGTCAAGGTGGCCATCTGTATTACGCACAACTCACATCGATTTCTCTCATGGGCCTTTCGAATTGGATGAGGCATATAGACAGTGGTTATCTCATAATATGGGTACTCGGGGACAAGAAATGAAGGTTAGGATTTCAGGATTTATCGAGAGTCTCTCATCTGATGATCAAGGGGACACTTCGTCACTCCCACCTAATAATTCGCAAATAGTACTTTACAAGAGGGGAAGAGATGATGACTCTGAAGAAACTTCAAGGAATGAACAAAGGACTTGACAGAATTTTTGAAACACATTTCCCATGCTTTTATTATTTAGAATAAATGAAACTAGGATCATATGGCATGTAATAGACCTTTGAAAGGTTTCTCTTCATTTCATGAATGAAAGAATTCTATCTTTTTAGTTTCGAATAAATGACTGCAAATAATTACAATTGAAATCAAACACAGGGTTGTTTTGACTTAAAGAATTGGACCGCACCCAAAGTGACTTTATGGGCTGCCTACATATCTCCATTTTCGATTATCTTTTTCTCATAAAACTTTCAACTTTATTTTGAATACTTGGAGAATCAGGTCCTTATAGGTCCTAATCATCTCCCAATTGAGTAGGTTGGGAATATAATTATAAATTAATTTTTGAACAAAATTTCTCATGAAATTAATCACATCCACATCCACAAGACATAGAAATAAAACATAGGGACCTACTAAGGGTACCAAATGGACATCTCATTGAGCCTATGCTAAAATAAGTTTACAAACATAGTAGGCGGCGCGCAAACACATCCTTTTACATGGCTTCCCAAAAATATAAATTACATATCCAATTACAACCCATGAGAAAACCTATTACAAATGATCTACAAGTATCATAAATAAATAAGGATGCCGCGCCACGAATTATGTAAGGGAACTTATTTTATCAATCATAATCAAACAAACATAAGCTCATAAAAAGAGTTATCCATTTCAAGATTCTATCCATCTCCTAAACTAATATGCTAGCACATAAACATATAAGATGGCCTTTGATGGATAGAATATTCACTCAACTCATATAAGAGTGTATATAAGAGTCTCACAAAACATGGCGAGATTAATTAAATATTGGTGGCAACATAATTGCCCAATATTTCCATATAAATTAAGCCAAATATTTAATTAAGTTGATTTTAGAGACAATGTCTAAAGAAATTACATTGCACAAGCCTTCCAATGGTCACAAATACTCCCAAGAATGTATAAAAAAGTAATAATAAGGTTCTGGAATTTTTCAGAATTAAAATAAATAAAAATAGAATTTTTATTTAATTTTTAAAGCTCATATTAAAAGGTATTAATTATAAAAAATATCCAGAGACTCATATTTTTGACACCACTAGCCTAGAACAGTCCTAAATAATCCCATAAAACTCCACAAAAAATTTCAGAATTTTTGGGTAAAACAATGGGCCCCACTTGCTCAAAATAGCATTTTATAAATGTCATTTTTAATCAAAAAATTAAAATAAATATTTCTGGAAAATCCAAAAAAAATTTAAAAATTCCCAAAAAATAGGAAGTTCAATTTTGAGCACACTGCAAAAAACGGGGACCAAATCGGAGTCCAAACGAGCCCTCATGCGCCTCTGCCCGCGAGTGGGCATGGCTGTGGAGAACAACATCCCAATCAACGCCACGTCAGCCGACACGCCAGCCTCCACGTCAGCGCACACGTCATCAGCCACGTCATCGTCAGCCAACACGTCATCCGCTACGTCAGCCGACACGTCAGCAGTAGCCACGCAAACAGCCACATCATCGGTCAACCCGTTGACCGTTGACCAGACCCGTTGACTTTGACCCGACCCCTTTTTGACCCAACCCGACTACCCTGTGACCCAACCCGACCCGACCAACCTGCCACGTCAGCATGACGTCAGCCGCCCGTGTCAGCTATGACATCATTGCCACGTGTCCCTGCTGCGCGAGTAAGAACGCGCCACGTGGCAAGGGTGTTTAAATTTTGTGGAATTGAGAGTGTCACGCGCCCTTGACGGAGTGTGGGCGCCACACGCCTTCTTCCCGGCCTCCGTTGGCCACCGGACCACCCATATTAGAATCGTCTCGGCCTCCTGAGCACGATGGTGGGGTCTGTTTGTCCAACCGAGGTCACGAAGTAGGGCGTTGCACCACCACAGCCCCTTCCCGAGAGTGGGATTCGTTCTAGGTTTACTATTCATCGTTCCCATTAATCTCTGGTTCGCCTCCGCTCACCCTTGCGCCAGGAAAACTTCCCAAGGCTATCTCGGGAGCTACAGACACCCCGTTTGAGGCCCATAAGGTACCATTACGAAGCTTGTGCGACGTAGTTTCTTAATATATTAATTACACAATTTAATACTGAGATTTATGCGTCCAAAAAATAGCATAAAGTAGGCAAAAAATGCCTTGGAATGCAACTAAGGTTTGCATTTTCTCTCAATCCGACCGTCCAAATTCGTTCAAATTTGACATGGATGATCCTCATACATGTAAGAATACATCCATGGCATTATTTTTGAAAGAACATACAATTTTTCAGACCCAAAAATGGACCCTAGAGAGAAAACGTGAACCATCATATACAGGCAAATCAACAGGCCTCACAGGCTCTGATACCACTGTTGGGTGTATGTGCAAGTATTCATGCATCACATATAGCACATATACGATGAATATATCGGGTTGGGAAGGTCACTAACCTTAATGCGGAATAAACCCGATGCGGATGCCAACGTTCTGTTGTTACGAGCCTTTGTGCACGTTCCTCTGCCCTCGCAGTCTAGAGAATAACCACAGCGAGCTATCCCCAATCCATTCACGAAACCACGTCCAAGGAGCTACAAATGGTGATTCTCAAGAGAGAGTTCTAGTAAGAGAGTGAGAGAGAGTAATAGCCTAGGAGAACACACACGTCCAAGGAGTTGTGATAGCTGCTCACTTATTATGATAAGAGAGTTCTATATTTCAAATGGGACTCATCCCTTTATCCCTATCATCAATAGGATTAGAGCCTGATTTGAATAAGGGACTTATCCCTATCCCATCCAAATGGGAATTCAAATCAGGTTGGACCTCCTGCCCACAATAGGCGGATATGGATTGGGCCAAAGCCACCCCAAAAGTCTAACAATTTCCTTTTTATAGCATTCTAGCTTGGATCGTGACTCTAGTGGGCCTGTGTTAAGTGTTGATTCATCTGTTGATTCCAATATGGCTAACAACGAAGAGATTCCCCCTACCGCTACTGTTTTGGCTGTCTAGTCTGTCATGAAAAGATTTGAAGCCATAACTACAAGGGCTGAAGCTTTCCTAAAAGCAACCCAAGATCTATCCGAAAAGAATGGGGCTGAAATAGGTGAATCATCCCTTAAGCCTAAGCCCATCTTTGAATCCGTTAAGCCCATGGACCTGGATAAGAACCCTCAACCCCAAAATCCTTCATACCTTGCTAAAGAGCCTATTATCTTAAATAGTAGGATTGAAGCTCTAGAAAAAACCCTTAAAGGATTCCGAAGGTCTGATGACTTAATGGACATGACCTCACTTTCCATATTCCCAAAAGCCTGCTTACCCAGCCACTTCAGGATGCCAGAATTGGAAAAGTTTGATGGGATTGGTTGTCCTAAGATCCATTTGAAGATATATGTGAGAGCCATGCATCCCCGTGGGGCCGATGATGAACTACTTGACCATCTTTGAAATGGTTCTTACATTTGGATGAGTCTAAGATAAAGACGTGGGAGGACATTTGCATTGAGTTTATTAGCCACTACCAGTAAAATACAGAAATTGATGTCACTCGTCGTGATTTAAAAACAACCAAGCAAGAACCCTATGAGACCTTCTCAGCTTTTATTGTGAGGTGGAGGTCTAAGACTTCTCAGATGATCAACCGACCAGCCGAGGAAGAACTAATCCAGATGGTACTTAAGAGCTTATTACCCATCTATCACAAACATATGTTCGCACAGTACTTCTCCAATTTTAAAGCTCTTGTTGGGGCTGGGACCCAAGTTGAAGACGCCCTTGTTAAAGGAGATATCAAAGTTGAACAACCTTATAAAAGACAGCCAACCACTTTCGATGAAGGGTCAAGCGATGAAGTCAATACCATTATCCCACCTGCATTACCTTCACATCCACCTCGCCAGTTTGCCGAACTTTGCAAGCCTTTAGATCAAGTCCTCGAGATATTGAAAGATCAAAACCTTTTGCAACCCCGCGAGCCAAGGCCTCTCCCTAAGTCCATACCCAAATCTATCAATGAAGATGAGTACTGCAATTTTCATCAATACCCGGGCAGTGCTACTATCTTCACCATGAAATCCAAGATCTGATTGACCGTAAAGTTATCTCACCATCCAATTTATCCGCTCAGTTAGCTTGAGCCCACCATCGCATCCCTTTCCAATGGATCCTTTAACGGAAAACCTTAGTGAAAGCCATGAAAGATGAAGAGCTGTTTTAGCCGAGTAGTAGCTTATAAGATTTTGTTTGTGCTTTCTTTGGGTAGTGTAGGGTTTGTTAGAGATATGTCCTAAAACCAATCCTAAAGAGAATATCTATTTCATGTTATATTAATTAGAAGGTATAAATTGCCTTGTATATTTAATTATATATATGACAAAGTCCATGAATGAATGATAAGAGAAATATACATCTCAAGTTGTTGAGATACAGAGATTGATATTTCTCATAAACATCTATTCTAAACTGTTCCTGCTCATAGGTTTATTAAAGAGGACCTTTTATAAACCACTAAGAGTAGCACAAGATTTAAACTAACTCCAATGGGAGGATATGTAGTATTTCCTATCAGTGTAGTGATACTTTAGTTAATCTGAGGGTGCATGTTAGAGAATATGTACACTGAACATGATCTGCTAGAATGTTTCCATGGAGATCAAGTCAAAATGAATATTCTTTTGTTACGTCCATTTAATTGGTAATCCTAAGACCTAAGACACCATAGTTATCTTATGCATAGGTTACTAGGGTTTGATAGTATCTTGTACAGCCTCCACCATAAGGATGTAATCGGTACTTATTGGCTCTACTAAGCTATGTATGAAGATAGATGAGTGTGCAATAACGAATCATCACTCTCACAAGATGAGAGAAAATGTCAGGATCAGTTCACAAAGATAATTCTCAATGTAAATCTCTGGCCAAAGTGATGGGTAAACAGTGAAAAGAGTTTCACTGCATTTACCTCATTGAGATTATATTTTGTGGAACATATATCAAGTTGTTAAGATAGGGTTTGACAAATCACCATACATATTATCTTAACAGTGACATTAGGGGATGAAGGATTAAGTAACATGAAGAGTTCATATAGTTCTGCTATTCACCTAAACCTAGGGTACGTCATGATATGTTGCTAGATGTCACTCATGACTAGTGAAGGCCTAATGATAAGTGTTATCATTGAGGGCAAAATTGGAATTGTTTCAATCGAACCAAAAATAGAAAGTTTCTATTTTAGGGAACATGAGATGTCCCGAGCCACTACTAGGTTGGGGTGAACCTAATGGGTCACACACAAACAAAGAGTATAAGTGAGTCTCTTGAATTAAAGAGAGAAGGGAATTTCCTAATACTAATTCAATTAATAACCTTATATATTAATTGTTAATATATATAAGGAAATAAGTTATATATTAATTGTTAATATATAAAGAGAATAAATTACATTTGGAAATAAGTATTAAATAGAAACCCTAGGAGTTTTCTATAAATACTAGATAACGAGACATGCAAGCACTAGGTCTCCCATTCATCAAATTAGAGAAAGAGTCTATCTCCCCTCTCCAAGCTTGTTTCTTCCATAGTTGAGGAGCTTCAAGGATTCAAGAGGTGTTCTGTTCGTGTGGATACCGTTGGAGGTTTCATACGTTTGAAACTCGAGAAGGAAAGCTACGCAAGGAATTCAAGTAAGTAGATTTAAAAGTGTTTTAAATATATATGCTTGTATGAATAAACTCATGTCCCTCTGCTTGAATCGATTATAGTTTGAATGCGATGATGGATTCTTTAAAAGAAAAATTTTTGTTTTCTACTTCCGCTTTGAATCCATTGTTTGTTGATTTTGATCGCATCCTTTCAGTGGTATCAGAGCCAAATCAAGCATGGTCATGTGTTTGATGATGGCAATAATGGATTTAATTAATTAAAATCAAAATTGAAAGTTTTGAAAGCTATGTGAAATTCGGCAATGGTGGCTCCCCTCCTTGTTTATTGTTTTGCTTGTGTTTTTAAATGGCAGCTAGGGTTTATACTAAGCCCTAGATGGTCATGGCATCATGAGGGCAGCCTTGAGAGGTTCGGCCATATGGGGTTTTGCCCCTTTGGTGTTTGGAATTAAAGGGTTTGATGAAAACCCTATTTTGTTATTTGGTTTTTTCTCTCTCTCTCTATATGATTTTCAGACCTAGTAGGGATTCATCCCTATATGTTTTTATTGTTGGGTTTGTTCCCCATCATGAGATGAAGCTTTGATGATGATCAAAATCCCTAAAGGTATGTGGCATCCCTCTCTCTCCTCTATCTCTATATTCTGCCTCCATGGGTTTTTAGAGCCCCACATGGTTCTTTATTGTTTTGGTTTGTGATTTGGGTTATGGTAACCCTATAATCATCAACCATGGATGAATCTTGAGGTTTAGAAACCCTAGGTGAATATGGATGATGTTCTTGATTTTGAGAAAATCATGAACAAAAGCTTGTTTTTGTGAAAATTGGCAACAATGGTGATTGGGGTTTTGGTAAACCCCAATAGGGAATTCGGCCATGAGGGTTTTGCCCTCTATGGAAGTTGGCTATTAGGGTTTACAAACCCTAGTATACATATTTGCATATATCTTGATTAGTTTTAAATAGATTTATAGTTTGAATTTTGATAATTGCAAATAGCATAGTTTAAATTTGTTTAAACTTAAAGCTTTAATGGGGTTTTTGTTAAAGTGTTTAACAATGGTGATTTAGGGTTCTTTGAATACTTGATATCATCATCAATGGTGGCTGGTTTTAGGTTTAGGAAACCCCAAACCATAATAGGGAACTTCTAGTTTTAAAATTAGAAACTCTAATTGTCAAACATGGAATTCCCAAGTTTCTTATTTGTTTTCTATTCTTTCTTATAATGAATGATTTTGATTTAGGAATAATGCAGCATATTAGTGTTAGATATGTGCCCTAAAACCAATTGTTAAGTTGTGTTTAGGGTTTTGTATTTCATTATATTATATTTTATGGAACTTTATTCATTTATGATATGGCTATTTTATCATGTAAAGTTGTGTTTAATTACTGTTCATGATAAAGTCCTAGGATAGTATGATAGAGAGTAGTATCTCCAGTGTTGAGATAGAGAGACTTACAACTCTCAAGTTCATCTATCCTAAACCAGTTCCTGATCATAGGTTTATATATTTGGGCGATTATAAACCATTAAGATTAGCTCAGGTTTTACTAGCTCCAATGGGAGGATGGTGAGTCTCGAACCATCTGTGTAGAGACACTATAGTAAACCTGTGGGTGCTTGTTAGAGAACAAGTACACCGAACGTGACCAATATGAGTACAGCTTATGGAATTCTATTTGTATGTCAAAGACTGCTCATGTGTATAGTCACAATTGTAATCCTTAGACTTGAGACACCACTTGTTATCTTATACAAGAATTGCTAGAGTTTGATAGTATCTCGTACACCCTTAATCATAAGGATGTAATCGGTGCTCATTGGCTCTAGTGAGTTATGTATGAAGATAGGTGAGTGTGCAATAGAGAATCACCACCCTTAATAAGAAAGGAAGAATGTCTTAGTTAGTTCACAGTTACTATCTCAATGGAGTCTTTGGCCAAAGCAGAAGGTTACCAAGAAAAGTGTTTCAAGGGTATACCTAATTGAGATTATAATCTGGTGAATTTGTAACACATGATTAAGTTAGGGTTTGACATGAATCCATTCCCAACTAACTTAATCAAGACATTGTTTGGTGAGGGATTATTTATAGCACGAAGGGTTCATTTACACGTTCGTATATTCACCCACACCTAGGGTACGTCATGACATATTGCTAGATGTCACTCATGACTAGTGAAGGCCTAATGATAAGAGTTATCATTGAGGGCAAAATTGGAATTGTTCCAATCGAACCTAAAAATAGAAAGTTCTATTTTGGGTTACATTGAGATGTCCCCTGCCACTACTAGGTTAGGATGAACCCAATGGGTCACACACATAAGGACATAAGTGAGGTTGTTAAACTTGTAAGAGGGGTGCACTCTTATTAATATATGTTTGGCTTTAATTAATTAAAGGTTAATTAATTAAGAGTCAAAGGGATATCTAATTCAAGAGTGTTAGTAACCAAAACAGGGTTAATGGTTATGCTAGCACTAGTAACCAAACACCCTAAGAAGAGGAGAGGTCTATTTAAAAAGAGGGAACCCTAATAGTCATTAAGCTTGAACTCCTAAGAGCTCTCTCTCTCATGTAGCCGCCACTCTCTCTCTCTCCCTCTCCATGCTTGATTTTTCAATGTGTTGAAAGATCAAGAAAGTTTAATAACTCTTATGTTCGTGTGGACTTTCATTGGAGGCCGCCATACTTTTGGGGCTTGGAGTTTTTGCGAGGACGATCATCGAAGAGGACGAGTATTGCAAAAGAGCATCTACAAAAGGAACATGTAAGTTTTATTTATTGTTTTTAATTAAAGTTTGATTCGTTTTATCGTTAGAGTTCGATTCTTGGATGAATACAATGGGAAAATTTTAAATCGTTTCTTTCCGCTGCGTTCCCTAATCGTATTCTTTCAATTAGTGTTTATAGAAACCCTAACCATAAACCCTAACCCTCTCTCTCTCTCACTAAGTCACGGCCATGGGGAGGGAACCCCAATGGCCCTTTGTTTTATTTTATTTTTCATACTTGCTGTTCTTCATGTGATTTAAGAATCATCTATAAAGTTTTCAAAATTAGTTTCATTGTTTTTGAAAATTAAAAATTAAGAACAAGTTAGTTTTATGAAAAATTGTTTTATAAAACCCTAGTTTGGTGTTCTTGAGAGATTGAGTAATTCATGTGATGAATTAATGTTTTAATTGTTTAAAAACATTCAGGGATGTTGTATAACAGTATATTATTATGTTAAAAGTGTTTTAGCATGATTATATATGGCTAGGATTAATTTTAAAATCGTTTTAAGATTAAAACCGGGTTGCTGTTTTTCTGGGCAGCAACCATGATACTTTTATAAAATCCATGAAACATATTTTCTGGGATTTTTGAAGCATGCCACCTATTGACTTCATTAATATTAGGTCTTAAAAAATTCTAGGAAGAGTTCCCATGATTTTTAATGACCTAGGATAGCCACACTAGAATTTTTGTGATTAAGAGTCAAATCTGGAAAATCTGACTCTCTTTCGTAAAATGTCTCTAAGTGATACCATATGTTGGAATTGAGTGATTAGACCCCTGCCATTGGACAGAGGACTGAAAAACCTAGTGAATTGAAGTGTTTCCATGACTTAGTTCATTTTAGGTTAGGCCATTTAAAGCCATTTGTGAGCAAATTCCAGAATCCGCCATGGTTTGGAGTTAGTATCACAAAATGCTTTAAAGTGATACCAAACGTTGGAATCACTAAATGTGACCTATGCCATTTGAAAGAGGACTGAAAATCCTTGTAAAATAGAGTATTCTCACATTTTAAAAGTTAGTTTTAATATAGGAAAGTTTAGTCCCAAAACAGTAGCTGAATTCCAAGTTTTTGTTGAAAAACTTGGTTTATGTCTTTCCTAGAATTTTTATCTTGAGTTATTATTTAAATTCCACAATTGTAGGTTAATAGTGATTAATCTACTATGCATATTAAGGTGTTAAATGCATGATAAGAATTGTACAAATAATTTCTCGAATTAAATTCTATATATTTGAAACCCTAATAGTGTTAATTAGGAGTTTCACTTATTTAAGGAAATACACTAATATAGTCATATGTGATATGATAGGATTCTTATTAAATGAGATTTAAAAGAACTTGATTATTTTTATGAGATAATAATAATGACTTTATTATTGTTATGGGATAATAATAATAATATGAATTTAATTAATTATATGCCATTTGCCATCATCACCTTACTTTATGTAGCTTTATTTTATGCAATGTGATTGTATGACTGTGAATGGATTATTATGGACTTAAGACCAATTAAAATGAGATGTGATTGGCCGCATTGGATGTGAATGGTTTAATTGTTGGGATTGTATTTAAAGTTGTTTAAATATGGTGATGTAATTATTTGGGGCTTGCATGCCTCTTTCCCTCTCTTAACATATGTACTTCCCTTTCTCCTTAATCCCATTCTTCTTTTATATTAAATTGTAATGTACGATTCGAGAAAGCAAGTGGTGGACCCAAGGAACATGGTGGAGTTATGTACAAGAGGAAAGCAAGGACTTGAGAAGAACTTGACAAGGACATCAAGATTTGAAGAAATTTTGTTTGTCATTATGTAATAGTTGCATAGGATTAATTACGATCACCCAACCCACACTTAAGACCTAGGGTTCATCTTTATGGCTCAAAGAATGAACCCACCCTTAAAAGTCCATAATCAATCCATGGCCCATTAATATATGTGATGGATGCTAGTTAGGGCCTTGACCTAATTTATTATATGTTCAAGATGAATCCACCGTAGCCTCTAGGAGAATAGTGGGAGGATAATTGAGAACTAATAATAAAAGTAGGTCTAAACCTTTATATATATGTTTGATATATATGTGATGCATGTGATGTATGTTTATTTAAAATGAGACCATTTTACAAAACCCCTTTATTTCAAAATAAAGTTGTAAGGAAGAGGCCTTGGGCTTTATCCTAGCCTTCCACCATTACATGATAAGGTGGATTCTTATAGTGGATATGTTTGGCTACAGATATACGGGAACATGTTCATCCTGAGGGTTCATGATGTCTTGTTTCAATATTGGATATCATAAGGTGCGATAATGGTGTATCCCAAGAACCTATTATATGAGGGGTGTAACATTCAATTGACCATACTTATGTGAATGGTGGGTGTGACTTAACTAATAATATACTATCCAATAAACTATTATGTCAGAAAATTATATTATAGAGGCTAAAGGATGATTGGGATTTGCTTTAAGAAGCATTAGGATAAGAGTTATCCACTCATTAAGGGTTAGTGTCCAAGAACCTATTATGTGAGGATTACTAATTCTTAATGGGACCCCAATCCCTGTTATGGAAATTCAAATGATGAAATTCCCGAGTCTCATCTAAGGGAGTATGAGATTTGAATCAAATAGTGGGAGGTACCATGAAACTTAAAAACCAAAAGGTTTTGTAGTTTAATAATGTGAAATTCATTTGTGTGTTATTTTCTGTTGTAGATGGCACCTTTAAACCCTCTATCTAGAATTCTTGTTGGTCAAAAAATTCCCTAAAATGGTTAAGAAATTTCAAAATTATCTTAACCGCTACAGATAGAATCAAACATGTCATTGATACCCCATGCCCCAATACCTTGTCAGAAAGGGCTGCTAAGGAGGAGATAAAGGATGATGAGCACATTGAGAGTACACGATCGATCCTGTCATGTCTTATGGATATGTATAGCTCACAAAATGGAATTGTAAAGTACAATGCTAAAGGTGAACTTTACTCCTGTAAGATGGTAGAATGATCATCAGTTTATGAGCATTGTCTCAAGATGATCCGGAATATCAATTCCTTGAACGATTTAGGTGTTATTATAACATCTAAAATGGGAATTGACTTACTACTTCATTCCCTACCTGCTGGTTACAAACCGTTCATCATTGATTTTCACATATCTGATGTGGATTCAAACTTATCCTTGACTGATATGACGAACAAGTTAGTAACTGCAGAGGATACATTGAAAAGGGAATCCAAAGGGAACATATTGGCTATTGATGGATTTTCAACTTCTAATACAAAGCCTAAGGGCAAAGGAAATAAGAAGAAATCCAATGATAAGCCAAAAGGAAGTTTGAAGAAAAAGTATAAAGGAAAAAGTTTCCACTACGACAAAATTCGTTTATGGAAAGGGAATTGCAAGAAGTACATGGCTTCATTGAAGAATGGTTCTTCAAATGGTACGTCTTGTATTTTATTTACTAATTAAGAATTAGTATTATTTTGCTTATGGTATGAGATAACTAACTATGATTTTTCTTATACAATGTGATTGTATGTAGGAGACAAAGGAAGCAAAAGGTAGAGTAGATATTCGGCTTACTGTGTTTGGAAAGGATCAAGAGTTGCTGCCTTCGACACTATAGCTTGATTATTGACTATTTTATTTAGTAATTAAGAACATTTATTATTATTGCCGGTTGTAATAAATACTTCATTTTGAAGCTTTATTTAGTTTTAAGTACTTTGTTTATTTAAAACAGTTTATCTATAACATTTGATATTTGGATTAGATCTGGCAATTAATATAAAGTTCTTTATTTCTTTATAAATAAAATGAATAAGTAGGATATGATAGTTCAACTATAAAGGTTCATTATAATAAATGAATTTTGATTCCTTAATTGATATGAACCAAATCACCTTCTTAAATAAAGAGTTATTAGAAAACAACGTTCTCATAATGGTTGAGAATCATGCCTTAGTGAAACACCGAAATGGACTTTATGTTATTAAAAGAGTTTAACACATAAAATACTTTTGTTTCAAAAGGATTAGTGGGAGCTATAAAGTCATCAAATTTATTCTTAAGTTTCTATATAAAGTACATACTTTACAATACTAGTAGAGTAATATGAATTCTGTAAAGCGTTATAAGAATTCAAATCCCTTAAAATTAGATTTTATGGGAATAACATATGAGCAAAATATTTGAGAAATATATGACTCATATGATACTAAACTATGTACTCAAATCAATATCATGAATGCTACAAATGGTTGTAAGAAGATATTGATTATTGATTTAGAATGAGATTCTAAATAGTAATAAGTATATTCTTAAAAGAGTTTAAGGATGAAATACTTAAATATAAAGAAATCTTCTAAGATGTGCCATTTACAAATTGCCTAATAGAATGTCTAGTATATACATTGTTTTCTTTCGAGACCTATAAATTGCCTAATAGAATGTCTAGTATACACATTGTTTTCTTTTGAGAACATAGGTCTCATATATTGTCTTGTATATTTAATTATATATATGACAAAGTCCATGAATGAATGATAAGAGAAATATACATCTCAAGTTGTTGAGATACAGAGACTGATATTTCTCATAAACATTTATTATAAATTGTTCCTGCTCATAGGTTTATTAAAGAAGACCTTTTATAAACCACTAAGAGTAGCACAAGACTTAAACTAACTCTAATGGGAGGATAGGTAGTCTTTCCTATCAGTGTAGTGACACTTTAGTTAATCTGTGGGTGCATATTAGAGAATATGTACACTGAACATGATCTACTAGAATGTTCCTATGGAGATCAAGTCAAAATGAATATTTTTTTGTTATGTCCATTTAATTGGTAACCTAAGACCTAAGACACCATAGCTATCTTATGCATAGGTTACTAGGGTTTGATAGTATCTCATACTGCCTCCACCATAAGGATGTAATCGGTACTTATTGGCTCTAATAAGTTATGTATGAAGATAGATGAATGTGCAATAAGGAATCATCACTCTCACCAGATGAGAAAGAATGTCAGGATCAGTTCACAAAGATAATTCTCAAGGTAAATCTCTGGCCAGAGTGATGGGTAAACAACGAAAAGAGTTTCACTGCATTTACCTCATGGAGATTATATTTTTTGGAACATATATCAAGTTGTTAGGATAGGGTTTGACAGTTCACCATACCTATTATCTTAACAGTGACATTAGGGGATGAAGGATTAAGTAACATGAAGGGTTCATATAGTTATGCTATTCACCTAAACCTAGGGTACGTCATGATATGTTGCTAGATGTCACTCATGACTAGTGAAGGCCTAATGATAAGTGTTATCATTGAGGGCAAAATTGGAATTGTTTCAATCGAACCAAAAATAGAAAGTTTCTATTTTAGGGAACATGGGATGTCCCAAGCCACTACTAGGTTGGGGTGAACCCAATGGGTCACACACAAAGAAAGAGCATAAGTGAGTTTCTTGAATTAAAGAGACAACGGAATTTTCTAATACTAATTCAATTAATAACCTTATATATTAATTTTTAATATATATAAGGAATTAAGTTATATATTAATTGTTAATATATAAAGAGAATTAAGTTACATTTGGAAATAAGTATTAAATAGAAACCCTAGGGGTTTTCTATAAATACTAGATGATGAGACATGCTATCACAAAGCCTCTCATTCATCAAATTAGAGAAAGAGTCTCTCTCCCCTCTCCAAGCTTGTTTTTTCCATAGTTGAGGAGCTTCAATGATTCAAGAGGTGTTGTGTTCATGTGGATACCGTTGGAGGTTTCATACGTTTGAAACTCGAGAAGGAAAGCTACGCGAGGAATTCAAGTTAGTAGATTTAAAAGTGTTTTAAATATATGCTTGTATGAATAAACTCATGTCCCTCTGCTTGAATCGATTATAGTTTGAATGCGATGATGGATTCTTTAAAAAAAAAATTGTTTTTTACTTCCGCTTTGAATCCATTGTTTGTTGATTTTGATCGCATCCTTTCAGGATTTCAGTTTTCATTTTCAATAATAAGTGTTTCCCTAGCCCGCTTGTGGGACTCGGGTGATCTGTTGTTTAGGATTTATTTTTTTTGTCATTTCCCTTCGAGTTAAAAAAATAAATAAATAAATTTCTCTTCTGCATCTTCTTTGCATTGTCTTCCTCTGTGGATGTTTATGGCATGGATGTAAATCTTAAGAAAAATGTCTCTCTGGAGCTCTTTGAGCAAAGGAATATGTGACAATCAACCTCCATGAATTAATTGGAATCAATTGATTTAGGGACAAATAACTTGTCTAAGATAATTAAGATTGGGCCAACAATTTTCTCACAAGAAAAAAGAAATCAATCGAGCATCATGTTTAAAATAAGCTTGAGAAACTTTTAAGTTTAGAGACAATACGCCCTGTGATGGCATCGATGTCGTGTGACCTCACCCTCAATAATTTTGAAGATAGATCAAGAAAAAGTCAAGAAAGATGAAGCTGAAGAGATGAAATAGGATAGATTAATAACTAGGGGCTGATTCTTCCCAAATTGAATCAACTCATAGTATACTTGTGATAATCCAAAATATTAAAATGCTTAATTTTATATATATATAATTTTTTCTTTAAAAAAATTAAGTTTTTGGGGTGATTCTGAATATTATATAAGGTTCGAAGTATTTTGCAAATTTAAGAAATCAAAAAAATCTTATTTTTGATAAATTGCAAAAGAGCCCTTCTCCTTTTTAAAACAAAACTGTGGGCTACTCTCTTATAACCCATTTTCTTAAACTAAAGAGAAACCGAGTGTGTGAGAGGGAGGGAGAATAGTCGAGAGAAGGTTGATGCTGCCGGACCTCGGCCGGACTTCTCACCAGGGCTCCCATATCCATTTCGACATGTGAGTTCGTACCTTGCAAATTAATATTCTCCTTCTTCTTCTTCTTTTTCTTTTTTTTTTTCATTTTCTGATTTGGGAATTTCAGGCCATGCATGTGGATTTAAATGGGTTGTTCATGATTTTCAAACCCTAATCTCTTAAAATCATGGAGGGTTTTTATCAAAACTAATTTCAAACTGTAGAATTTTATATGAAAACCGGACAAGCATGGGTTTGGTTTTGGGAAATCTGGGATCGTGTATGTAGAAACCTGGTGTTTTATGCTTCATTTCGAATATTAGATGAGTAAACATAGGTTTTCTTTAAGTTGTGATTTGGGATAAAGTTGAATAGCAGCCATGACTCTTTGAATTAAAGATGCCGCGAGCAGTAGCCATGGCTATTCAAGATCCGCTTTGGGTCTGGGTTATGTAATTTTACATTTGCATGCTTTATTCTCTTTCCTTTCTTTTCTTCTCTGCATTTTCCAGTCTTGGGGGAGTTTTGATGTCAAGTTCAGTTTAAAACTCATGTTTATGGTATCAAAAATCAATTTAAAAATCTAAACTTCTATGCGATAAGAAATTTGGTAAATTTCGGGTTTCAAAAGAAGCATGCATGTCCAATCCTCTTTTGCACTTATTGCATATTCTGATTTGGGATTTGAAAATGTGGATTTGTGTTTGGTTGATTTTCTAAAAAGGTATCCTCGGTTGTGTAAGCTTGGATGTGGGTTTCGACGATGGTGCACAGTTTATAAATTGAGTACATTCATGGTGAATCTATACCCCTTGCTTTTCAAACTAAATTTGATACCTTCTAGGTTGTGTTTGATATTGGAGAAATGATTTGAAAATATTTTTAAGAATGCATGGGGCTGATCTTAAGGATTTGAAGCTTATAAATTATGTATATGAAGCCCCTGTTTCGAATTTACAATTTGAGTTTGAGCAAAGTCTAAAATACTTGCATCATATGGTTTATTTTGAGCTTAATATCTAGATCATGTTTGAAACGAGTCTGCATGTGGTGACTTTGTTATTAGAATGGTTTATTTTCAATTTACCAGTGGCTGGGTTGAGGTTGATGGCTCACTGCAGCCACGGTGAGTTTGTTTCAATGTTTGATTTTAAATTTATTTTCATATCAGTGTTAAACTATACCTTATGGAGTGTTTACATTTTAAAATCTCATTTTGAGCTTTAAAGAGATTGGACTGAAGATTACAGTGAACACAGCCATGGCAGCCTTTCATGTGAGTTTTTAACGGAATTTGAAAATGGATCAATGTTGATCCAGTCAACTTGTAATCAAATCAAGGTTTAAATAAATTATTTAAGGTTTTAAATTGATGATTCAGTATTTATTTACATTTTGAATATGATTGGAGAGTCTATAAACCAGTTACAGGTGGCTACAGTTTGAGAAAGATGACCATTACCGATAATGGCAAGAGGCATTATCGGTAATGGATGTCTTCATAGGCCATTTCCGATAATGCCTTCTGCCATTATCGGTAATGGGTCATTTTGCTAGTTTTCTCTTTCAAACTTCAATTCTTCATAACTTTTGCTTTTGAACTCCGATTTTCGCGTACCTTATATGTATGGAAATCTTATCAAGTCTAGTTTTTAAATCTTATGGTTTTAGGGTCAAAATATTTCTGGAGAGAGATATTTTAATAATACCTGTTTTTCCCTTTTGTGAGCACTTTGTTTTCTTTGGCCCATAACTCCTATTTTGCTTTGCCTTTGGCCATGGGATTCAATGTGTGGTATCTTAACATACTTGGGGGTTTATCTTGAAAGTTTTAAAGTCTTGGGTTTGGCAATTTGGGGCTTTAATCCTTAGGGTCGCGAGTGAGCAGTTTTGAGAGTCTTTTTGCTTTACTTTTGAACTGTGAATGCTTGTACCTTCCTTTGATATTTCCCGCTTGCATTATTGTTTGTTTCTCAGATTTGATTTGGGTTCGTTGGAGGACCACTTGCATTGGTGCATAAGCATTGCATTGGGGAGGCTCGTGGAGCCGCAAAGGGTTGGAAAATACAATTGCATTGAGGTAAGGATAAGTAACCTTTTACTATTAATGATAATGTGTCTATTCCACAACTGTTTTGAGAACCATATAGATGATAAACACATTTGAGAATGTTATAACTTATAAATGTTTGAGAACCTTACAGAGATTATTAGTTTGTCAAATAGATACATGGAATATACTGGTTTAAAAACTATCGAATTGTGTGGTATGTTTATGAAATGAAAACTAAGGCATATAAATGAAATGTTTTGAGAACTCGCCTATATTTTCTGGCAAACTACTTAGAACTGGGTATTATGTGTATGTGTATAAAAGTAGGGAACCGACTTTCATAATACATGTTTTATGGAAAGACTTGACAAGGGCATATGGTGATAATTGTTTATATCTACACCACTGAAATTCTTGGTCTAAAGTTCATATGCCTAATTTCTAAAATATATCTATATAAAAGAAGGATGTCGAGATATTCTTACCACTATTCCCTTGATTTTTGGGTTGGATTGAATATTTTGAAAACGGAAATGCTATATATCAGCTAGGGTATAAAAATGCGTTTATACTTGGAAATGACGTGCCTTGAGAATTGTTTTGTATATAATATGATGGCATATGGTTTATCTGTTTTACTCCCGTTTTGATATGATGCTTAATACGTTTATATTCCACACATTATAACTTTACCTGCTCGCTTTGGAAATTGGTTTAAATGTATATTCTCACTGTCTTACATGCCCGTTTGACTATGTTTTATATTTTCATGCTGTTACGCATGGTTTAGGCTCGGTCAGTATACAGGGACATTATATATATTCTCCTTCGACAGTTGGCCATGTATTCTAGGCAACTGATCGGTTTCTCTCGAGGTATTTCGGCTGCAGTTGTGCTGGGGGTCTGAGAACAACGAGGTATTGGCTGTCGTTGTGCCGGAGACCTGATAACAACGTGGTTTTGACTATCGTTGTGCCGGAGGCTCATTAGCCTGAGAACAACGTGGTTTCGGTTGTCGTTGTACCGGAGGCTTATTAGCTTGAGAACATCCTGATATACATCCTGTGAGCCTGGTCTTCGAAATTATGGGCATTACACTATATTTATAACTGAGTTAAACCCACATATTTTATCTCATGTTGAATTATGAACTGTATATGGAACTACTTAGTCAATGTTTTTCACTGAAAGACCACACAGGTTTAAAATTGCGTTATCTATTGTTTCATAAATGTTATGGAAACTCTGTTTATATAAAATATTCCATGTATCACTATATTATTGTTATTAGTAGAGGTTATCTTATTTCTACTGAGCAAGTGGAAGCTCACCCCTGCTTTTATGCAGCAGATTACGGGTTGGCTTTGTTAGAGGTATGCCCTAAAACCAATCCTAAAGTGCATATCTATTTCATATTAGGATAAGAAGGTATTGCTTATCGTTTGTATATTTAATTATATATACGATAATGTCCATGAA
>JAESVK010000599.1:93495-104873 GCA_017140935.1 Hamamelis virginiana | reverse complement strand
CCTCTTCCGCTGCGCATCCATGTCTGTGTTTTTCACAGAACCTTTCACCTCTGACAGTAGAAAAGGCATAGCCTCCTCGACCGCTCGATCTATGACATCCACAAATGAGCACTCCTCAAAGTGATGAGGCTGCGTGATAACATAGTATACTTGAAGCTTAGCCTTTATATTACCAAATGATACCTCCATAATACCCGACCGACAATGTAGGACTGCACTTGCAGTCACCAGAAGAGGTCTACCTATGATAACTGGAATTTGTGGTCTAGTGGTGTTTACAAGCTCCATATCAAGAACAATAAAATCGGCCGGAAAAACAAACGACTCGATCTTAACTAAAACATCCTGTAACACACCCCTAGGCACCTTGGTAGACCTATCGGCAAACTGTAAAACGGTGGGTGTAGGTTTGAGCTCACCTAGCTCCATCTTCTCATACACAGAGTATGGAAGGATATTTACACTAGCCCCATATGTTAGAAGTGTGCCCTAAAACCCATTTGTAGGTTGCACTTAGGGAACTTTATTTCATTTATGTTATTGTATGAATCTTATTCATCTATGAAATGACTTTTATATTATCATGTAAACTTGTGTTCTTTATAATTGTTCATGATAATGTCCTTGAATATTATGATAGAGAATTGTATCTAAAGTGTTGAGATAGAGAGACATGCGATTCTCAAGAACATCTATTCTAGATATGTTCATGATCATAGGTTTATTTATTTGGGCGATAATAAACCGTTAAGATTAGCTCAGGTTATACTAGCTCTAATGGGAGGATAGTGAGTCTCAAGCCATATGTGTAGAGACACTATAGTAAACCTGTGGGTGCTTGTTAGAGAACAAGTACACTGAACGTAACCAATATGAGTACAGTTTATGGAGATGTATTTAAATGTCAAAAGCTGCTCATGTGTATTGTCACATTTGTAATCCTCATACCAGAGACACCACTGGTTATCTTATGTATGAATTACTAAAATTCTATGCAACTAATAAATAGCGACAACCAAGTCTTCTCAAGCTCTTGAAGTCATAGCCAAGTTCTTCTCAAGTCCTCGCTTTTCCTTTCGAACAAGACTCCATCACCTCGGGTTCACCACTCGCCTTCTTGAATCAAGTAGTACATTTAAAATAAAAGATAGAAATGGATTAAGGAGATAGGAGATACATAGGAATAGAGAGGGAAAGAGGCATGCATGCCCCAAATTAATTATATTACAAAATTTAAACTACTATAAATACAACCCAAAATAAATTATACACATCTAATACGGCCAATCACATCTCATTTAATTGGTCTTAAGTCCATAATCATCAATTTGCATTTACACAACACATTGCATAAATAAAAGCAAAAACAAAGTAAAGGTAATGATGGCAATGGCATATAATTAACTAAAGTCATATTATTATTATTATTATTATTATTATCCCATAATAATAATAAAATTATTATTATTATTATCTCATAATAATAATAAAGTTCTTTTAAATCTCATTTAAAAAGAATCCCATCATATCTCATATGACACTACTAGTGTCTCTCCTTAAGTAAAACTCCTAATTAACTCTATTAGGGTTTTAAATAAATAGAATTTAATTTGAGAAATTATTCTTATAATTCGTACCATGCATTCAACACTTTAATATGCTTAGTAAATCAATTAACATTAACCTACATAGATGGAATTAAATAATAATTCAATACATAAATTCTAGGAAAGATACAATTTCAGTTTTTAACAAAAACATAGAATTCACCTACTGTTTTGGGACTAAACTTTCCTATATTAAAACTAAATTTTAAAATGTGACAATACTCTATTTCACAAGGATTTTCAGTCCTCTTTCAAATGGCATAGGTCTCGTTTAGTGATTCCAACGTTTGGTATCACTTTAAAGCATTATTTAGAGAAATAGAACAAATGTTTTTCCCAAAAAAAATATTATAACCAGTCCTACATAAAGCATAAATATAAATAATGTTAGCCCTAAGGTCAATTCCGTTGACCACATTTTGATGATCAACAAATATTACTTTATTTACTAACAAGTAGTTAAGTGTTTTTGTCTCCATAGAATCAAAGGCATATCTTGTTGGGGCTCATCAACATATCTCAAGCATCTCAATTGTGCCAAATGTTCAAATCAATGGATCATGAAGATCAAGAGCAACTTGAAATCTATTCCTTGAAGTGAAAGGAAATCGATAGTAAGGGATTCGCAGCGGAAGTTATGCAACAAAAATTTTTCAAAGAACTGAATCCACCATCAAAGTCCAGCAGGATTTCGATTAAGCATCGAATCATGATTTTACAAAGTAAAAACATAAATAAACTATTTAAATACATACTTACATGAACCTCTTTTGTTTTTGCGATTGACGAACCCGAGCTCCAAAAGGATAAAGCCTCCAACGGTATCCACACGAGCACAAGACCTTGAGAATCCTTGCAACTATCAACACTTGATGAGAGGCAAGCTTGAGAGGCCCAGTGGGATTTTGGCTAGGAGAGAATGAGGGTGCAAGGGGACGGCCCTAGGGTTTTCTACACTTCTCTTAGCCTCCACTTGATGATAGCTAGGGTTGCTTAGTGCTAGCTTGACCCATCACCACTTATTTATAGGAAAACTTCCCTTTATTTGCGATTTAGTCCCTCCCTTATTAACCATTAATAATAAGGACCAAATTAACAATAAATGGGGATATACTCCTCTCTTTAATTCAAAAGACTCTCTTATGCCCTATTGTGTGTGACCCTTTGGGTTCACCCTAACCTAGCAGTGGACAGGGACATCTCTATGTCTCCTAAAATAGAAACTTTCTATTTTAAGGTTCAATTAGAACAATTCCAATTATGCCCTCATTGATAACACTTTATCAATAGGCTTTCACTGGTCATGAGTGACATCTAGCAATGTGTCATGACGTGCCCTAAGTTTGGGTGAATAGTAGAACTATGTGAACCCATCTTGTTACTTAATCCTTCATCCTCTAATATTACAGTTAAGATAATCAAGGTATGGATATAAGTCAAAACCCTTATCTTAACATCTTGTCATGTGTTCTTCAAAATATAATCTCAATAAGATGAACCCGATGAAACACTTTCACAGTTCACCTATCATTCTGGCCAGATATTCATATCGAGAGTTATCTTTGAGAACTGACCCTGACATTCTCTCTCATACTAATGAGAGTAATGATTCCTTATTGACCACTCATCTATCTTTATGCATGTCTTATTAGAGCTGATCAGTATCTATTACATCCTTAGGGTTAAGGTTGTACAAGATACTATCAAACCCTGATAACTAAAGCACAAGATAACTATGGTGTCTCAGGTCTAAGGACTACCAAACATATGGACGTAACATAAGAATATTCCTTTGACTTAATCTCCATGGGAATATTCTAGCAGATCAAGTTCAGTGTACTTGTTCTCTAACATGCACCCACAGATTAACATAAGTGTCAATACACTGATAAGAAAGACCACTTATCCTCCCAATTGAGTTGGTTTAAATATGTGCTACTCTTGATGGTTTATAAAATGTCCTCTTTAATAAACCTATGAGTAGGAACTTCTTTTAGAATAAATATGTGTGAGAAATATAAGTCTCCCTATCTCAATTACCTGAGATATATATTTCTCTTATCATTTATTCATGGACATTATCATACATATAATTTAATATATATACGACAAGTAATACCTTCTAATTAATATAATATGAAATAGACATGCCCTTTAGGATTGGTTTTAGAGCATACCTCTAACAATTCCTTCTTCTTTTTTTGACAAAATCTGTTAGGCTCTTCTATAGAACATAATATACAAGACGTTGTTATGTATGAGATTTCGACCATGTTTGGAAGCTTTTTAAGAAACCCTTCTCCCTCTTTTTTTTCCCTAAAAAAAAAGCTATAAGAAATTATCTTAAATTACATGTGTAGACACCCCATTTTTTACTTGTGTAACCTAAATCATCATTTCATGTCCCAATTGGTAGAATGACCAATTACCTTTAGAGAAAGAGGCCTCAAAACCCTAGTTCTCTAAAATACTCTTTTTCCTTTGGTAGATAGATGATATTATGTAGATTTTTGACTTAGAATCAAATATTTCTTTTTGCATTTCGTTTTTAGAGATTCTAGAATGTCCATATCAAATTTCATGTCATTCCGATTGAAGCTCGATAGGTAATAAGAACTTTTGTGACTTAAGGGGCAAAATTGTTCTTTTTGTAGCATAATTTCCATTTGACCTCTGAATTTGTCCCAGTTTGCTTCATTGGATTTGTATAGATGATTAGAGTCTAATTAGATTATTTAATCGAGCATTGGCATGGTTTGAGAGCATTTTGGTTCATAATGGTCCATAGGGTTCAATTGACCGTCTTTACGATTTTAACCTAATTTTCCAAAGGTCAATCTTTTTTCCAGAATTAATGATTTTAAAAACCTTAAATGTTTTCAAAATGTTTTTCAAAACATGTTTTAAGAATTAGCATTTTATTTTATAACCAATTGTTGTCCCAAATATATAACCCTAGAGGGGGAGTGAATAAGGTTTATGACAAACTTTTCAATTAATTACCCAATAAAAATTAGTGTTCAATTACTAATAACAGAAGCAATAATATAAATGCAAGTAATTGAAAGAGAGAAGAGAAGAGAAATCAAACACAAAGATTTAATGAGGTTCGGACTCCGCCTACTCCTCGCCTTGTGCCTCAACCCAAGGATTCCCCAACAATCCACTAAGGATTAGCTCCTTCAAGGTGGAGAAACCTTTACACGATCTTCTTTATCCTAGGTGGAAGACCCTCATCTCAAGCTCACAAAGAACTTAGCAAATGGCTCACAAAGAACCCACTAATGCTCACAAAGAACACTTCTTCAAGCTTCACAAAGAACACTTCTTCAAGCTTCACAAAGAATGCTTGGCCAATGCTCACAAAGAGCAACTCTCCCATGCTCACCAAGAGCACTCACAAGATTTACAAAGAGATGAAATATAGATACAATAAGAAAACTCCCCAATGAGTAGATGAAATACAATTGAAAGTTCTCACTAATATCTCTCAAATAGATGAACTAGATTGGCTTCAAGAGAGTATGATGATTTTGACTAAAATCACACAAGAATGGTGTGAACTATGTTGGTATATGTTTGAGTGTGATCATTAGCTCATTCAAGACTCATATGATGAGTATTAATAGCCCCAATAATGAATATGGCCGTTTAGAGACAAAATAGAGCCGTTAAAAACTAGCTGTTACGAAGTGTCAGGTTGATTAGTCGACTAGGAGGTTTAAAATACCTTAAAAACACTCTCCGGGCACGGTTAGTCGACTAGGCAAAGTGGATTAGTCGACTAATAGGGTGTTTAGTCGACTAGGACAAAGTGTTAGTCGACTAGAGGCTTATTTTTCCAGAAAACCTCTACTGCACTTCGATTAGTCGACTAAGCATGGGTGTTAGTCGACTAAGGCCAATTTTTCATTTTCTGAAAGTTACATATTTGAAAACTAGACTTCTCAAGCTTTCCGTGGCCTCCAAGATCATCGAAAACGGAGTCCGGATGAGAGAGATATGCCCATTTTAAGTTGGAAGTTTTCGTTAGGAAAAATTCAGCATTTATAAAAACATTTTGTCTTTTGAATCCAAATAGCCCACTAAGAGTTAAAATCAATTTTTGACCAAAATGTGATTTTCCAAAGTTAAAACCTATGGTCTTTAAGTCATGATTAATTGAGCCAATGCAGTTCATCCTAAAGAGAGATTTACATAATAAATCTTAAGCACTCACACAAGATAAAATCTTCACAGAATTTCTTCAACACTTATGCTTGGCTTGTGCTTGGCATGTGTTAGGCTCCATCTTTGACTTCAATAAAATTGTAGCTTTTTGCTCCATGCTCCTTAGTGATTGTTCAACAAATTCACTTGAGCTTAGCTTTAATGATGGTTGAGCCTTCTTCAATTGACAATTTGAATCATGTTCTTATATATAAGCATAAATATATACTATAATGGATAAATAAGAACTATAGGATAATGTCAATTAACCAACAAGGTTAGTCAAATAATCACTGAATGATATTTAGCAATTAACAAGAGTGAATGACAAAGTATTCATATGTATAATTGAATATACATAATACAATGTTTGTTATCATCAAACATTGAGCACAATGTGCATATAGAATAAATAAATCAATCAATGATTTGTGGCTCCCCCTAACAATATGCATATAAAGATACTAAAGATTATCATTTAAAGCATATGCATATTTTAGGTAAAACAAATTCATGATGCAACAATAAGTCCATGAGACAAAGATATTCACATCATCATGAATTTTACCACAATTCATGCTAAAAAATATACACAATATGCAAATCAAATAAAATCACAATACAATGATTGTTATCATCAAAATCAACCAACCAAGGTGGAAGCCATAAGGCTAACAAATCGGTTAGTAGATTTTTCAAACCCTAATTTGAGTAAAATGGCTTATAACGGTTAACAGGCTTGGTTCAACCCAACCCTTTGAATTTGTCAATGATTTTAAGTCCCAAAACCTTTTAGAAACATAAAGGATGAAGTCCTGGTCATTTTGGATTTTGAATCATCGAATTTGGATAGAAAATGAAGAAGATAGAGCAAACACAAGATGAGGAGTCCCAAAACGACTTGAAATCGATCAAATCTGAAGATGGCTCTAATGACCGTCCAAGTTAGGATGGCCAGCCATCCTTGGCTTGGATGGCCATCAGCCCAGTTTACCCTAGTTCGACTTCAACTCTGAGGTTTTGATTATTTTTGGACTTTATCTCTTTTTTATCCGATTTCTTTCAACTTTTTTGACCTAATATGATTATTCAACAACTTGGGAGACTCAATGTGAGACCTAGGATCATTTTGATTAAATTTAATATCAACCGTCAGTGCTCGGGTGGATTTTGTATAAATAGGGGTCCTAGCTTAGGGTTTAATTCATTCATTCTTCAAAGGAATTTTGGAGAGCTTCAAGAGAATAAGCAAAGGGAGGAATTCCTGCGACTCCGAAGGTAAGTTTCACCTCTTTTCCTCTTTCTTTTTGTTAATTTATTAGTTTAGAAGCATGCTAGGTTTTATTTTTGATGTCTTTTAGTTCATAGTTTTAGTTTTTCTTCTTCTTTTCCTTCTTTTTCTTTTTCTTTTTCTTTTTAGAAGTAAAATTAGGACTTGGTTTATACTTTTTTAGAAACATGATTAGGGTTTGTTATTGCATATAGGAGCATGATAGAAGTTGTTATATTTTCTATTTTTAGTATGCATAATAGGACTTTATTTTGTTTTCAATTTTAGAAGTATGGTTTAGGAATTAGAATTATCATATGTTTATGTTTAGGATGTTAAAGTTTACATGAGATGATTGAATTGATTGTTAGAAATATGAGTTGTGGACGAGGGAACGATTACATGAGGTAAGTTTCTTCTCTTGTGTTTACTTTCATTGCACTTGGTTGTTTGATATAAAACTATGGACGGAGGAACGATTGCATGAGGTAAGTTCCTTCCCTTGTATTTATTCATCATTGAATGTTTACTTTAGAGCATCCAATGCAAAAGTGCCATTTAAGGTGCCATTGCCAAATCCCCAAATGGCACCAAATAGTGCCATTGCCAAAATTTGGTACTAAAGTGCTCCAATGCAAGGGTGTCATATTTTGGCACTTTTCACTTTTTTCCATATTTACCCTCATATTACCAACTATCAACTACTTTTCAAAAAATATTTACAATTCCATATAAAATAATTTTATTCCTCATAATGTAAAAAAATTAATATTTATAATTAATTAATTAATTTTATTCGTAATTTAATAAATTAGGGTTGAGTTCCCATTACCACTCATTTAACCACTATTTTTACCATTTATTCTTAAAACACCTGTATGAATCCAATATTTTGAGAATCTGACCATTGGATTAAATACCGTATTTATATATGTCATGCATACCAAAAATCACAGTGATCCAACGGTCAATTTTTTTATTGAAAAAAAGTATTATATGTTTTATTAATTCGAAACATCACAAGTTTTTATAGTAACATTTCTTAAAATTTGATCAATATAAGGATTGATTTCTCAAAATATTCTATCCAAATTAAATTTGAAAGCCAAAAAATATATAAAACTTCTCTCGATCAATTTCTCAAAATAATCTACCCAAATTATGAAAGGAATTGACGAAACGGGATTCGCAGCGGAAGACATACGATAAAACTTTTTAAAATATTTGAATCCATCATCAAAACCAATCCAAGACTCGAACACAAGCATAGGATCATAAATATCAATACAAGAACATATTTAAACAACTTTAAACATACTTACTTGATTTGCCTTTTGCGAAACTTCGAATTCAAATCCAAGCTCCAAAAATATGAAGCCTCCAAGGTATCCACACGAACACAAGACCCTTCAAGCTTTTTACAATTGTTCAACCCTTAAACCAAAGCAAACTAGAGAGGGAGAGAGGGTGAATCACGGCCAAGAGAGAGAGAGTGAACTCACGGCCCTAAGGGGGTCTCTTTGGATGATAGCCTCTCTTCTAATTAGGGTAGGAGTGGACTTAGTGCTAGCATGCACTCATCCCCTTGTATTTATAGGCAAATACTAGGGTTTCTAATTTTGCAATTTAGTCCTCCTTAATTAACTATTAATTAAAGAGATACCTTAAGTTACATAAATTAGAAACTTACCCCTCTCATAACTTAAAGAACTCACTTGTGTCCTTATTGTGTGTGATCCTTTGGGTTCACCCTAACCTAGTAGTGGATAGGGACATCTCATGTTCCCTAAAATAGAAACTTTCTATTTATGGTTCAATTGGAACAATTCCAATTTTTTCCTCAATAATAACACTTATCATTAGGCCTTCACTAGTCATGAGTGACATCTAGCAACATATCATGACGTACCCTAGGTGTGGGTGAATAGTAGAACTATGTGAACCCTTCATGTTACTTAATCCTTCATCCCCTAATGTCACTGTTAAGATAATCAGGTATGGTTAAAAGTCAAACCCTATCTTAACAACTTGTTATGTGTTCTACAAAATATAATCTCAATAAGATGAACCCGATGAAACTCTTTCACAGTTCACATATCACTCTGGCCAGAGATTCAAATTGAGAATTATATTTGTGAACAAACCCTGACATTCTCTCTCATCAAAGTGAGAGTGATGATTCCTTCTTGCACACTCATTTACCTTCATACATAACCCACTAGAGCCAATGAGTACCGATTGTTAGAAGTATGCCCTAAAACCAATCCTAAAGGGCATATTAAGTTCATATTATAAAATTTGGAATACATAACTTATCTTATGTGTTTAAACATATATGATTAAGTCCTTGAATATTTCCTATGGAGGTTATGTCAAATGAATATTCTTATGTTACATCCATCTATTTGGTAATCTTTAGACTTGAGACACCAATGTTGTCTTATGCATAGTTTGCTAGGGTTTGATAGTATCTCGTACAGCCTTAACCATGAGATTGTAATCAGTACTCATTGGCTCTAATAAGTTATGTATGGAGATAGATGAGTGTGCAATAAAGAATCATCTCTCTCACTTGGTGAAAGAGAATGTCAGGATTAGTTCACAAAGATAATTCTCAAAGTGAATCTCTGGCCAGGGTGATAGGTAAACAGTGAAAAGAGTTTCACTACATTTACCTTATTGAGATTATATTTTGTGGAACTTATATCAAGTTGTTAAGATAGGGTTTAATCGATAACCATACATATTATATTAACAGTGACATTAGGGGGTGAAGGATTAAGTAACATAAAGGGTTCACATAGTTCTGCTATTCACCCAAACCTAGGGTACGTCATGATATGTTGCTAGATGTCACTCATGACTAGTGAAGGCCTATTGATAAAGTGTTATCAATGAGGTCAAAATTGGAAATGTTCCAATTGAACCAAAAAATAGAAAGTTTCTATTTTATGAGACATAGAGATGTCCATGTCCACTACTAGGTTGGGGTGAATCCAATGGGTCACACACAATCAAAGAACATAAGTGAGTCTCTTGAATTAAAGAGAGTGGGAATTTCCTAATTAATAATTAAACAAGAGCCTTGTTATTAATTGTTAATAATAAAGGAGTTTAATTATAATTGGAAATAATATTAATAGAAACCCTAGTGGTTCTTTATAAATATAAGATAATGGGTCATGCTAGCATAAGGTAATCCACTCATCAAAAAAGAAGGAGGCACAAAATAGAAGGTGAGAAACCTAAGGCCGTGACCTAGCTTCCCCTCCTAGCCGTGCTCTCTCTCTCCCCTCTTCAAGCTTGTCTCTTCCATTGTTTGAGAAGTGTAAGGGTTCTTGAGGTCTAGTGTTCGTATGGATACCATTGGAGGCTTCATACTCTTTGAAGCTCACGATGAAAGCTACATCGAAAGGCAAAACAAGTATGTATGTTTTATTTTATTAATGTATACTATTGTTTTATATTATTTATGGTTCCATGCTTGTTTGAATCCCTGCTAGATTTCGATGAAGGATTCAAAATTTTTAAATGTGTTATTCTCTGTCTTCTGCTGCGAATCCATGTTTCATCGATATCCTTTCACCGATTACACCCTGATGGCTAAAGATGTACGAGATACTATCAAACTCCAATAATTTATGCACAAGATAACTCTGGTGTCTCAGGTCTAAGGATTACCATTCAATGGATGTAACATATAAGAATATTCTTTTGACTTAAACTCCATAAGAATATTCTTAAGATCATTTTTAGTGTACATGTTCTCTAACATGCACCCATAGATTAACTATAGTGTCGCTACACAGATAGAAAAGACTACGTACATATCCTCCTATTGGAGATAGTTTAAATCAGTGCTACTCTTAGTGTTTTATAAAAGTCCACTTTAATAAACCTATGAGTAGAAACTCTTTAGAATAAATATGTATGAGAAATATAAGTCTCCCTATCTCAACAACTTGAGATTCATATTTCTCTTATCATTTATTCATGGACCTTATCATATATATATTTAAATATACAAGACAAGTTATACATTCTAATTAATATAATATGAAATTGACATGCCCCTTAGGATTGGTTTTAGGGCATATCTCTAACAAATTAAATTCGAAAGCCAAAAAAAAAATATCTTTTTCTCTAAATTCACTCTCCCCACCTTCGCCAATCAACAAGTATTAAAAAATTAAAAAAAAAAAAAAAAAAAAAAAAAAAAAAAAAAACCACCACCTTGCCATCCATACTGAAAGAATACGAACAAGGAACGCAGCGGAAGGTAGGTTTTAAAA
>JAESVK010000599.1:52903-88495 GCA_017140935.1 Hamamelis virginiana | reverse complement strand
AACCCTAAACTCAACAGAACAATTGGTTTTAGGGCACATATCTAACACATACATATCACCTCTCTGCTCCCCTTCTCTCACCGTCACTCACCTACATACATCCCAATCACATTTGCCAACCCAAGGCAGTTGTTGCTTCATAGAAGAAACAAAAGTCTATCTTCCCTTCCCTCCTCTCTCTCTCCTCCCCATCTAAAATTTCTTTTTTTTTTTTTTTTTTTGGGTTCAACCCAATTTGAAATTTCGTCATCTTTAACAATACTTGGGATTTGAGAGAGAGCAAATCTATACTTGGTATGTCTGATGGGAAGAATATGCTTCTTCTTCAAGAAATAAAGAGATCGAAACAATGGGTTCACCATTCATCATCTTTTGGGCTAAATTTATTTACCCATTCATCTCTTCCACGTCTGATGGGAAGAAGCCTAGGGTTTGGCTTTTGAATTTGAAGCCAAGAGTAGCAGTAAGAGTCATCAAGTGGGTGAAAGGTTTGATTTTTTGGCACCTCAAATGATTCCTATCTTTCTGATTTCTACTGCCTAATTGTTTTGGTTTGTTTTTGTTGGGCCTTTTTTTTTTCTTGCACTTTTTCGGTTGCCAAACACCCACCACCTTTCAATTTGGACTCAAGAAAAGTTGGGTTCAGTTGGGGGCATTAAAGGGAAAAGAATGAGCTCGCTAGCTGTCATTTGAGGTGCCAAATTTGGCAGCTTGGTCTGTCATCGTCAAAATTTGGCACCCCAAATAATACACCATTAGAACTGCTCTTTTGGGTGCCAATGCCAAATTTTGGCTTTGACAGCTCAAATGACACACCATAAGAGATGCTCTTATATATTTTTATTAGCATAGATAATAAAATAGATAAGTAGGGTGCATGCCCCCCTTTCATAGAATTCTGGGCATTTTACCTCATTATTGTTGAGGTTTCAATCAATTATGGAAATGAAACTCACATCGAAATAATTACAGAAATATAATTTTCTGACGAAAATGCCTTTAAGAACACATAATCACCATTTTGAATAGGAATTCTCAAATTTGTTAAAGATCACCAATCCCCAATCTTTATATAATTACCAATTTTGTTGATAATCATTATTGTATAAATAGTCAAATTGCATTTAATAAGTAATGGTAACAAATCAGAAAATATAATTAAAAAAAAACAAAAACAAAAACAAAAATCATCTTCTTGCTCCAGTTCCAGCGTTTCCAAACTCCCACTTTGTGAAATGGTCATTCAATACAAAATTGGTGATTTAATGAAAATTGGTGATAACACATATTTTTAATGATTAAATGTAAAATTTGTAAATTGGTAATTCTACGCTTTTTTGGGTATTATGAGTAATTTTGATGATTTGTGATTGTATAACAGTTCGGTGATTATATGTATTTTTTGTTATTATACATATCATGCTTGCATTTAATGTTTGATGGGATAAGTGAGAAAATGATTTGATGTTAAAAAATTTTGAAATGACTTGTACCAATTATTAGAAAATATGATGATCGATAATTTTGTGTAAGTTTGGTGATTCTTCAAATTGTTGATGATGGGTCATTATTCAAATTTTTGGTTATTATTTATAAATTTGGTGATTATGTGAAAATCTTTAAATAAAATTCAAATTTTTTTAACGTTAAAATGATAAAAATATCTATTTTCATGTACAGAACTTCATTTCTGTAATTATTTCAATGTGACTTCATTTACCTAATAGATTGCAAAGTCAACTATATTGACATAAAAATGATAAAATGCCATAAAATTTTCGATTTCATACCCTAATCTGAATAAATATGAACTGGACCCCACACCACGTGGCCCATTCCAAGAAAGAAGTTCCCCACCCTCCTTCCTTCCACATTACCCGCCTCAGTTCCCTAACCCATGACTCAGTACATCTCTTCACATATTAATAAACTACACCCATGTCCAAAATTAAACCCTACTTCAGACATCAGATCAATCTCATCATCTAACAGCCATGGGGACGACGACCACGACGAATCTAACGGTCACGATTGCCCTATTAATCGTCGCCGTTGTATCAAACGCAGCCGTCGTCGCCGCATACACCAACCACACCGTCGGTGGCGCCGCCGGCTGGTTCTTCAACGTCACCACCAACACTTCCTCCGCCAATTTCTCCTCTTGGGCCGCCACTCAGACATTTAGTCTCGGAGACTTTCTCAGTAATCCTTAACACAACCCTGGATTAATTTTCTTTTTCTTTCATTCCTGAGAAAAAAGGATGAAAATGAAAGAAAACATGGGAAAATTTAATGTTCTGTTTGATGCTGAGGTCTTGGCTTTTCTTTGCGAACAAAACGGAGACAAATTTCCTCTTTTGAAGGAAAAGTAGAAAAATGCTTTGTCGAATGTTCGATTTACTTCAATTTTCTGACGTGATCTGTAGCTTTCATCATTAATTCGAATCGCGACTGCCGTTCGGTTGCTGAGAAAATGGAGGTAAATGAAGGCAAACAAGACAAAATTTTCATCTCATGTTTGCTGTTTCTCTGATTTTCCAAAAATTATTTTCCTCGAATTTCTCAGCAACCAAACGGAACATTACTTCGTTTTGAAGAACAGTCAACTCGTATGGACTGATGAAAACCTAAGATTCAAAATCCTAATTTCTTTTCTTTTCTTTTCTCAGCAACCAAACACTGCGTGACTCCATTTTTCCTTTTCTCATTACCTGTTGTTTACAAGTCCACTTCATGATCCATTGTTTTCAAGAACAACTCCCAGATTTTCTCAGAAAAATGAATAAATAAAAATGAAAAAACTCATCAGTCAAGTCAACGAAATTAAGACAATATTTTCTTTCAGTTTCTCGTCAACCAAACAGATCATATATCACTGAAACTTTCTTTTCTCGTGATCTGTAGTTTTCAAGACGACTACAAATCAAACGGTGGTTCAGACCTACAACAAGACCACCTACACTAGCTGCACCACCGACGACGCGTCGGACAACGACACGCTTATCTACGACGGAGGTAGCAACGCTTTCAATCAGGCGTTGACTGTGGAGGTTCCATTGACGATCGAAGGTCTCAACTACTACTTCTCCGACGCCGACGACGGCGTGCAGTGTCAGCGCGGCATGGCCTTCCAGATCATGGTGAGTCACGGCCAGGGTTTGCCATCGAGCCTCAACCAACCTCCGCCACCGCCATACGCGGAGCCACCAGCTGCTGACACTGCTCAGTCGCCGCCGGTGACGATTTCCGTCGACCAGCAGAAGTCAAACGGTGCTGGGGCGAGGAGTGTAGCTAACATGCGCGTGATGGTCTGCATACTCTTTTTGATGATGGCAAATGGTATGGAGTTGTAATTTTTGGTGATTTGGATGGGAATTGGGTTACACGTGTCGGCCATATTGATTTATAGACAGGAAAAGTTGTGTTAGTTTGCAGAAGTAGCGTGAGCCTGAACGGAGTACAATTTTTTTCTTATTTATTGTTTTTTCTTGCAAGAGATTCATTAAATTCCACAGCCAAACAAATTCTACAAAGAAGCATTGGCATTGCTTTTTGCCTTTTTGTTTGTTTGTTGTTGAAGATATGAATAACAGAAATATCTACAAAGAAGCAGCGAATTGTCGTCCGACGAAAACATGTGTGTTTGATTTGTGATGTTTGTGGATGCCTTTCCATTCTATTACATATTAGTTGGTGATATTTTCTTGTCCGGATTATAATGTCATAATGTGTATGTATTGCTGTTTTCTCATATATCAAAAATAAATTATTGCATTTATTATATTTGAAGTAATGTTTTAAAATCCAGACCGTTTATCGAATCGGACCAGTGACAGGGTTAAGGGTCAGCTGGTTCAATCGTCGGGTCAATCAGGTTGAATCGTGACATCATCATGACGTCATAAATATATTATTTATTTATTTATTAGAACAAAAGTTGTAAAAGATTCAAAATATAATTCATTTTTTTAAATGTTTGTACAATCAATTCATATATTTGAATGTTTGCAGTTATCAAATAGGCGGGTTTTTATTAGACTGAGTTTTAGTAGGTGAACGTTCACCTGGTGAGGCACCCGATTCAACTAGTTGAACCGGCCGGTCCTGTCCGGGTTTGACAACACTGGTTTTAAGGGAAAAATAAAATTAATATATTTATTACAATTGTTTTGGTGGAGGAATGCCTCATTTTGATATCAATGTTTTTATTTTTTTTTATTTTTTTTAGTAATCCTTAAGTAGCAATTCGGATTGGTTTTGGGGTACATTAGGAAACCTAATTTGGATTTAGAAATTCAAAACTATGACCAATTCGAATTCAATTCGGATCGATTCTAACCGATCCAAATTCTGAATTTGGATTGGATCGGATTGGACAATGGTTCTTCATTAAAAAAATAAAATAAAATTTTAAAAAACTCTTTAAAATTCATTTTATCATAGCTACTTAGGAGCTTGATTTTTTTCCTAGTTCTAACAAGTAACTATATAAAATTTATACTTCTACGTAATTAAATAATTTAACAAAATAACAAATAAGTATTAACCATTATGTAAAGTAAAAATAAATAAAATAAAATAAAGTTTAGTCCAATAATCCAAATAAACAACCTACTTTCTTAATTACAAACAAAAAAAAAAAAAAAAAAGCAAGACAATAAATTGACAATATCCAACAATTTAAGAAAGTTATTAACTAAAAAGGAAATGAAAAGATAAATAAGTTCTAAACTTATTAAGTTCCATTGTTCAAATATCAACAAGGCAGTGTAGACTTGTATTTGACAAGTTGTAGATTTGTAGTTTAAAAAAAAAAAAATTATAAAAGGCTACCTATGTTAGGACTTAAGATAGAGAGGGGAGATAAAAATGATTTGAATTTTAAAAAAGAGTACATTATATTAGTATAAGGTGTAGCAAAAGCAATTTAAGAAAACCCACATTTTATTTAATTTTCTTTTGGGCAATTTCCATGAATAATCCTAAGTTTCCAAAATATTACGCCTACGAATCCGATCCAAAACATATTATGGATATACACCTATTACTGTTTTTTGGACGAAATTACCCTTAAAATTGAAGTTTGACCAATTTGTACAGAATCCCCAATTTTATGTATAATCCCCAAAAATAAACAGAATCCCCAATTTATCTAATAATCACCAATATTGTTAAGAATCTCTAATCCACTTTATGCCACGTCAACATTTAATGCTGGTCATTCAATGTCCCCCAATTTTTTGTACAGGATCCCCCATTTTATGTATAATCCCCAAAAATAAACAGAATCCTCAATCCCCAATTTATCTAATAATTACCAATATTGTTAAAAATCCTCAATCCACTTTATGTCACATCAGCATTTAATGCTAGTCATTCAATGTCCCCCAAATTTTTTGTACAGGATCCCCAATTTTATGTATAATCCCAAAAAATAAACAGAATCCCCAATCCTCAATTTATCTAATAATCACCAATATTGTTAAGAATCCCCAATCCACTTTATGTCACGTCAACATCATGCATGTCATTCATTCAGTTTGTGCTTTCCAAAAACATCAGATCAATCAAATCTTGTCTACTCTATTGGGTATTCTTAGTAATATTGGGGATTTGTGGTTATTTGTAATTCTGGTGATCCTTTGTACTATCGGGGATTAGGAATTATACACAAAATTGGGGATTGTGTTGATTATTGGTGACTCTTCAATTTTTTAGTTCATCCGTACAAAAATTTTGACCATTTTCAATGATCAAATTGTAAATACCCATATGAGTGGAGGGTATTTATGTCCTAAAAAAATATTTGCGTAATTAGTTTTGGATCGGGTTCGTAGCCGTAATATTTTGGAAACTTAGGATTATTCATGGAAATTGCTCTTTTCTTTTTTTCTTAAAAAAACAGTAGAAGTAGTATTTTAAAAAAGGAATTTCCATGAATAATCCTAAGTTTCCAAAATATTACGGCTACGAACCCGATCCAAAACATATTACGGCTATACACCTATTACTGTTTTTTTGGACGAAATTAACCTTGAAATTAAAGTTTGACCAATTTGTACAAGATCCCCAATTTTTTGTATAATCCCCAAAAATAAACAGAATCTCCAATTCCCAATTTATCTAATAATCACCAATATTGTTAAGAATTCTCAATCCACTTTATGTCACGTCAACATTCAATGGCCCCCGAATTTTTTGTACAGGATCCCCAATTTTATGTATAATCCCCAAAAATAAACATAATCCCAAATCCTCAATTTATCTAATAATCACCAATATTGTTAAGAATCCCCAATCCACTTTATGTCACGTCAGCATTTAATGCGGGTCATTCAATGTTCCCCCGAATTTTTTGCACAGAATCCCCAATTTTTTGTATAATCCTAAAAAATAAACAGAATCATCAATCCCCAATTTATCTAATAATCACCAATATTGTTAAGAATCCCCAATCCATTTTACGTCACGTCAACATCATGCATGTCATTCATTCAGTTTGCGCTTTCCAAGAACATCAAATCAATCAAATTTTGTCTACTCTATTGGGTATTCTTAGTAATATTGGGGATTGGTGATTATTTGTAATTCTGGTGATCCTTTGTAATATTGGAGATTGTGGATTATACACAAAATTGGGGATTGTGTGGATTATTGGTGACTCTTCGATTTTTTTTAATTCATCCGTACAAAAATTTTGACAATTTTAATGGTCAAATTGTAAATACCGATATGAGTGGAGGGTATTTACGTCCTAAAAAATATTTGCTTAATTAGTTTTGTATCGGGTTCGTAGCCGTAATATTTTGGAAACTTAGGATTATTCATGGAAATTGCCCTTTAAAAATAGCTAAAGAAAGTGAAAAAAAAATTGTATTTGTTTTTTTTATAATTATTAATTGTATTGTAACTATTGCTTTAATTTTCTTATAAAATATTTAAAAACAATAAAAGTATGTTTTAAAATTGTATTTGATTAAATAAATTTAAAAAATAAACTTTTTTATATGGTTTAAAAGGCGTGTAGACTTGTAATTTAAAAAAAAAAAAGAATTATAATAAGCTACCCTATGTTAAGACTTAAGATATAGGGGAAATAAAAATGGTTTAAATTTTAAACAGTAAGCATGTTATAGGCTTTACTACTATCGCATGCTTGAATTCAAAAGAATCAAAATAAGCACCTCGCAGTTCAGAATAATAAAATATTATTCCTAATTATGTTCATGTATTCTCATACACTAAAAACATGGTCAACACAGTTCCCTAAGCGGTATATCCATTCTCAGGATTTACTATATGTTCACAGTATCCATTTTTTTAATAGATGTTTCAACGAACTTGTTTGAGTACCCTTAGGTGCCCCAAAACTCCAATTTTATCAGTTTTAAAGCAATTAAAATTTCAAAAACTTGCTTTTTGTTACAAATATTTGAAATTATATAAATTGAGGTCTCCAAAAATAACCCAGAACAATAAGGACTGTTTGAGGATAAATTTTAAACATAAGATCGTATTTCTGGTGAATAAAACTTGAAATTTGGGATTTTTATTCGGATAAAATCTACCCAAATATTCCCCTAACTCAAACTTAGTCAAAATTTAATTTTAAATCTCCCAAAACAGATTACATGATGCCCACAAAAGTTTTTATTGAGTCTTTTTAATAAACAAACATAAATGAAAATTTTTAATAAAGCCTAATATACATTTTTATCCAAAATTTTCAAATAAAATTATGAGAGTATGCTCAATAGCAAGTTTCTTCACCAAAAATACTAAAATATGTTTATTAATGATAATAAATCAATTTGAGACATTTTTAGTTAAAAATACAAAGGATTTTAAGATCAAAATTTTGGTTTAAAAAGCCCAAACTTTGAGAATTTCAAATAATTTTCTCGGGTGCCAAACACAACAAAATACCCATTCCAATATTTTTAATTTATTTTTATAAATTTTTCCACAAATTTTCAAGTCAAAATGACCTTTCACACTCCCTCACTCTCTAGCTCACTCTCCTAGAGAGTGAGGCCCACTCGCGAGTACAAAGTATATTGTTCTGTAATCTCCTTCTCCAAAAATTTTCTAATTTCGGCCTATTTTTGGCAGAAACTTTCAGGGGTCATATATCTCTCATATTTTATCCAAATTTGATGAGATCAGTCTCTAAAATTTTTTAAATTCAAGATCTACAACATATCCAAAATTCAGAATTTTTGGATAAAACCTCGATTTTTCATGAATTAATCTCAAGAAAACCAAAATGAATTCATATAAAATAAAATATTAATGAGAAAAATATGAAACTTGGTCAAAAATTCTAAATTTCCATGAGGATCAAAGGAAAAATAGTTTCAGGGTCCAAATATGTGAGTAGCTAAGTGAAATAGTGAGACCAACCCCATGGCCACCATTAAAGCTTCATTAAAGCTTTCTCTCTCTAGCTTTCACCACACAACCACGGCCAAACAAGGCCAAAACTCATTCAAAACTTCTTCTAGGATCATTTTAGAACTAATCCATGCAATAACAAGCAATCATGCATAAATTTTGATATACATGTAATGTACCCAAGTTACAAATTATCAAAATTCAAGCATGCAACACACAATTCAATTTCATGAAGTTAATAGTTCAAATTCACCCCCTAAGGACACAATATCATAGAAATGAGTAGGAACAATTTGTGTTGGAGAGGTTCAATTTGAGCAATTCCTCTTGAATTCTCTCTTTCTCTCTCTACCATTTCTCTCTCTCCCTCCTACCCGACTCTTTGTCTCTTTCTCCTCTTTTTTTATTCTTTCTCTCTTCTTTCTCTCTCTCTTTTAATGTTGTAAAATTTTACAGCTGCCCCTTTCTCTCTCTATTTGTATATCTCTCTCTCTCATATCCAAGTCACCACCTTAGGTGTTACTTGGAAACCATACCAAATGCCACATGCTTGAACTGAAATTGTTATGTGCGCAATAGACTCCCAAGCGTAGGAATCCACCGGTCGTCAAGCAATAATTTCTAGGAGTCCCTAGGTCATATCCACAGGGAGTGGAATAGGTTCTACTCGATTCTTAGGTCTTGCTACCCAATAAATGCAAAGAAAATGTAAAACATGGGGGTTTGTTTGTTGTGAAAGATTTGTGCCAAATTAATGGCAATTTGAGAATGAAAACTTGTTAAATAAAAGGGATGGGTCCTATGGGTTCATTCCTTCCAAGCCTTTGATACATGAGCTCTCAAACAAAACTCAACCAAGATTCCATTTACTCTATGGTCTTGGTTGGAGGATTTGAAAATAGAGGCTTAACTAAAGTGAAATAAATGATAGAATAAAGTTTAAAACTCTCTTGGGCATTTTCACAAACAAGTAATTTGCATATGTGCTCATAAACCAAACACAACAAGCTTAACTAGTTATAAAATGGTCATGAATATGAAATTACAAGGATTCAAAAGATGAGAGAGTGTTTAAACTTCATTCCAATGATATTTGAAAGCTTTTGAGATGAGAGAGCATCATTTACCTAGGGCTTGGAGAAGAAATCCACCATAGAACCCACCTTTGGGTGATTAGCTAGCCATACATAGGAGTAAATGCACAAAGAAGGACAATAAATGCATAAAAGCTGAAATAAATACTTCTATATTACCTAAAAGATGAAAATACAAGGTCTTCAAGCCAAAAGTGAGATGAAACAACCAAATCTATGGATTACAAGTGAAATAAAGCAAGAACTAACTAAATCTAACATAAACCAAGTGATTAAACTAAGGATTAACTAATCTAGAGGGAAATCTAAGAGAGAAATTAAAAGCCCTAAAAAATCTATGAAGAAAACCTAAGAGAAGAAGAAAACTAAGAGAGAGAAACCTAAAATGTGTAACCTCTTCTCCTCTCCATGGCTGCTGGGTAAAAACCCATATTCTTTGCTTTAGGTTAACATAAAGTTGGAAGAAATTACAAGTTTGCCACCAAAAAGTGAAAAATTGAAAAACCTAATCCCTACTAGATCACACGAATTTCAATACTTTTAAATACAAGTAACAAGTATGAAATAAATCAGCCACACTCAAGAAACATATATATCAAAGAACACAGAATGAATCAACTATCAAGAGGGATCCATGAACACAAGAATCATTCCATCCTTCTTGATAGTTTGAAATCACATCAACAAATAATGATTAAACACACGATATACGTGGAAACCCTTTCGGGAGAAAACCACGGGAGAACAAGAGCAATCCACTATGAAAGAAGAGTTACAGAGATTATACCATACACTCTATCTCACCAACCCATGGCCTAGTGTACTGAGATCTCCTCAACTCAGTCCATCGAGTCCTCCTTCTTCAAAGCTTGCTCATCAACTACACAAGTAGTCTCACTCTTGATGTCTTCATCCAAGAGCCATGAGAATGATCCTATCTCCACAGATGATTCTCACACCATGTATGTAAATGTGGTTTCCAAGGTTTCTAATCCATTCTAAGAAGGTTCATAATCAAATGATCAATATTCAAGCTCATACTCAATTTTGAAAAGAAGAACAACAGCCATCAAGTGAAGAAACCATATAGGTCTAGGAATGGAAATGATTTCTGGCGGCTGAGGTCACTAGAACCTCGAGTGACCTATTCCTTTTATAGTAACAACAGTAACCAATGAGAAAACAGGGTTAAAATTAGGTAAAATTAGGGTTTGCACGAACTTGGATCGATCCAGGCAAGGCTTGGATCGATCCAAATTGAATTGGACCAAAAACCACCATTCTGTAAGAAGTTTAACTCGAAACTGGATCGATCCAGCCAAGGCTTGGATCGATCCAACTTGGCCACTTTAAGTTCTTTCAAATATGCATTGTGAAAGTGCAAACATTGGATCGATCCAGGTCAACCTTGGATCGATTCAAGCATTCCTAACTTCCCAATTTTCACAGGTGCAAAACATGGGATCGATCCAGATCAACCTTGGATCGATCCAGGTATTCATAAACCCTGATTTTTACTAGTTTGAACATGCATATGATGGAATCTAACCTCCTAGGTTCAAACCTTAGGTCACTAGGTCACTTACCATCCTAATCCATGAAGATATAGAATCATTTTGGCACGGCTTCACTTGAGATCATCAGTACACATCTATAAATGTACAAACCCAAACCAAGTTTTGAAATGAAACTAGCCAACACACAAACACTAAACCTAACAAAAATAAAAGTCTGATGCGCGGGTCCTTTACTACCGGTAGTAAGTTCACTACCGGTTGAAAAGCTCACTGGTTCCCTGCTTGAATTTCCTGGTAATTCCTATTACTGGTAGTAAGATTCTACTACCGGTAGTAGGGAACAACTTTTGCCAAAATACTTCGTTTTGCTTCCAAACTTCACCAAACTCAACCCAGCATGCTCTACTACTTTGCAACAAAAAGGATCGACGAAAAGAGGGCCTTCAACCACTCTTTGACAACAAAAACCTATAAAACATTAAAAAGTGAACGTTAAGTCAAATGCATCGAAATTATGATATTTGAATTAGAATGTGCGACAAAATGGGGATAAAAGCACTGCTAAAAAGGTGATTTATGATGCTCATCACCACACCTTCATGCATGCCACCTCTCCCATGGCTTGGACATGTGTCCATGAGGTGGCATCACCCCATGCCTCCACTTGGCAGCTCCTAGCTGGTACACTCGGCACACCTTTACATGTGTTCATTCACATATGAAGAGGGTCCATGGTAATTCCCTACATTCCACAATCAAAGCCACACATAAAGTGCCACTTATGCACTTATTATTTTATGTTCCCATATATTTTATCATGCCCAAAATTATTTATTTGGAGCATAATAATTTAGAGCATAAAATAAACATCACACAAAATAATCTAGCATTAAATAATAGGCAGTCATAAAATAAAAATAATTAAAGTGAAATGGTCCCACATTGAATTTAGGGTTATGGAATTTATGATGGTGTAATTTAATTGGGGCTTGCATGCCTCTTTATTTCTCTTTGTATTTAATTTTGTATCCCCATTCCCTATGATGTATCCCTTTTATATTATTGTAATGTAATACATCCTCCTGGAACAATGGTGGAGCAGTCAGAAGCATGGAGAAGTATGGTGGGACTTGAAGAGCTTGAAGACTTTTCATATGCATGCAATTATTTTACGATCACCTAACCCTCCCATAGACCTACATTCAACTTTATTGGCTCAAAGTTGAATATTTATTAAAAGTCCATAATCATCTTAATTATATTATGAGATAATATATATGTTTATTATATTTAATGTATGTGATGCATGTGAATATAAATTATGAGACCCTTAAAGACCAAAAACCCCTCAAATGAGATATTAAGTTGTAATGAATGGGCATTATGAATATCCTATCATGGCCTTCCATCATTGTAGGATTAGTTAGAATTCTTCGTTTGGATATGCCGGCTGCGGATATGTAGGGGACTATTCACACTTAAGGATTCTAATTAACCTATTTAAATATGAGATATTATGAGATGGCAAACTGATATACACCAAGAAACTATTATATGAGGTTTATGTCAGATTTGGTCATACTTATAAGGAATGATGGGTATGACTTAATTAGGTTGAATAAGTCAAGAAACTATTATGTGAGATTTATTTAAGCTAAAGGCTAGAGGAATTATTAGAACTTGCTTTATTAGCATTAGGTAAGAGTTACCTACTCATTGTAAATTAATGAGTCAAGAAACTATTATGTGAAACTCACTAATTTATAATGGGACACAAATCCCAACTAAAAATCTTTAAAAGGATTTTTGAATTCCATTTGAGGGTTGATAAGATAGTGGGAGGCACCATTATTATTTAAAGACCCAAATATAATGGTTATAAATGAAATGATTAATTTTCTATTTTTAAATTGTAGATTACCATGGCCCACCTTAATCCCCTATCCATAATTCTTGATAACAATAGACTGACTGGACCCAACTTTATGGATTGGCTGAGGAATTTGAGAAGAGTTCTCAATTCTGATAAGATTGCCTATGTTCTGGATGAACCCATTCCAGCATTTCTTCTTGATGGAGCATCTGAGGAGGAAAGAGACACTTTTAGAAAGTGGCGGGATGACGACATGCGGGTTAGATGCTATATGCTAGCATCAATGATAAATGAGCTTTAGAAGCAACACGACAAGATGGATAGTGCTAAATCAATTCTGCTTCATCTGTAAGAGTTGTATGGTGAATGGAGTCGACTGGCAAAGTATCAAGCCGCCAAATAACTCTTTCGTACTAAGATGCAAGAGGGGACTTCTGTTAATGACCATGTGCTCAAGATGATTAGTCATATTGAGCAGCTTGAGAAGCTGGATGTCATTTTGGATGCAGATTTCTCCACTAATATAATATTGCAGTTTCTTCCTGATTCCTTCGGTAATGTAGTTTTGAACTACCATATGAACAAATTAGAGAATTCTCTCTCTGATTTACTAAAATTACTTGTCACTGCTGAGGGAACCATGAATTAAGGCAAATGAACTGTCATGGCCATAGATAGAGATTTTACTTCTAAATCCATGCCCAATGGCAATGATAAAAGAAAGAAAGGGAAGAAGAAGAACCATCTAAAGGCTAAGGGACGGGTACAGAAAGGCAACTCTGAGAAGGCTAATTCTAAAGGAAAGTGTTTCCATTGTGGCAAAACTGGGCATTGGAAAAGGAACTGCAAAGAGTACCAGCCTCCATAAAGAACTAACCTTCAGAAGGTATGGTTGATGCTTTATTTATTGAAACTAACTTATCTGTTAGTTCTGTTTCCACTTGGGTATTAGATTTTGGTGCTAGTTCACATATATGTAACTCTATGCAGGATCTAAAGAGAAGCAGAAGTGACTAGAGGAGAAGTTACCCTTTGAGTGGGAAATGGAGTAAAAGTTACTGCATTAGCTGTGGGGGACTTGCTTCTTGACATTACCATTCGAAAATATTCTAGAATTAGTATATTGTTTATTTATGCCAAAAATTATAAGGAACATTATTTTTTGTCCCAAGTTATATAACCCTAGAGGGGGTGAATAGGGTTTTGGCAAACTTTGATCATATTACCAATTAAAATTAAGATCCAATTAATTTCAGCTGAAACACAAATATATATATATATATATATATATATATATATATATATATATATATAAACAATTAATTGGAAATGAGAGAGAGAGTTAAAGAAATCAAACACAATGATTTTAACATGGTTCGAACTCCGCCAACTTCCACGCCTTAAGCACCGAGCTCAAGGATTTCTCAATCCACTATAGGATTACTCATTCAAGGTGGAAAAACCTTTATAACAATCTTCTTTAATAGGAGAAGATAAGCACCACTCAATCTTCTTTCATGGTGGAAGATTAGCTCCAAGAGACAACAGCTCTTCAACACACGCTTAAGTTTAACCACCAAACTCCAAGCTTCACAAGGGTTATACCCCAACCCTTAGCTCACAAGATATATAACAAGTGTTTGATACAATAAATGCTTTAACAAGCTGATTTGCACAAGTACAAGCTCAAACTAATAGCCTCTCAAATGATTAACAAAGATAGCTCAAGGATTTATAAGAGAAAGCTTTAAATGATGAATGCTCACAATTAATGCTCTTGAATGTATATAGATGAATAGCAATAAATGAGAGCAATACCTCTATTTATAAAGATTTAAGTCTCAAATGGCCGTTGAAAACCCTTGAATCTGATTGGAGAAGAGGGGAGCAGCAGGGGTTCATTAAATGCTCCATTTGCTATAAAGGGGTAGAGCCATTTTGTATTTACAAAAGAGTTAGTCGACTAGACCAAGGAGTTAGTCGACTAGCAAGGGCATGATTAGTCGACTAGTACAAAATAGTTAGTCGACTAGCTTTGTAAATTTTCTTAGTAACAATTTTTCGGGCTCGATTAGTCGACTGGACATGAAGGGTTAGTCGACTAGCTTTGCTGCTGTTCAAAACTTTGGCTACTGCCTTGCTTTTAGTCGACTGGAAAAGGGAGTTAGTCGACTACCTTATATGTTTAGTCGACTAGACTAAGATTTCTCAAAGTCTTGGCTACTGGATCATGTTTAGTCGACTAGACTAGGGGGGTTAGTCGACTAAGCATGTTCTTGAGCCAATTTTATGATATTCTCAAGTGTAAATCAACTACCAACATGTAAGTTAGTTAACTAAAAGTTCAAGGGCATTTTTGACTTAGCTTAAAATCATTTTACAAGATTTTCAAAGGTATGTATGCTAATGCATCATTAGCAAAACATTTTGTCTTTGAGCTATGCAAGGTTAAGCAATTGAGTTACGTTACAAATAATTCCTATTACAACTTGGCTTCATAAGATCTTCATGTTAGAGGTATGCCCTAAAACCAATCCTAAAGGGCATGTCTATTTCATATTATATTAATTAGAATGTATTATTTGTCGTATATATATTAAATTATATATATGATAATGTCCATGAATAAATAATAAAAGAAATATATATCTCAGGTAATTGAGAATGGGAGACTTATATTTCTCACACACATTTATTCTAAAAGAAGTTTTTACTCGTAGGTTTATTAAAGAGGATATTTTATAAACCATCAAGAGTAGCATAGATTTAAACCAACTCAATTGGGAGGATAAGTGGTCTTTCCTATCAGTGTATTGACACTTAAGTTAATCTGTGGGTGCATGTTAGAGAACATGTACACTGAACTTGATCTGCTAGAATATTTCTATGGAGATTAAGTCAAAAGAATATTCTTATATTACGTCCATATGTTTGGTAGTCCTTAAACCTGAGACACCATAGCTATCTTGTGCTTTAGTTATTAGGGTTTGATAGTATCTTGTACAGCCTTAACCTTAAGGATGTAATCGATACTCATTGGCTCTAATAAGTCATGCATGGAGATAGATGAGTAGTCAATAATGAATCATCACTCTCATTAGTATGAGAGAGAATGTCATGGTCAGTACTCAAAGATAACTCTCGATATGAATATCTGGCTAGAGTGATGGGTGAACTGTAAAAGTGTTTCATCGGATTCATCTTATTGAGATTATATTTTGGAGAACACATGACAAGATGTTAAGATAAAGGTTTTGACTTATATCCATACCCTGATTATCTTAACTGTGACATTAGAGGATGAAAGATTAAGTAATAAGAAGGGTTCACATAGTTCTACTATTCACCCAAACCTAGGGCACGTCATGACACATTGCTAGACGTCACTCATGACCAGTGAAAGCCTATTGATAAAGTGTTATCAATGAGGGCATAATGGGAATCGTTCCAATTGAACCTTAAAATAAAAAGTTTCTATTTTAGGAGACATGGAAATGTCCATGTCCACTGCGAGGTTGGGGTAAACATAAAGGGTCATACACAATAAGGCATAAAAGAGTCTTTTGAATTAAAGAGATGAGTATATCCACATTTATTGTTAATTTGGTCTTTATTATTAATGGTTAATAAGGGAGGGACTAAATAACAAATAAAGGGAAGTTTTCATATAAATATGTGGTGATGGGTCAAGCTAGCACTAAGCAACCCTAGCTATCATCAAGTGGAGGCTAAGAGAAGAGTAGAGAACCCTAGGGCCGTCCCCTTGCACCCTCATTCTCTCCGAGCCGAAATCCCACTAAGCCTCTCAAGCTTGCTTCTCATCAAGTGTTGATAATTTCAAGGATTCTCAAGGTCTTGCGCTCGTGTGGATACCGTTGGAGGCTTCATTCTTTTGGAGTTCGGGTTCGTCAATCGCAAAAACAAAAGAGGTTCATGTAAGTATGTATTTAAATAGTTTATTTATGTTCTTACTTTGTAAAATAATGATCCGATGCTTAATCAAAATCCTGTTGGACTTTGATGGTGGATTAAGTTCTTTGTAAAATTTTTGTTGCATGACTTCTGTTGCGAATCCCTTACCATCGATTTTCTTTCACTTCAAAGAATATATTTCAAGTTGCTCTTGACCTTCATGATCCATTGATTTGAACATTTGGCATAATTAAGATGTTTGGGATATGTTGATGAGCCCCAACAAGATATGCCTTTGATTCTATGGAGACAAAAACACTTAACCACTTGTTAGTAAATAAAGTAATATTTGTTAATCATCAATATGTGGTCAACGGAATTGACCTTAGGGCTAACATTATTTCTATTTTTGCTTTATGTAGGACTGGTTATAATATTTGTTTTTGGGAAAAACATTTGTTATATTTCTCTAAATAATAATTTAGTAGCTACTGGCATTTATTTAAATGGTCTTTATTTCTTGAAAATTAATGGTAATGTTAATTACATAGAGCATAATGATGAGAATGCTAAAAATCCCAAGAGACCTATAGATAATGAGATTCCAACATATATGTGGCATATGAGACTAGGTCATATTAGTGATGACAAGATTAATAAGTAGGTTAAGGATGAACAATTTGGTTCATTGGTATTTGTACCCTATCCAACTTGTGAGTTTTGTCTCATGGGTAAGATGACCAAGTCACAATTTATTAGTCACAGTGAAAGGGCTGCAGATATATTGGGATTAATACATAGTGATGTATGTGGTCCATTGAGCAAGGTAGCTAGAGGAGGTTTCTCTTATTTCATTACCTTTACTGATGATCATTCACGTAAAGGATATGTGTACTTAATGAAGTACAAATATGTGTAGACATCCATTTTTGACCCTGAATAGAGTCATAGATGGTTGCCTGTGATTTAAGGTGAAATAAGGTGTTGAAACCCTAAGTTGCTCATAGCACCCTTTTGTGTAGTTAGTTAGAGGCCATTATCGCATGTAGGTTTTTAGGTCGGATTGATTTGGTTCTTTTTACATTTAGTTTTTAGAGAGTCTAGGAATGTCCCTGCTAAATTTCATAGCATTCCGAGTAAGGCTTGATAGGTAATAAGGTCTTTTGCGACTTGAAACTTGAAAGGGAGCATTGTCCTTTGAATCACAAAAGCTCCAAATGACTATCGATCTTGTCTCAGATTGTCTCGAGACTTTGACATGGATAATTAGGGTGTGTTTGATAGCTAAGTTGATCAGTGGCAAGGTCCATTGAGCTTTTGGGCTCATGTTTGGCTCTTAAGGCCCAAAGGGCCCTTTTAAGCTCAGATTAGAGTTTTCACCTAAAGCAGTCGGGATTCGATCTTTTTGTCAAATCAAAGCCTTCAAAAGCTTTAAAATACTTTATTAAATGATTTTAAATTTTTTTTTGAGAAGTAGAAACGATTTTGAGAGCAATTGATTAGTGGATTTCAAAACCCTAATTTGGGCTCGGCAGGCCCAAAACAGCTAATCCGTTGACTTTCCCTTAAAACTTTGACTTTGGTCAATGCATTTTTACTTCAAACACTTCTCAAAACATGGAAAATCGAATCACGGTCGTTTTGGTTCTTGAATCGTCGAATTTGGACTTGAAACGGGCCCGAAAAGCCGAAAAAAGCCGAAACGGGGTTGAAACGGGCCAAATTAGGCCCAAACTGGGCAAAATTGCACTTGAGGCTCGATGACCATCCACCTAGGGACGGCAACCGTCCTAAGGTGGAAGGTTACCCGAGCCAATCCTCTTATTTCATCAATTTTTCAGCTATTTCGAGTTCTAAACACTTGAGACTTTTTCAAAAGCTCTTTGGATCAGCTTGGGGGATTGTGCACGACCTTGGGGACTTTGGAAGACTCATTTATGACCCTTGGGTCACTCCCTAGGGTTTTAATGAGGGTCATTGATCAAATTGAAGCCTAATCTATATATACACCACTTATAAATCAGTTTGAAGAAAAGAGGAACTTGGAGGAGAGAGGCTTTGAACACTTAGAACTGCACTTAGAACCCTAACTATGAGCTTGGAGGCTATAGGAGCTTGAAGGAGAGAGCTAGGAGCAAGGAAGAAAAAGGCAAGAGGTAAAGGTTTTTATCCCTTTGTACTTAAAATTCCATGCTTTGTAATATAGTTTAATTTTGGAGAATTCTGCATAATTGGCATGCATGTCTTCTTCTTCTTCTTCTTCTTCTTCTTCTTCTTCTATGTTTAACTTGAAGTTAGGAATTGATGTTTGGATTGAGTATTCATGGTTAGGAGTAGAAGGTCAAGAGATTCTTGCATATTAGGATATGTGTCAATAGCATATGATTTTCTGTGTTTTTTTTTTTTTTTTGGTCTTGCATGATTAGCTTTATAAAGTTTGAGTCTTTGATATTTTGTAAGCACGTTGGCTATGTTATGATTAGTAAAAGCATGTTTAGGAGTTTATTTCATGTCTATAATGCATGTTAGGATGGTTAGTTTAGGAGCTTATGTGAAAGGTTCATCCTTTTCTGTGTTAGGCGATGTAGGATTTACATATTAGTGTAGTGGCTATTTTCTAGCATAAAGTTTGCACTTTTATGTTATTTAATGATATAATTTGATATGAGAATGCATAAAGTGCATACTTGAGTTAGGAATCTTTGTTTGATATGCATGGTAGACTATGATATTGATGTTTTTATTTGGATAAATGATTACATGTATTTTTTTATCTACCATAGTATATGGTTCTTTGTAAGAATAAATGTGATCATGGTTCATATTAAAGGTAGCATTGTTTGATGTCTTTAGAATGTTTTTGGTCACTGATTTTGCATGGGTAAGAGTCTTGTGTTAGTAGATCTTGTTTTGAGCATGAAAGTTGGCTTCTTTATTGCTTTGTATGAATAAATGCTATTGCATGTTTTTTGTGCTTTGATCGATTTATTATCCATGGTTCGAGGGAGCTTGCAAAGGTAAGTCCATTCCCTTGTGGTTAATTTTGATGTGTTTAATAGTATAAAGTACATATTTTAGTATAAAGTTGTTACTTTTAGCTATTTTTCAGCATGTTTGCATGGTAGCTTGCATATGTCATAATAGGATTGTTTTTGCATGTTTTAGTATTCAATTTAGGTAATTTTAGGTATATTTAAGTGCTGTCCGGCAGCTTAAATATCATTTAAATACCTTCATTTAATACAATTTTTAGACATTTAGGTTAGAAATCCATGCTAAGATGATTTAGAAGGGATTAGGGTCACATTTGCATTAATGGTAGATATACTTGTTCATTTTCTTGTTATTCAAACATAGAAATATGTTAGGATTCCCTTTGGTAGTTAGAGACAAGTATGAAAGGTATCTAGGGACATATGTGAGGTGTCCTACCTCCTTAAGACTCCTCCTAAGGTCTTATCTTCAAACGTTATTTTTAAGTTTGGTTAGGAATCTAGTCTAGAAGAGACTACTTTGAAAAATGATTTGGATAGGAAAATAGTTTTGAATGGAAAATAGTTGTTTTTGAAACAAGATTATGATTGGATAAGAAATCCCTCTAGATTAGAGTTCTAAATGGAATCGAAAAGATAAAATGAAGGTAGTTCCTTATCTTAGGATGAGTCCTACGTATTCGAACTACGATGGACTTTGATCTATATCAGGACACTGGTAAAGTACGTAGGCAACCAATAGGGCGCAAGTCCAATTTTAGGTTGACTGTGAGTCTCCTAAGGTCTTTAGGTTTGTGTTTGCTTTTTATTATTATCTATTATTATTATTATATATTATTTTTCATATCTTCTTGGTTGATTAGATAATTAATGTTGTTTTTATAAGATTTTGATAAAGCCCAAAATTAATTAGGAGACTTTAATTTGGGTGAGATAGGTGCCTACAGGATGCGTTCTGGAACCTTCCTATCTCATGACCTAACCCCCAAATCCGACTTTGGTTCGAAGACTTGCTTTTCCTTAAAATATGGAGTCACTGTTTTATTGAAAATAAAACTCTTTTTTATGGTTTCCTTATTCCTTAAAAATAAGGTGGCGACTCCCAGTTTTTCTCAAATTCCTTTCATTTTTCAAAACCCAATATAAGTGGACTCCCATATAGAGAAGAATTATCAGGATTGGATGATCTTGAGTGGATAATAGAGAAGGATAAACATGTAGATAAAAGAGAAGGATAAATAGAGAAGGATAAAGAATTATCTACAATCCATGATGATAGTGAATCCAATTCCAAAAGCTCAAAGAGCTAGGTTGGCAGGTTTATAATATGAAGCTTTTGAAAAGTTCAAAGAATTCATATATGAAGTAGAGAAACAAACTGTTAAGAGTATTAAAGCTCTTCGATTAGATCGAGGAGGTGAATACTTAATTACGAAGTTCTTAGATCATCTCAAGGAAGCTGACATTCTATCACAGTTGACTCCTCCTAGAACACCACAGTTAAATGGTGTATTTAAGAGAAGAAATCGAACTTTAGTAGATATGGTTCGATCCATGATGAGTTATACTGACTTACCTATCTTCTTTTGGGGATATGCCCTTGAAACTGCTGCATATCTATTAAATAAAGTTCCTACTAAGTCTGCCCCTAAAACACCATATGAGATGTGGTATGAGAAGAAACCAAGCCTTAATCATTTTAAGGTTTGGGTTGTCCAGCATATGTTAAGAAACATAATGTGGACAAACTTGAATCATGATCAGAAAAATGTATGTTTGTGGGTTATCCTAAAGAGTCATTAGGATATTATTTCTATCATCCTAACGAACATAAAATGTTTGTTAGTAAATTTGTTGTTTTTCTTGAAAAAGAGTTTATTCAAGAAGGAGGCAAATGAACAAAGATAGAACTCAAAGAAATTTTAGAAATTTCTGAAGAGCCACAAACATATCCTGACTCACCTACTGTCCCTGTTAAGACAGAACCTAAAGATATACAACCTATTCGTAGATCCACTAAGATATCTGTATCACCTTAAAGATATGGTTATCTTCATGCTGAAAATAAGGAGTTGTTCCTAGGTGATAGTGATCACCCAGATGATCCTAGAAACTATGAAAAGACGATGTTAGACATCGATTCTAAAAGATAGCAAGAAGCCATAAAATCCGAAATAGATTCTATGTATTCCAACCAAGTTTGGACTTTGGTAGATCCACCACAAGGAATAGTACCTATTGGCTGCAAATAGGTCTATAAAAGGAAGATAGGCTCTGATGGAAAGGTAGAGAGCTACAAAGCTAGACTAGTGGCAAAAGTTTACAAACAAAAACAAGGTGTTGACTATGAAGAAACCCTTTCGCTAATAGCTATGCTAAAATCCATTCAGATCATGTTATCTATAGCTATACATTATGACTATGAAATATGGCAAATGGATGTAAAAACTGCCTTCCCTAATGGAAACATTAAGGAATACATCTATAAGGAGTAGCCTGAAGGCTTTACATCTAGTGGTGAGGACCACAAAATGTGTAAGCTATAGACGTCCATTTATGGACTTAAACAAGCTTCTAAAAGTTGGAACATCCAGTTTAATGAAGCAATTAAATCTTTTGGATTCCTTCAAAACATGGATGAACCTTGTGTATACAAGAAGGTTAATGGGAGTGCAATTACTTAACTTATAAGTTACAATGACATAAGTTATCCTTAGACCCGAGGCATCATAGTTATCTTGTATTTGGGACATTAGGGTTTAATGATACACCTTACATATTGTGAGACCCCAAAATTTTGAATAGTAAATTTTCTAATGGTAAATTTTCAATAGTAAATTTTCTTAATTATTATTATTTTATTTTATTTATTGCACACTTGGCATTTTGCCATTGGGCAATGAAATGTGCCATGTGGTCATCAATTAAGAAGGGTGCATGAGAATTTATGTACACCCTTGGGTGACATCTAAAATGTGAATGGTGGGTATATATGAATGGTGGATAAATGTGAATGGTGGGTAAATATGAATGGTGGATAAATGTGAATGGTGGGTATATATGAATGGTGGATGAATGAAAGAATGGTGGATGAATCTAAGAGTGGTAGTTAAATTTGAGAGTGGTAGATAAATTTGAGAATGGAAGATGAGAATGGTGGATGAATGTAAGAATGGTGGATAAATTTGAGAATGGAAGATGAGAATGGTGGATGGATGTAAGAATGGTGGATAAATTTGAGAATGGAAGATGAATCATTTCTCTATAAATACCACATTTCAAATGCTAATGAATACACAAGTAGTAGAGAAGAAAGAATTTAGAGAAAGAAAAGAGTGAGAAGTACTCTTGGAATTGGCAAGGAGTAAGCACTTGAAGTTCAACATACACACAACCAAGGTAGAGTTCTACTATCTTACATATTTCATGTTGAGTTTGAAAGAAAATAATAGTGGGTTGGCATTTCCTACTCTTTTCTATCTTGATTTTAGCTTAATTGATGAGCTTATATCATGATTTGGTGAAATTGGGAGGTGTTTGTTTGCCTAGAAAATTCTAGGAAAATTTAGAACAAATTGAATTTCAAAATAGAGCATACTGTTTGGGTATTTTTGAATTGGTTAGAGGCCGAATTGATCTAAACCTTCTTCATGAAAGTTGTAGGTCTTTCAATTAGCTTTCTAACGAATCCGACCTTGACTTATTTGGAATTTTGTGTGAAGAGTTATGATTGTTTTACTCAAACTAGTTTTTCAGCAAAAGATATTTTCGTCCAAAATAGAAAAGCTACGGTAATTGCTTATTTTGACCATGAAAATGTTGAAATTAGGCCATGGTTGTGAAATATGAAATTGTAGATCTTCGAGTTTTCTTTTCAGAACACTGGTTGTTCATTAAATTTGGATAAATGAGCTAGAAGATACGGCCTAAACACTAAAAACTGTTTTTGGATGGAAATCATGAAAATGAAATATGGGGATTTCAAATCTTGAATTTTTATTTTATATGAAAATGAAAATCTGAAACTTTGGGACTATTTTTCCCATCAATTATATCAACTCAAGATCATGTGTATCAAATTTGGGAATTTTCCAATGAGTAGATTAATTTCTATAATTTTCTGAAGTTTAGAAATATTGAAACTTTGAAAATTTGTAGTATATTGTGTATATGTCCGAAAATTCTGAAATTTGAGTATATTGTAAAGCTTGAATTTATGGATTTTTAGAGACAAGAATCATGGAAAAAGACCTATGGATGAATGGAAATTTCTAGAGAGAGAAAGTTTCCTTGAAGCTTTAATAGTGACACAAAGTGTATTTTCATAGTTTATCGAAAAATTATGATTTTTACATATATGATGTAGATTGATTTTATATGAATTTAGAACTTCGAATCACTTCAATTGGATGTGAATTGTGAGAGAAATTGAGAACCGAAGTTGCCGAAAAATCGGAAATTTTATTAACGAGCCTACTTGGGCATCATTTTTAAATATGTTCGGATGGGAGGTGTTATACACCACCATGATATTTTGAAAGCTTATATCACACAGATTCTATAACATCTTGAATCATCCAAATCGGATGAGTAACGAAGGAGTTATAAGTGTGCAAAGTTGGCCAAAAAGAATGGATTATTGTATAGAAAATACATGTGGATAGAAAATTAACTATCTTCCAAATTGTGAGTCTTTGGAAAATAGTTAATTTTCATGAATAATTGATTTTTATAAAATCATGATGATTAGTGAAAGACCTTGGAAATACAAGTTATGGAAATTATATTGGCATATATATAAACTGTTAATATATGCATGTGATATTTGTAAAGTTTATAACATGCTGTTATTATTATGAATAAAATGATGAAGCATGTTAATTGTTATGTATAAAATACATACATATGATGATTGCCATAATTATTGCACATAAAATTGGCATATGGCATGTGGTGATGATGTTATGAGAAAGTGACTGGGTTTAACAGTAAATTCCATACATCTCATAGTAACAATGTGTTTTGAGAAAATAAAACCGTACACTTGTCATGTGAATATGCGTATATGGGCGCGCATGTTACGCGTGCAAGCAAAGCGGACAATATTGTTACTTGGAGAAGTACGGGGTGTTACAGTGGCACAGTTACATGTGGTGGCTCAAGTTGAGTGAGCAGAATGATTTATTTGTATATCACTGATATAAATGTTGATATGAGATATATGTTGAGCTGATATACTATGAAATGTATGCACAAATTGACATACATGAATTGTTGATATGAGATGTATGCCATATGTATTGCATAATTGCATCTGGCATGAGACACAGTTACATGTGAAATATATTGCATAGAAAATCATATGCATTTATGATTATTTTTGTAACTGTGGAGTTGAGATACCACCGATAGGACAAAAGATCCTAGGAAACAGTTAGTGCACTAATATATCACCCTTGCTAAAAATAGTACGTAAATCCTCTTGTCAATGAGTGACAATCGCGGTAGGTCCTAAAAAGGTGGGGATTGGGTGATATACATCCTAAAAAGGAGGGGATGCTGTTGTGGTTAAGATGGTTGAGTACCTTAAAAATGAGGTAGCCATCTGTTATGTGTTGATGTTTTGCAGGAAAAGCAGAACAGAGAAAATGACAGGTATGACTGCATGAGCATTGCATCATATATCTGTCATATGCATAAAGCATGCATGTACTGTAAAATTATTTATTGTGAAAAAGTGATGGATATATTCTGTAATATATATAAATGAATTACAGATATGATGATTTATTTATGTGATATTTGGTTGATGATAAAATTTGTTGACAGATATGAGAATATGGAAGGATGTGAATATTTCTGAATGTATTGAGATAAGAAGATATTGTATTCTTGTAATATGAATAACAATAATAAAAATGACTCGCCATGGACTAGGCAATTTGCTGAACCATGTAAATCCTGGTGTTTGTTTATTTTTCTGCTATGTGTTTTCTTTAAGAGGATGACACGTTATCAGCATGAGACTCTATCCAACTCAGTAAACTAAATGGATGTTTTTGAAATTTGGGTACATTACGGGACTGTACTCAGGATACAAACTAGTACTCAGCGCTATCTTTAATTGTTGAGATGTTGAAAAAAAAAATATTTAAAGACTTCCGCACGCGTATTTTGAAAAACTGTGTTAATTTAAAAAAAAAAGAAATTACTCAAAAGATAAGCGCTTGGTGTTTTATGTCAGTGGCATTTCCGCATAGGGGTAACCCTGTGTGGGGTGTTACACATATCCTACCCAAGGTCTATGTAAACATGGTTGTATCTATTGGTCCTAATGCCACAAGTATGGAGATAGGTGAATGCACAACAAGGAATCTATTACTCTCAAATAAAGAGAGAGAATGTCTTATGTAATCCTTACTGATATAAATCATAGGAATCTCTGGCAGAGTGGAGTGACTTTGAAAAAAGTTTTCAAAGGGCACTTATGTGAGTTTATATCATAGGATTGTTTATATATAAGTAACTTGGTAGTTTGACAGTCATCCATAGTATAATAACTTAATTGGGACATTATGTGTTGGAAGGATCTTATTATGTCATAACTGTTAACTGAAAGGTTCACTTTATTATTTCACAGTATTCAGGGTATGTCATGAAATGCTGCTAGGTGTTACTCATGACAAGTAGAAGCCCGAAGAATATAAATTGATATTTATTCTTCATAAGGGAATTAGAAAGATTTTCTAATTGAATCCAAGTATAAAGAGTTCTGCTTAGGGACATGATTATTGTCCAATCCTACTACTGAATACCTGTGAACCCAAAAGGTTACACACCCATAAGTATATGTGTATATTGGTTAAAAGAAAGACAAGGAAAAATCAAATTTAAAGTAAATTTGATGCCACATGTATTAAGAGTTAAAACATGGGGCAATTGTGCAATTGTAAGATAATTAGCATTTAACGTTTAGGGTTACTAAAACCTAGGGCAGGCCCCTTACATGTTCTATTTAAGGAGCTCATGCTAGCATGCTAGCACATGCTTAATAGCAAGAGAAAACCCTAGGGCTGGCCTCCACCTCTCTCTTTCTCTCCTTGTTCATTCTTATTGGGTTTTGAAGAAGAAATGATTAAGGTTACATACACAAGTTTGGTGTGGATACTCTTGGAGTCCATTCACTTGCATGGCTTGACTTTCATTGCGACTAAAAGGCTCTCAATGTAAGTTCTATAACTATCTCTATAGGTAGGAATTTAGTGATGCATCAAAAGCATGATTTTAATCATGACTTATTGTAAATCTTTTAACCAAAAAGTTTTTAATTCCGCTGTGTTCTTGGTTGATTTCCTTTCAGATTTTTGGAAATTTTCAAATTATGTAGATGGTATTTTTGGCCTATCTTGTGATGACGTGTTAGGGCGTATTTGTGGGGCTATAAATACGTCTTTTTGTACAAATTAGGGTAAGGAAGACTGAACATTCCTTGAGAAAAGCTGCATCTTTTCCTTTTTAGATTTACTTTGGTACTTTGAGTACAATTACTTCAATTCATTTTTATGGAGTCTTGACCTTTAGATCTTTAATCCCACCATAAATTAGAGTTTCTTAGGTTGATAGAAATCACATATCTCAGTTTGAGAGGGATCCAATGAGAATTGGATTGTAACCTTGTGGATTCAAGTATGCTTGGTGGATTCCAAGCGTGCAGTTGTGGAGATCGGCGATTCTCCTTGGACTAGGCGGATGGTGTTCACTATGGACTAATCGTGGACTCGATGGAAGGTGAAGATGTTCAAGAATGGTGAAATTAAGCTTGAGGATGGCTGGTATAATTCTAAATTCTTGTAGTTTCTTCTTTATCATAGTGGATGTGTTTTCTCCCGTGGTTTTTTACCCTCCTGGGTTTTCCGTGTAAATCCTCTCTTATGGTTGTTTAATTTTGTGGATGATTTTTTAGATTATCAAGAAGGATGGAATGATAACTGTGTTCATGGATCCATCTTGATAATCTCATAGTAGATTTTATCTATAATTTGATTTGTATGTGATTGGTTGTTTGGTCTTTAAGAATTCTATTTTTCCACTATTGTCTAGTCAATAGATTCGCAGTAATCTAGTCTTTTCACTATCACATGCTAAGGTCCTTCCAAAGACTCTTCAAAATTGAGAAAAGGAATGGAAATGCAAAATAAATAAAAAAGAAGCACGAAGGATATAAAATCCTACAGTAATGACAATTCGTTCCATTTAACTGGCGCATACCCAACTTAAGAGAACAAAACCCAAAAATGGATAAACTAAAAGTCATGGAACTTCTATGACATATTCTTAAGTATGTCTAGATGCTACATATCAAATTTCATGGCCAAAGGCAAAACGGTTTGGGAGATATAAATCGAAAAAGCTAAAGTGTACATGAAAGGGGCAAATATGGTATTTTCAAAATATTTTCTCTCTTCACAATGAATCAGACCATGAGACTACCATATTTATAAACTAGACTTCAAAAGATTTTCGAGCATATAAAGATCACCTAAATCCGAGTTCGGATGAAAAAGTTTCAAGCGATTGAAGTTGAGTTGAAATAACCCACTATCTATAAAAGTACTATTGGTAGTGCTTCTACCGATAGAGGGTTTTCGTTTCTATCGGTAGAGACAGCTCTCGAGCCACTTGTAACTTCCTTCTATTGATAGAAGTCTTTCTTTCTATCGGTATAAGACACCCGAGAAGCCCAGTTCGAGCATGAACAATACCTCAACTCCATAAATACCAACTAAACCTCAAAGTCTCAACTCTAAACTTTAGATCCATCATATACTACCTTTAAGAACACTGGATTCATAAAAAAATAAACAAATTAAACGCTTGGATTGAGAGATCAACCATGATTCTTAACCATATACCCACAAAAACCCATTTTTGCAACTATCTCTTAAAACCATCATGTTAAACCTTTATCTACCACCATAAGGGTTGACAACCTTCTAACAAGCCCGTACACCAATCTACACAAGATCTCCAAAGTGAATCAAAACCCAATAACCCTTATAAAACCCATATTTTTCAAATAACTTCTAAAATCACCACTATAATCCATCCAAATGGGGTTGAATCAACCCACAACAAATCCCAACACCTCAAAAACAATTATCCAACAACCCAAACATCATATAACCCATTTTTATTTCAAAACAAAGATGATTATAAAGATAAAATGGGTAAAAATACACATTTAAATGGAAATGGGAGTGAAGCTTACCTTAATCGGCGGTTAAATGCATGGGACCTCCGGCGAAGCTCCATGTGACCATTCAATATTGTCATAGTTTTTCACAATCTGTATTTTAGAAACCGATTGACAGCTCACTATGATTTTTGGCATGTATGTCATACATAGGAAGAATATTCAATCCAACAGCCAATTTTTCAAAATATCCATCCTATATTAGCTAAAAAACCAAGTCCTCACAAAAGCTACATTCTCATAAGAAAGGAACTATATATATATTGATGGGAAATAACGGTCATTTTCATAAAAGTTTCAAATAACCACTTTCTTACACCAACACTTATATGAAACTTCATTTAGCATCCCAAGCAATATTATTATAGTATGTATGTGGGCCCCTCCAGACCCTGATGGTCACATGACACACAACCCATAGTGCCCAAATGACATCACAATGAACAGTAACTTTGCATAATTAACCGAGACAGATCCTAAATTTGGGATGGGGTATTATAGGAGTGGGGTATTATAAACCCATCCCCGCCTAAAAACTTGTTGGGGCATAAATTTTTATACCTATCCTTGTCCCTATCCCAAAAATTTTTAAAAACCACCTTCTCTAGGGGTGGGGTGGATCCCCGGTGGGGTGAGAGAAAATTGCCATACTTATTCCCCTCCTAAGATACAACAACCCTCCACAGAGTCCTTGTGTGCGGCTAAGAATCTCCATATGAACTACTGGAATCACCCATATGCTCAAAAACCAAAATATATGTTACAATCTACATGAAATTAATATAATACAAGCAAGTGGAAGACATAGCTAAAATTTTCAGCTTGCAATTCTCTATATCTTCACCTCTTAATCAATCATTCATATATATATATATATATATATATATATATATATATATATATATATATATTTCTCCATGAAGTAGAAATAACGGTGAGGAGTTACAAAAATGTAAACAACTCCACTATCATAAAAATCAATTAATAAAATGTAAACAATAAAATTTAAATAATTCTAACACAATTAATGCGATATTACCACATTAACACAACATGTATCATTTTTTTGACATTTTCCTGTGGAGGTTGGGGTCCAAATTAGTTTCTATAGATGAATGCTGCAAATTTTATTCATCAAATAGTTAAGGTGCCAATATTCAATTTCAAGATCTTCACTTTATGAGACGTGATTTTTGTTAACCATCAAAATTATCTTGACAAATGCACAATATACATAATTAACTAATATAATATATCATGAATTGTCTTAATATGGAAGATACAGTCAAATTTTAATATGGGTAGCAATTTTCAAATAAAACACAACATTTTTGGTCTCAAAAACAGCCTGCAATAATGTAGAAATTCTAGCCATGCAAATTTCACTAAACTCCCTGAAAAAGCTTTAACGGGCAAGGTAGGGCAAATTTCCCATAATGGAAACAAATTACTCCCTCCGTCCCAATTTATAAGGCCACATTTGACTTTTTTTTTGTCCCAAAACAATGTCCACTTTGACTTTTCCTAACCCAAATTTAAGTTATTTTACCATTATACCCCTTTCAATGAATGAAAATTCCATTTTGTAACACATTTAAAATAAAAGGAGACTTTTGCTTTTTAAGAGGGTATATTTGGAAGAAAATGGTAAAAAATTGTAGAAACAAAGTAATCATTAGGATTTCTTAATATGTGTGCAAAGTCAAATGTGGCCTTATAAATTGGGACGGAGGGAGTATAAAAATTAGAAAAAGAACAAGAGGGGGATATAAACAATAAAATGGGGGACACAAGTACAAAACCAGCCTTTTATGAAACACTTTCTTTGGATATATCCCATCTGTTAATCCCAAAACCGACAGAACCGTAATTAAATTCAAAAATTCAATGTTGGTGGTGACGGGACGCTCACTGGCCTACCTCGCTTTAATGTTTTCTTTCCCATCTTGTGGAGGGAATGCGAAGAGCTCGAAGTGTAGAGAGATAAAGCGAGAATTTTAGAGCGAGAAAGACATACAATCTAGAGAGAGACAGAGGTACGTTTAGTTGTGAGAGAGAGAGAGACGAGCGTTGAGATAGAGCAACGTAAATGTGGAATAATCAATTTCATTTATCGTCTCTCATTTGATCCCAACTCACTCATTTCATATTCTCAGTCGTTCCTTCTCATTATTCCCCCCTTCAATTCCCTGTATATCTCTCTCTCTCTCTCTCTATATATATATATATATATATATATATATACACACACATCTGTGTTTTTGTTGATTTGACTTTTGCGGAGAATTTGATGTTGTTTCTTGGTTAATTTGATTTTCTCAGGAAAATTTTGTTTGGAATCTTAGAAAATGGGTTTGATTTCTGGAATTTTTATGGGGACGATCGTCGGGATCGCATTGATGGCCGGATGGCGTCACATGATGAGATACCGCAGCACGAAACGTGTAGCAAAGGTACAATAATTTTGTGATTTTCCATGTGATTTCAGATTATCAACTGCTTTGTTTGTCTCAATTGCTATATAGTTTCTGTTAATTGTGATCTTTGTTGATTTTAGAAGTGAGAATTATAGTTCCCTTGCTGTATGTGGTATATTGATTCGACGGCCCTCAGATACTTTGATTGTGATACTATGTAATTGAGTTTGAATTTACGGTAATTGCGCTTGTGTTTGAAAAGCTTGGACGACTGAAGACCTAGAAATGGCCATCATTATCAGTTTTGCCCAGGGTTCCATTTTGGTCGTTACATTTTTTGAGAGTTGAAGCTTTAAGTTTGAAATTATGGTAGGACATAGTTGTTTGTGTTCAAAGAGGAATAGCTGAGAAATCAAATTCCCCTGTTTTGACGTGAAAATATTTGGCCGATATCTTTCCCCCCCCCCCCCCCCCCCCCCTCTCTCTCTCTTTCTCGGGTTTGGGGGTTGCAATAGGAGGTGGTAAGAACACTGCCACTTACCTTATTATGACCCAACAGAGACAAGTTACAACCTATGTTTTTGATAATGGACCTTAAAAAATAAATAAATACTAATGTACACTACTTACAGTCCAAATGTGCATCTTTATTGGAATGAATGTGAACAAAACTTGAAGAAATTTAAATGTTTCCAAACAATTTAATCAAAGGGAAAAACTTTCTACCCTAATGAAGGAGCAATTACCAAGAGCGGTTTATTTTAACTAATTATGGAAGAAATTTTAAAGTCTTACTGAAGGATGAGGAAATTAAAGAAAGGTGGAAGAGGTACTTGAAGAAGTTATTAATGGAAACCGTGTATGGGGCTTAGGGTTGGAATATCTCGGTGAGATTGACAGTTTTTATTATTTTTTATTATTATTATTATTTTTTATTGGGTAAACAAGGGTTTTTGAGGTTAGGGATGCTTTGAAAAGATAAATTGAAAAGGCTTGAGGACTGTATGGTATTTCAGTTGAGGCCTGCTAGTATATGGGGACGATGGCATGCCTTGGTTTACAAAGTTGTTTGATAAGATCAGAAAGAAAATGTTGGATGAATTGTGAAACGTGCTTGTGTGCAAACAAACATAATAATAAAGTACATGTGTAAAGCTACATAGATTATTCTGGTTATGACCTTCTGAGTTCTGAGTCCTATTGTGAAACTTTAGGAGAGAGTGATTGGGCAAATATTGACATGAAATGAGAGTAACGGAAAATTAGTTTTAATTTATGCTCAGGAGATTTTTACTTGAGTGATCAATTGAACAGAATAAATAAAAGAAAAGATCTCAATTTGATTCTTTTTTTTTTTTTTGATAATCAACAATTATATTAAAAAACCAAAGAGGAAAAGGATCTCAAATTGATCTCAAATTGATCTTTATCGACTTAAAGAAAACATATGAGAGTTCCTTGAGAGTGGAGATATTAGATTGGTTTTTGAAAGGAAAGGAGTACTAAATATATATCTTGGTAAAAGAAATGTATTATGGAGCTATGAATATTATGAGAACAATGGAAGGTAAAACTTGTAAATTTTCAATTATGATAGCCTTACTGTAGGGGTTTCATTTTTTTTTTTTTTTAGGCAACATAAATTTTATTAATAAAAAAGTGGACAAGATGTCGTACTTACAAAAGAACAGAAAAATCAAGCAAATAAAACAAAGGCACCTACGAACACCCTCAAGGGTTACAAACAACTACCCAATTACCCCTTATAACAAACAAAGGAATACCCTTAAACTCCTTAGTAGCTGACATCCATAAAGAAACCAAAAAGCAAACTTTATCCCATAATTCTTGAGTACAAAAGTATTTATCCTGAAAGATTCTTGTGATTATTTCAGGCCAAATAACCCAAAAAATAGCTAACACAGAACATTTCCACAAAATAACAGCTCTCTTAGTCCTACCAAACACCATAAAATCAATTTCCATCATCAACGAAGCAGAATGAGAAGCCACCCAAGACATATTCCTGAGCTGAAATAAATTTAGCCACAACGCACCGGACAATGCAGAAACATATGATCAATACTCTCCCTTTCATTCCTACACAACACACACCAATGAGGAGAAAAGAACACCCCAGGCATCCTCCTCTAAAGAAGGTCACTAGTATTAATTCTTATATGGGCCAAAGACCAAGGAAAAACCTGTATTTTATGTTGCACTTTATGAGGGGTAAAAGAGCTCATTGTTTAGTGATAAAAGATTTTGGAATAAGACCAAGGGTTGTAGTTGTTTGAGATTTATATAATTTGAAGTTGGAGATTATTTGTTTTTGTTTTGTTTTCTGCAGTATTGATGCAATCTTTCTGATTTGAAGCCTGAGTTTGAGTTATTTTTACGTCATAATTGTTTTGAAACCTACGATTTACGATTGCAATTTAAATCTATTAAATCCTATGATTATAGTCAAGAACGAAGCAATTGTTACCCATTTCCAATAATCCTGTGGTTTTTGTTTTGTTTTCTGCAGTATTGATGGAATCTTGCTGACTTGAAACCTGAGTTTGAGTTATTTTTACGTCATAATTGTTTTGAAGCCTACGATTTATGATTGCAATTTAAATCTATTAAATCCTATGATTATAGTTGAGAACAAGTTATTGTTACCCATTTCCAATAATCCTGTGGTTTTAACATAGTGATATAGTTTTTCTCTAGTCGGTGCCATAGTAGTCTCTTCTATTGAATTATGTTCTTGTTAAATGCTCAATTTTTGTTTAGAAAGGAATGCTCATAATTTTTTAAGATAAATATGGTAGTTTTGATGGTTTATGGGATAAGGTTTATATTTTGAGTTCACTTGGGGATTCGGTGTTTAAGATTTTAGGGGATTTCCTTTGTTATTTTGGATAATTGGGCGGCGGTTTGTATTTAGTGGTTTGATTTTGGTTTGTTGTAGGTTTGGTTTTGGATGTTGTAGTAGTTGTATTTTCTCATATGTATGGTAGGACATCTATATATGTTTTTTTAATAAAATATCTTGTTGCTTTTCAATAAAAAAAATGCTCGGTGACTACATATTTGGGGCAGACGTACTGTATCCATTGTAATGTTTGCTTGGATACCTTTGGCACTAGACAAAAAATGGCTTCAGATATTAATAGTTCTTAATGAGTGCCATGCCAGCAGTGGTGGAGCCAGGAATTTAGTGCCCAACTTTTAGTTTCCACTTGGTTGTTAGTGCTTTATCATAATTCTAGAAATAAAAGAAATCAACTGATTACAATCTTTTGTGATATTATTTTTTTAATTAACAGTAACCAGATCAAAAGCCAATTTTGAACCAAGAAGAAATATCAGGACTTAAAAATATTAATAGATAATAGTTTCTTCCATTGTCCACGCCTCCAGCGTTTTTCCCATGATCGCTGACTTTTATATTGAAAGAGAGAACCAGCATCCAGCGAGAAAGATTGAGTGAGACTCAGCATTTGACGATTTTGGATGAGACTGTGAGAGAGATTGAAAGAGAGATGCAGCTAGAGAGAAAAGGATGCAAAGAGAGAAAGAGTGTGTTTGATACACTTTTTCTTTTATATAATACTATAACAGAGTGGAATGTGTTAAGAGGCTTTGAAATATTAAGCGTGGGTGGGCTGACTAATTGGGCATTAGTCCCATCAGGAAAAAAAATACTGTGTCAGAGTGTGAAAAGAGTTATGATATAGCATATAGCGAGGGAATACAAAAAAGAGAGGGCAGACCTAAAGTTTTGGAGGGCAAATTTCATATTAATATATGATTTGTATAAAAAAGTTTAAATGAATTTTTTAAGGAGGGGCAGCTGCCTAAACCCCCCTCCCCCACGGGACTTATGCATGCCTCTGTTCATGACGCCAGGTACAAGTAGAATATGGTTTCTGTTGTTCTACCCATGGATATTTTCAACATTGAACTGCAAAGATTTGTTTCAGTTTTTGTATGACACTTGTATATTATGTTATTGTTTATTATATTTCTTTTCTCCCACAGGCAGTTGATATAAAACTACTTGGATCACTTAACAGAGATGATTTGAAGAAAATCTGTGGCGACAATTTTCCTGAATGGATATCTTTTCCTGTCTATGAACAGGTTTG
>JAESVK010000599.1:0-26432 GCA_017140935.1 Hamamelis virginiana | reverse complement strand
TATATATATATATATATATATATATATATATATATATAAAACGGTTTGGTCCGATTTAAACGGTTTGGGATTTTAGGGAAACCAAACCAACCCAAATTTTAAAATGCTTTGATTTTCTCAAATCAAACCAACCCATAGACATTTGCGGTTTGGCCGGTATTTTATTCACCCCCCCTAATAAGAGGGGTATCTAATCCAACAGTTAGTTTTTGAAAATATATTTTGCAAGTAGCTCTAACTGAGGTCACTTGATGCAACTTGCATTAGGTGCACCTGACTGTAGCATTCCTATATATAGAACTATAATATGCTGCTTGCTGTTAGAGCTCTTTAGAAGGCGGCCTATACTAAACGTTGACTACCATCAGAATTTTATGGGAAGAATACTTTGGCCTCAAGTATTTCAGATGTAAGCATAACCATAATAATAATAATAAAACTTGTTTTTTTAATCTTGTGCGCACACACATTACGTTACTGGTTAGCATCTTGATTGAACTGGATAACATCTAGTGTTTTTTTCAGCCAAAAAAGAAAAAAAGGTGGGTCGTCATGACAATGTTATTTGTAAGGTAATTCAATTGAGTTCCAAAAGTAGCTTGGAAGCTTTCAGAACTGTATGTACTCTAGAATCAAGATTGAATCTTAAATTGACAGATATATGATTGAAAGGGGGTGCTCAAGATCGAATCGAGAATTGTAAGATTTCACACATAGGAACAAAACCTTCCATCCTTCTATCATATATTTTTGTCTTCAGTAATGTTTGGAATCTTGGTTATAGTCTTTTTTTCACTTTGTTCTGTATGTACTCTAGCAATATCTTTTCATTTAGTGGCGTGTGTATTTATTGTATGACATTACACTTAATAATGCATAACAATGGTAGAAATAGAATTGTTATGTCCTGTGGAATTTGAATGGTTTCATAGATATTTTTCATAATGCACAAATCCATCATCTTGAATGGGATCATAAAAAGGAAGGCAAAAAAAAGAAAAAGAAAAAGAAGGATCCATCACAATAATTGAATTATTTTGGATTTTAGTGTTATTTATGATGGCTTTCCTTGAATTTTAATTTCCATAGGACCTGCAAGGTCAGCTGTGTAAGTGCCTGAATTGGCTTTTAGGACCAGAGATTTTGATTTGCCTCTAGCACTCTGCCAATGTCATAGTCCGAATATATTTTTATTTATTTATTTTATATTATTATTTTTTTTAATTAAGGTTGACTTTGGGTTGGAATTTCAGGTTTTGTATCATCAATTCAACAAGGAGGAGCAGTTGGCAGCTCTGGAAGAAGAGAGAAGGATCTTAGAAGAGAGAAAGAAACTGAAGGAAGCAGGAGTTATAGGGAGCACAATGGATGCAATTGATGGAGCAGCATCATTGGTTGGGTCTGGGGTTGGACTGGTGGGGACGGGTATTGGCGCTGGAGTTGGAATTGTGGGGACTGGCCTTGGAGCTGTCGGGACTGGCCTGAGCAAAGCAGGGAAGTTCATGGGCAGGAGCATCACTGGCCAATCTAGCAACAACAAGAAGAGTGGCACCACAACTCCAGTGAATAGTGCCCAAGAAAATGGTGGTGCGAAGCCACTGTAGTATACGTGGTCAGTGCTTAAGAACATGATTTTTTTTTTTTAATTGTTTTTTTATTTGGTGAAACATAAGTATGTGAATTTGACCTCGTGCTTTGTACACTTCAATTACTAGAATTAGAAAACTTGTTTCGTTTTTTTTTAGCTAGTTGGAATTACCCTGTCATTTAGCTAGTTTGAAAATCGATCAATGACATAAATACTAATAATCTTCAGCTGTATCATCTTGAATTTGGGTTTATATGCGCTGGGTAAATTCGCCACACCCAAAGTAGCGATGTATGAAGCAGCAGTAGACTAGGAGTGGGCAGTCAGTCTAGCAGTGCCGCACAAAGTGACTTTGTGACTTTGTTCTCGAGGAGGATCCAAATATTTTGGTACTAGTTTCAACGGTAAATATTTACTACTTAGACTTACACGTTGATCAAGATGCCTCAAGGAAAATGGATGTGAAGAAAAATAAACCAAGCAAGAATTAGATAAAAGAAACTCAATTACCTGGATTGCAAACAACTCGACTGTTCGAGTTAGCTTTGAACCATTTTAAACTTTAATATGTAGCCAAACATGGCCATTTCTACTTGGGTTGAGACAAATCCAGTAAGTTCAATTTTGTCTGATCCCGGTCCTATTTCTTGAAGAATTGATTAACTCGGTTCGCTTCTTGATCTATAATACTTCTTCAACCAATCCATGGAACCGCCTATTAAAATATATTAAAATTATTTTTTATATATTGAGAGTTTTTTCCTTACGATGTTCTCACATAATTTTTAGGCAATCTGGGATGAGCATTATAAAAAATCAACTGTTGGATTATATTTTCTTCATATGAATGTCATGTACGCCAAAAATTATAGTAATCTGATAGGCAGCTTCTAAAATACAGATTGTGAAAAATTGTGACAGTTTTAACCGTTAGATATTGTCACAATTTTAACAATCTATTTTTTAAAAACCAACCGTGAGATCACTGTGATTTCTGGTGTGCATGACATCTATAAGTCGAACAACAGGTTTTTCAAAATATCCATGGGTAAAACGCCACGTCCTCATATAAGCTCACATAAGCTTATGTGACCACGTCCTTATAAGAAAATTACTATATATATCCAGTCATCATATGCTTATATAAGCTTATGTAAGCATGAAGCCGATAGATAATTGTTGAATACATATTTTGAAAAACTGACCGTTGGATTTGATACAATACTTATGCATATCATGTATGCCAAAAATCACTGTGATCCAACGGTCGATTTCTCAAAAATGTCACTGAGAAAAATGTGGCAATTTTCAGCGATCACAATTTTTTATAGTTATATTTTGAGATTATGATATTGGATTACCGTGATTTTTGGCATGCATGACATCCATAAGTACAATAAGTACAATATCTAATCCAATAGTCAGTTTTTCAAAATATGCATCCCAATTATATGTGGCTTTTATGTTTACATAACTTATGTAATCATATATTGACTAGATCGGGACTATATATGTATATTATATGCCATGCACATGTAATGTTATTATTCGATTGAGCATTGTAGTACAATGAATATAACTGCACCGAATTAAACAAAAATTAAAAAGAGTAAGCAACCACTAGGAATTTACTCGATTTAAGGCATATTCATTTGTACAAAAAGCTGCATCTTAAATATAGATTAATAATAAGGGTGACATACACAAAATTACAAAAGTCACTAACATGAATGTTTTTATACAACTAAGTACAAGAATATTTTTATATAATAAATAGATAAAGGAATTTGGAATTCTCATGGATCTCGTAGTATAAAATTAGACCTCGTTGTATAAAGCTTCAAACTTAGGGACTTTTGGATAATTTTTCCTAATAATAACTGGCTTGATCCTTCACTTTTTAGATTTTCAAAGGGAATAAATAGAATTATATAACAAAAAAAATGTCATTTATCAAACTACCTATACCTTAAGGTTCATTTGTTTTTTTGTTTTAAATCGAAACCAGTGGAACCGAACCGAATTTAATGATGTAGTTTATTTTAAATTTTGCCTCCCAATTCTCAAAGTCTGCCTCCTCTCGACGTCATCTTCACTTTGGAGGAAAAAGAAAAAAAAAAAAAAAAAAACAACTTAGACGATTTCTTTCTTGAGACTTTCAGTTTATTGGCTCGAGACATTAGCACTAATTTTTAGTGAGAGGATACTAATTTTCAACCATGAAATTTGTGCAAAATTAATTACACAACCAAATGGAAGATCAATGAATGAATGATAACTTGGTTATATATATTGAGAAAGATATTTAATGGCATTGATAATGAAGTAATCATACAACATTTTCAAAATATAAAAAATCATTGGGAACTACACGTTCAAAATTGGCTTTTGGTCTAGTTATTATTAATTAAAAAAATTAAAATTTATAAAAGATTGTAGTTAATTGATTCATTTTATTTTATTTTTAGAATTATGATAAAGCACCAACAATTAAGTACCAACTAAGCGTTGTTTTACGAATATATTGAAAAGGCATGTTATATTAATTGTTTTGCAAAACGATATGAGATTTAATGTTATTGTGTATGCTCTATTTTCTAAATAGGTTTTATGGATCAAGGAAAGCCGTTAGACTTCACTCTTTGTCATTCCCAAAAACTTTGGAAAGAATAGTGATTTGGATAATATGTTTTATTTCGGGTGAGCTGAGGCTCCAAAATACTTGGATTTGATACGTGAATGTCTTGTGAATGGTTCTTTGAATTTCTTGGATATGGATATCATGTGATGATAAAGGTGTGGGTGTGAATTCATTCCCCGACCTCAATATGATGGCTATGATAGTTATCTATGCATGTATTATGGCATGGTGGCTTAGTATATGTCACAGTGGAGGAAAAATGACCCATGATCCTTATATGGCATAAATAGGGTTAAGACTCACTATCATATAGGTAGAGGTTGATACTCACTCCCTTACCACAATTATGATGCATACGGCATAGTTAGCTGAACCACGGGTTGGTTAGCCCAAATATAGTCTCTTGTGATACCTTCTAAGCCAATTGTTGGATATGCTAGGGACATGTGCTAAGATGTGACGCATATGCCACACACAGAATTGACAGAGGTATGGATGTTGCTTTTTCACTGAAAGACCACACATGTTTTAAATGTTGTTTCAGATATTGTTTTATAAATCCTTAAAACGTTGTGTAGACATCCATTTTTGACCATGAGTATGGTCATTAATGGTTGCCTGTGATTTGAGGTAATATAGGGTGTTAAAACCCTAAGTTGCCAGTTTTTCCCTTGTGAGCAGTTAGATAGAGGTCATTATCGTATGTAGGTTTTTAGGTCAGAATGAGTCGATTCTTCTTGCATTTAGTTTTTAAAGAGTCTAGGAATATCCCTGTTAAATTTCATGGCATTCTAAGCCAGGCATGATAGAAAATAAGGCCTTTTGTGACTTGAAGGGCAGTACTGTCCTTTGAATCACAAAAGCTCTGAATTGTTAGAAGTATGCCCTAAAACCAATCCTAAAGGGTATATTAATTTCATATTATAAATAATTGGAAGGTATAACTTATCTTATATGTATAAACATATATATATGATAAGGTCCATGAATAAATGATAAGAGAAATATGCATCTCAAGGTGTTGAGATAGAGGGATTGATATTTCTCATACACATTTATTCTAAAAGAGTTCCTACTCAAAGGTTTAGTAAAGTGGATATTTAATTAACCGTTTAAAGAGTAGCACAGATTTAAACTAACTCCTATAGAGGATAGGTAGTCTTTCCTATCAGTGTAGTGACACTTAGGTTAATCTGTGGGTGCATATTAGAGAATATGTACACTGAACATGATCTACAAAGAATGTTCCTATGGTAGTTCTGTCAAAGGAATATTCTAATGTTACGTCCATTTATTTGGTAGTCCTTAGACCTGAGACACCATAGCTGTCTTATGCATAGGTTGCTAGAGTTTGATAGTATCTTGTACAGCCTTATCCATAAGGTTGTAATCGGTGCTTATTGGCTCTAATGAGTTATGCATGAAGATGGATGACTGTGCGATAAGGAATCATCACTCTCAGTTGATGAGAGAGAATGTCAGGATTAGTTCACAAAGATAATTCTCAAAGGGAACCTCTTACCAGAGTGATAGGTAAACAGTGAAAAAAGTTTCACTGTGATTGCCTTATTGAGATTATATTTTGTGGGACAGATATCAAGTTGTTAAGATAGGGTTTGACTAATAACCATACCTATTATCTTAACAGTGACATTAAGGGATGAAGGATTAAGTAACATAAAGGGTTCACATAGTTCTGCTATTCACCTAAACCTAGGGTACGTCATGATATATTGCTAGATGTCACTCATGACCAGTGAAAGCCTATTGATAAAGTGTTATCAATGAGGGCAAAATTGGAATCGTTCCAATTGAACCTTAAAATAGAAAGTTTCTATTTTAGGAGACATAGAGATGTCCCTGTTCACTGCTAGGTTAGGGTGAACTCGATGGGTCACACACAAACAAGAACATAAGTGAGTCTCTTGAATTAAGAGAGTGAGGAATTTCTTAATTAATAATTAAACGTGAGCCTTATTATTACTGGTTAATAATTAAGGAGTTTAATATTAATTAGAAATAACATTAAATAGAAACCCTAAGTGGTTCTCTATATATATTAGGTTATGGTTAATGCTAGCACTAAGCCATCATTAACCTAATTAGAAGGAGACAATTTTAGAGGAAAAGAAAGCTAGGGCCGCCCCTTTCTCTCTCTCTAAAACCGTGAGCCTCCCTCTTCCCTCTCCAAGCTTGCCTCTTCCTAGTTTGAGAAGTGCAAGGTGTTCTTGAGGTCTTGTGTTCGTGTGGACTTCATACCTTTGGAGCTCGATGAAAACTACATCGAAAGGCACATTCAAGTAAGGTTTATTTATGTTGTTAAATATTCAATCTTGTATGTTTAAACATATATGGTTCCATGCTTGTATGTATCCTAGAAGGATTTCGATGAATGGATTCAAAATTTTTTATGTTATTCATTGTCTTCCGCTGCGAATTCTCCTTGTTCATCGATCTCCTTTCAGTGGTATCAGAGTCAAATCAAGCATAACCATATGTATGATGATGGCAATCAATGGCAAAATTAATTAAAATCAAGTTTATGTGGTTTTAGAAACCACTATAGGAATTCGGCGCCTCCTTGTTTTTTTTTTTTGGATAATTAATTGCCTCCTTGTTTTATTGTTTTGCTTTGTGTTTAAATGGCAACTAGGGTTTATTTAAAACCCTAGATGAGCACGGCAAGAGTGGGGCTGCCTCTTGGGAGTTTGGCCATGTGGGGATCCATCCTCCATGATTTTGAAGCTAGGGTTTTGCAAAAACCCCCTTATGGATTTCGGACTCTATAAGGATAATCCTCTATATGTTTTTATGTTTGGGGTTTGTTCCTTGTGATGCATGGAAGCTATAATATGATCAAAACCCAAAGGTATGTGGCGACATCCTCTCTCTCCTCTCTCTCTAGTTACGGCTCTCTCTCCTCTCTCTCTTCTCTATTCGGCTTTTAAGGGTTTTAGAACCCTACAAGGTTCTTTAATGTTTTTTTTTTTTTGATTTGGGTTATGGTAACCCTATAATCAAAGAATATAATTGAATCTTGAAGTTTTGAAACCCTAGGCACATTTAGATGATGTTCTTGTTTTTAGAAAACATGAACTAAAACTTGGGTTTTGTGAAAATCAAGTTTTGATGGCAATGGGGATTCACGGCCATGGGGTTTTGCCCCTTGTGTGTTACGGCCATGAGGGTGTATCACCCTCTAAGGTCACGGCTATATGGGTTTAAGAAACCGTTATGGTATTTGCATGTTCTTGATTAAATTTTAAATATGTTTAATTTTGATTCTTGATGCATGCAATAGTTTAATTTAAATTTGTTTAAATTAATGTGTTAATGGAGTAATTGTTAAGATGTAACAATGGCTACTTAGGGTTCTTCAAAAACCCTAATTTGTTTGATGATGGTGGCTGCAAAATGGTTTAGGTAACCCTAAATCAAATTGGGAAAGTAGTCTTGTTGTGAAATTAGTAACACTAATTGTCAAACAAGGAAATCCCAAAGTTTCCTATTTTGAGATTTTCAAGTTTAGGAAAGTATCTTAATTTATTTTGATTCTTTCTTATTTTGGATTATTTCAATCTAGGATTTTAGGCAACTATATTTTTGAGTTTATGGAAACCCTAAATTATGGATTAGGTAAGGATCCCTAAACCCTAACCCTAACCCTAAACCCTAATTCTATCTCTCACTCTCCCTAGCTCACGGCCTCATGGGTTTGGAACCCTAATGGCCTTGTTTTTATTTTTATTTTATGTACCTAGTGTTCTTCATATGTTTTATAAATGGTTTATGATGTTTTCAAAAAGTAATTTTATTGTTTTTGAAAGTTAAAAATGAAGAACAAGTAGGTTTGATAAAAATTGTTTTATAAAACACTTTTGGCGTTCTTGAGAGATTGAATGATTCATGTAATGAATCAATGTTTTTAATTTGTTAAAAACATGTAGGGATGTTGCCTAATGATGTATAAATATGTTAAAAACGTTTTGGCATATTTGTATATTGAAGGAATTAATTTTCAAGTCGTTTTAAGATTATTTCTGGGTTGCTGTATTTTTTGGCAGCAACCACATTTCTTTTGTAAATTCTATGAAAATTATTTTCTGGGATTTTTGACGCATGCCACCTATCGACTTCATTAATATAAGGTCTTAACTAAGTTTAGGAAGCGTTCCCATGACTTGTTATGATCTAGGATAGCCACACTAGAATTTTTGTGATTAAGAGTCAAATCTGGAAAATCTGACTCTCTATCGCAAAATGCCTCTAATTGATACCAAACGTTGGAATCAAGTTATGAGACCCCTGCCATTGGAAAGAGGATTGAAAAACCTAGTGAAATGAAGTGTTCCCATGACTTAGTTCACTCTAGGTTAAGCCCTATAAAGTCATTTGTGATGAATTTCTCGAATCTGCCATGGTTTGGAGTTCATGTCACAAATTGCTTTAAAGTGATACCAAACGTTGGAATCACTGAATGAGACCTATGCCATTTGAAAGAGGATTGAAAATCCTTGTGAAATAGAGTATTCTCATATTTTAAACGGTTGTTTTAATATAGGAAAGATTGGTCCCAAAACAATATCTGAATTCTGAAATTTCTGTTGAAAAACAGGAATTGTTTCTTTCTTTGAATTTTTATTTTGAGTTATTGTTTATTCCACCTTTGTGGGTTAATAGTGATTAATCTACTTAGCTTATAAAGTGTTAATAGCATGGTAGGAATTGGAGAATAATTTCTCAAATTAAATTCATTATATTTAAAACCCTAATTGTGATTTAGGAGTTTTATTTGTTTTAAGAAAGGAACTTATATTTATCATATGTGATATGATGGTATTCTTTTAATACAATTAAAAGGACTTGATTTATTATTATAGGATAATAATAATAATGAGATTATTATTGTTATAGGATAATAATAAGGACATGACTTTAATTAATTATATGCCATTTGCTATCATTGCCTTTACTTTATGTAGTTTTATTTTTATGCAATGTGATTGTATAATTGTTAATGGATGATTATGGACTTAAGACCAATTAAAATGAGTTGTGATTGGCCGCATGTGATGTGATAGGTTTATTTGAATGGGTTGTATTTAAATTTATTTAAATTTGGTGATGTAATTATTTGGGGCTTGCATGCCTCTTTCCCTCTCTTTACATTTGTAAAACCCTTCTCCTTAATCCCTTTCTTTTTATTAAATCGTAATATTCGATTCAAAGAAGCCTATGGTGGACTCAAGAAACATGGTGGAGTCTTGTACGAGATGAAAGTAAGGACTTGAGAAGGACTTGGCATGGACATCAAGATCTTGAAGATAGATTCATTTGTCGCTATGTAATAGTTGCATAGATTTAATTACGATCACCCAACCTTCAATTTTAGACCTAGGGTTCATCTTTCATGGCTCAAGGTATGAACCCACCCTTAAAAGTCCATAATCAATCCTAGGCCCATTTATATATGTGATGTACGCTAGTAAGGGCCTTGACCTAATTTATTATATGTTCAAGATAAATCCACCCTAGCCTCTAGGAGGACAGTTGGAGGATAATTGAGAACTAATAATAAAGGGTAGGTCTAAATTTATTATATATATGATGATATATATTTGTGATGCATATGATATATGGATGTTTATAAAAATGAGACCCTTTTTACAAAACCCCTAATTCTACATAAAATTAAGTTGTAAGGAAAAGGCCTTGGGCTTTATCCTAGCATCCTACCATTACGAGATAGGTGAATCTTTATGATGGATGTGTTTAGCTGCAGATATGTGGGAACACATTCATTATGAAGGTTCAAACCAGCTTGTTACATATTGGATATCATGAGGTGCGATAATGGGGCTTACCAAGAAACTAATATGTGAGGGATGCCACATTCAATTGACCATACTCATGTGAATGGTACGTGTAACTTGACTAAAATGTACTATCCAAGAAACTAATATGTGATGATACTACAGTTTAGAGGCTAAATGATGATTGGAACTTGCTTAAGTGAAGCATTAGGATAAAGAGTTATCCACTCATTAAGGGTTAGTGTCAAAGAAACTATCATGTGAGGATTACTAATTCTTAGTGGGACCCCAATCCCTGCTATGGAAATTCAATCTTTTGAAATTCCCAAGTCTCATCTTAGGGTGTATGGGATTTGAACAAAATAGTGGGAGGTAACATAAAAATTAAAGACCAAAAGTTTTTATGTTTTATTAATATGAAATTTATAATTATTATTTTCTATTGTAGATGGCACCTTTAAACCCTCTTTCACAAATTCGTGATGACAACCATTTGACTGGTGTGAATTCTCTAGAATGGTTAAATAATTTTAAAATTATCTTAACCGCCGCAGATAAAATCAACCATGTCATAAGTACCCCGTACCCCAATGATTTGTCAAAAAGGGCTACTAAGGAGGAGATAAAGGATGATGTGCACTTTGACAGTACACGATCGATCCTATCATTTCTTAAGGATATGTATAGCTCACAAAATGGGATTGCAAAGAGCAATACTATCGGTGAACTTTACTCCTGTAAAATGGTAGTAGGGTCATCCGTTCATGAGCATTGCCTCAAGATGATCCAGAATATCAACTCCTTAAACAATCTAGGTGTTACTATAACATCTGAGATGGGTATTGACATACTGCTTCATTCCCTACCTGCTAGTTACAAACCATTCATCATAGATTTTCACATGTCTGATGTGAATTCAAACCTGTCTTTGACTGATTTGATGAACAAGTTAGTAACTGCTGAGGATACCTTTAAAAGGGAATCTGAAGGGAAAGTAGGGGCTATTGATGGAGTTTCAACTTCCAATACCAAGCCTAAGGGCAAGGGAAAGAAGAAGAAATCCAATGATAAGCCAAAAGGAAGCATGAAGAAGAAATATAAAGGAAAAAGTTTCCACTGCGGCAAGATTCGTTTCTGGAGGAGGAATTGCAAGGAGTACCTCGCCTCTTTGAAGAATGGTTATTCTAGTGGTACGTCTTGTTATTTATTCATTTACTAATTACGAATTAGTATTCTGCTTATGGTATACGATACCTAATTGTTTTTATTGTACAATGTAATTGTATGTAGGAGACAAAGGGAAGCAGAAGGTCGAGTAAACATCTAGCTAGCTTTGTTTGGAAAGGATCAAAGTGTTGGTGCCTTTGACATTGAAGCTTGATTCTTGACTTATTTATTTAAGAATTTTAAGAACTCTTTTATTATTGCCAGATGTAATAATTACTTCTTTTGAAGTTTTATTTGGTTTTGAATATTATGTTTTGAAACAGTTTATCTTTAATATTGGATATTTTAGATCTATCCTGGCAATTATCTTGAAGTTCTTAATTCTTTATGAATGCTATGAATAAATGCACATAATAGTGTATGTGGAGATTAAAGGGATAATACATAGGATGTATAAACCCTAACTTTTAGTTTGATTATACTTCATGTGTAATAGATATTTGAACCGTTCAAATGATTAATATGAAGTAAAACTAAAAGAAAAATATTGAGAATATTTGGTTGAATCTCAAATCACTATAAGACCTTAAAAATGTTAAATGATAGAGTTTAAAGATTATTTGATAATATGAGATATTTCAAATAAACTTTAAAAATGAGTTTTCTCAAATAAAGAGTTATTAGAAAACATGATTTCCACATTAGTTGAAAAACTATACCTTTATAAACATCAAAGGGAATTTTATGTAATTAAAGGGCTTAATACTTTAAGTATCTTGTTTTTAAAGGGACTAGTGGGAGCAGGAAAGTCATCAATTATTTTCTTTATAAGTACATACTTTAAATACTAACGTAGTATTGAGAATTCCATAATCGTTATAGGAATTCAAATCTCTTCAAAATTGGTTTTGGAAAGAATTTTATATGAGCTAGATATTTGGGAAATATGAGACTCATATAATAATAAAAGTATGTACTCACATCAATATCACAAAAAATGCTGCAAATAGTTGTTAGCAGATATTGATAATTGATTCAGAATAGTGATTCAGAATAGAAACAAGTATATTCTTAAAGGGAGTTTAAGAATGAGATACTTGCATATAAAGAAATTATAAAATTAGCCATTTACAGATTGCCTAAAAGAATGTCTAGTATACATTGTTTTCTTTTGAAAGCATAGGTTTTATTTACTAGGACATCAGAGTTGGCAGCGAATTTTAGTTTAAATACTGTTATTGAAAATAATAAAATGCAAAAGGAGTTTTGCATAAATCTACTTTGCCTTAATACCTGTGTGTGTTAGAAGCTTTGTCTTATGAAGACTAGTATACGATGCTATGGTGATTGGCTTTAGTATAAGTGGGAGATTGTTAGAAGTATGCCCGAAAACCAATCCTAAAGGGTATATTAATTTCATATTATAAATAATTGGAAGGTATAACTTATCTTATATGTATAAACATATATATATGATAAGGTCCATGAATAAATGATAAGAGAAATATGCATCTCAAGGTGTTGAGATAGAGAGTCTGATATTTCTCATACACATTTATTCTAAAAGAGTTCCTACTCAAAGGTTTATTAAAGTGGATATTTAATTAACCGTTAAAGAGTAGCACAGATTTAAACTAACTCCTATGGAGGATAGGTAGTCTTTCCTATCAGTGTAGTGACACTTAGGTTAATCTGTGGGTGCATATTAGAGAATATGTACACTGAACGTGATCTACAAAGAATGTTCCTATGGTAGTTCTATCAAAGGAATATTCTAATGTTACGTCCATTTATTTGGTAGTCCTTAGACCATAGCTGTCTTATGCATATGTTGCTAGAGTTTGATAGTATATTGTACAGCCTTATCCATAACGTTGTAATCGGTGCTTATTGGCTCTAATGAGTTGTGCATAAAGATGGATGAGTGTGCGACAAGGAATCATCACTCTCAGTTGATGAGAGAGAATGTCAGGATTAGTTCACAAAGATAATTCTCAAAGGGAACCTCTGGCCAGAGTGATAGATAAACAGTGAAAAGAGTTTCACTGCGGTTACCTTATTGAGATTATATTTTGTGGGACAGATATCAAGTTGTTAAGATAGGGTTTGACTAATAACCATACCTATTATCGGGGTGAAGGATTAAGTAACATTAAGGATTCACATAGTTCTGCTATTCACCTAAACCTAGGGTACGTCATGATATGTTGCTAGATGTCACTCATGACCAGTGAAAGCCTATTGATAAAGTGTTATCAATGAGGGCAAAATTGAAATTGTTCCAATTGAACCTTAAAATAGAAAGTTTTTATTTTAGGAGACATAGAGATGTCCCTGTCCACTGCTAGGTTAGGGTGAACCCGATGGGTCACACACAAACAAGAACATAAGTGAGTCTCTTGAATTAAGAGAGTGTGGAATTTCTTAATTAATAATTAAACATGAGCCTTATTATTAATGGTTAATAATTAAGGAGTTTAATATTAATTAGAAATAACATTAAATAGAAACCTTAAGTGGTTCTCTATATATATGAGGTTATAGTCAATGCTAGCACTAAGTCATCATTAACCTAATTGGCAATTTTAGAGGAAAAGAAAGCTAGGGCCGCCCCTCTCTCTCTCTCTAAAACCGTGAGCCTCCCTCTCCCCTCTCCAAGCTGGCCTCTTCCTAGTTTGAGAAGTGCAAGGTGTTCTTGAGGTCTTGTGTTCGTGTGGACTTCATCGGAGGCTTCATACCTTTGGAGCTCGAAGAAAACTACATCGAAAGGCACATTCAAGTAAGGTTTATTTATGTTGTTAAATATTCAATCATGTATGTTTAAATATATATGGTTCCATTGTATCTTATAAGGATTTCGATGAATGGATTCAAAATTTATATGTTATTCATTGTCTTCCGCTGCGAATCCTCGTTGTTCATCGATCTCCTTTCATGAATGACTATTGATTTTGTCCCAGGTGGTCTCGAGGCTTCGGCATGGATATTTAGGGTGTGTTTAGTAGCTAAGTTGATCAGTGGCAAGGACTGTTGAGCCTCCTGGCTCATGATATGCTCTTAAGGCCCAATGGGCCATTTTCAAGCTCATATTAGGGTTTCGACCGAGATTCGATCTTTTTATCAAACCAAAGCCTTCAAAGGCTTCAAAACACTTTCTTAAATGTTTTCAAAGCTTGTTTCAAGAAGTATAAATGATTTCGAGAGTGATCGGTTAGCAGATTTTAAAACCCTAATTTGGGCTTGCCAGCTAATCAGTTGACTTTTCTCCAAAAATTTGACTTTGGTTAATGAATTTTCACTTAAAATATTTCTTAAAACATGGAGAATTGAATCACGATCGTTTTGGCGCTTGAATCGTCGAATTTGGACTTGAAACGGGCCCGAAAAGCTGAAATCGGGTCGAAACGGGCTGAGATGCCCACATAGGGCAAATTAGGGGTTGAGGCTCGATGACCATCCACTTAGGGACGGACAATCGTCCATGAGGGACGGTCAGGGTGGATGGTCACCCAAGCGAATTGCCTAGAGTTGCTATTTTTCAGTGTTTTGATTTCCTGGGACTTTGCCAAGTGTCTAGCTCGGCCTTGGGGAGTTTGGGACGAATTTGGCGACCTTGAAAGATTGGTTTAGGACCCTTGGATCATTCCTAGGAGATTTAATGTGAGCCATTGATCAATTTGAAGCTTCCCTATAAATGCAAGGCCCTGGAATCAGTTTTAAAACACACACAAGGAATTTAGAGAGCCAAATTGGAAGAGTAAAGCCTTGAGGCATTACACCAGCCCCCTTGAGCAACTTTAGCTACATCTTTGAAGTCTTTGGAGTTTGAAGAAGAAGCTAGAAGCAAAGGTGAAGAAGGCAAAAAAGGTTAGTGCAATTATTCATTGTGTTTGTTTTGATAAGTGGCATAAAAGTTTGCATATCTCTTTTTCTTCTTCTTCTTCTTCTCCATTCTTCTTCTATGTCCACACTATGCTAGGAATGAATGTTTAGTTAGAGTTTATATTTTATATTTTGGTGAATTATTAATGGTCTTGAAGCCACTTAAAGAGGATATTAAAAATCTGTCTAGATTTGAATATCTACTTAATGTGACTTAATTACCATTCTTAAGTCATTTTTTTGTATAGTTTTACATATAGTAGTCTTAGTATATCTTATTAGGTTGCATACTAGATCATTTACACCTTTTTTATTTATTATTTTCATGAGTTTTAATTTACTTTTAAAGATACATTCAAATCTGTCCATGAATTGAAATACCTTAAAAGTAAGTTAAAAACCATTTTTAGGACCAAATTTAACTTAGAAATATGTTTAGGTTCACATAGTTTTAATTAGATTGCATTTAGGGTCATTCTCATGCATTGTTAGAATCGATTTTGTTGCCTTTTTATTTATTTTATTTAAATTCCAGCAATATGCATGATAGTATTCTAGGAGTTTAGATTAACTTAGGGTATAGTTAGGGACTCATAGGTTAGGGGAGCCACTTTGCTCCACTTAGGATTTCCTTTTGTTGTAAAAACTACATCCAATTAAGGATTATAGCTTGTTTAGGAGTCTATCTTCGAAGAGGTTTCTCAATGAAATTAAAATTTAAGAGTTTGTTTTGGGATGAAGCTCCCACTTTGAATGATGAAGTGTTTTGAATGAAAATAAACTCTCGAAGATAGAGTCTTGGATAAGGTAGAATACCTTTAAAGGTGTAGTTCATTACAACAAGAGAAACCTAAGCAATCGAACTACGTGGACTTTGATTCTTATCAGGAAACTGGTAAGGTACGTAGACAGTCAATAGGGCGCAAGTCCAATCTTAGGATGACTCTATGTCTCCTAAGGTCTTTAGGATTTTTGATTCTTTTTTATTATTATCTATTATCTAGTATTATCTACACTACTTTATTGGTTGATTAGATATGATAGAGTTGTTTTTATGAGACTTTGATAAAGCCCAAAATTAATTAGGAGACCTTTAATTAGGGTGAGGTGGGTGCCTACAAGGAGTTCCTTGGAACCTTCCCACTTCATAACCTAGCCCCCGAATCCAACTTTGATTCGAAGACCATGCTTTTTCCAAAAATGGGGTCATTTGTTTTATTGAAAACAAAACTCTTTTTTTATGGTTTCCTTATTCCTTAAAAATAAGGTGGCGACTCCCAGTTTTTTGCAAACACTTATCTTTTTTCAAAACCCAATCTTGAGTGGATAATAGAGAAGGATAAATGTGGATAATAGAGAAGGATAAATCGAGACGGATAAAGATCATCCACAATCCACGATGATTCCAAAGTGAAAACGGCCTCCCGATTCGGATCAGCTGGTTCACATGTTGAAGATGATGTTTATTTGAATATCCCATGTATCACTGTGTTATTATTAATTATTAGTAGAGGTTACATTACTTGTGCGCGCGCGCGCGCACACACACACATATAGAGTAATGATTGTGACAGCATTTGCTGACTTTAATTAAACACTCCATGGTTGTTAGATCTCATTGTTGTTCTGCGCTTCTCATTTCCTTTCGTCTCTTCCATAACCATTTTTCCTTTCCCTTCGTCGTTAGCCATTTTCGTTCTCTGATTGTTCACTTTAGTCTTCTGATTCTTGCTTTTTTTTTTTCTCGACTTTTCTCTTCTCTCTTTTCTTTCCTTTTTCTATCAGTGTACTTTGTTTTTCTTTTCATGTGTTACTTTATACCTCATCAGACTTGTCTTTTTATCTAATACTTGAAAGATTCCCATGGGAAATAAGCGGAATTAAATTTTACTCCATGGAAGATGAACCAAGATCACATGATGATTGTATAAGCTATATATAAAACTTTAAATAAATGTAAATGACTTACATTGATAGCCTTTAAGAGGGATTAAAGAAGGTACAGCAGCCCCAAAGTAATGAAGCCTCCAAGATTGATCCACACTAGATCAAGCCTCTAAGAGTTTGAGAGAGAAAGTGACAGTTTAATGAGAGAGTCCCTTAGAGAGTGGCGGCTGGCTGGGTTGGGTTATTTAAAACCCTTAGTGATCATCTCATGATCACATGTGATAAGCTCCAAGTGTGAGTCTTTTGCCCTCTCTTTGACTAAGTCATCTACTTGGAGTGCTAGCTCCTATTGGATGATTTTCCATCTCATTTCAAATTTGAAACAATTTCAAATTTCAAATTTCAATTAACTTGAAATTCTAATTAATTAATATTTGCAATTTTAATTAACTTGCCATCTCATGTTAATTTCAAATTTGAAATAATTTCAAATTTCAAATCTTAACTAACTTGAAATTCTAATTAATTAATATTTGCATATTAATCTTTAAAATAATAACTCTTATTATTTATCACTTATAATTAACTCTTAATTATAATATTATTCTCTCTTCTCTTTTAAATGAAGCCTGCACCTATATGTGTGTGACCTCTTAGGTTCACAACAACCTAGTAGTAGGAATTAGGATAACAAATTATCCTTTTAAATAAAACTACTTTTATTTAAGGTTCAAATTAGAACTCTTCTAATTTCATTTTGAGAAATAAATTTCTCTTTGGCCTCTACTAGTCCTGAGTGACATCTAGCAATATGTCAAGACACACCCTAGGTTGTGTGAAGGTTAATCATAACACAGTGAACCCTTCAGTTACAATTAAGATACAATTCAATCCTTCCATCAAACAATGCCTTAGTTAAATTACTTGGGTATTGGATAATATGTCGAAACCCTAATTTAACATTTTGTATGTGATTCTCAAAATATTAATTCAATCTTGGGATACTTAAAAAAAATACTTTTCTTATTCCCAACTGCTTTGGCCAAAGACTTATATAAATTATATCTTTGAGAATAATACAAGGCATTCCCTCTCTTTACTGAGAGTGATAGACTCCTTGTTGTACACTCATATGTCTCCATGACAGGTCTACTAGGGCCAATGAGTATATACACAAATTCCATGGTTAGGATATGTACTTTGTACTATCAAACCCTAATATCCCTAACACATGACATCTATGGTGCCTCAGGTCTAAGGATTACTTGCATCATTGTAACCCTGAGTTGTTGTTTGACATGTAAGTAAAACTCCATTCAACAAACTCAATCAATGATCACATTCAGTGTACTTGTTCTCAAACAAGCACCCACAGGTTTGTCCTAGTGTCATTACACAAATGACTTGAGACTGGTCATTCTCCATATTGAGCAGACATAACCTGTGCTAGTCTATCCGGATTATTAATGCCCAATAAATAATCCTATGACTAGGAATATCTAAGAAAGAAATCTTTAACAATATAAGTCTCCTAATCTCAACTATTGAGATCTTATATTGACATTCTTTTCTAAGGACTTACCATGAATATAATAACAGAAGAATACATGATAATCAAAAACCCATATTATTAATGAATTAATAATAATACATGAATCAACTTTATGTCCTAAATTACACCAGTGTGATTGGCTATTAGGGCATATTACTAACAATACTATCATTAGTTGAAAAGACCATGCCGTTATTCTTATCTACCCCCTTTTTTTGTTCTTTTATCCTGCTATTTTTCTTCTTATTTCATTTGTTCCCCACCTACATGCAAAGTTATTGATATATTGTGGATTTCCTTTATTTCACGTCTTTGGCTTTATTTATATTCACTTTATAAACTTTGCATCTTTGTTTTCTTTTCTTTTCTACCCCACTTACTATTCTTTCTTTTGGATTCTTGTATCCGTTTATTTTTCTCTTCAGCTACAAGATCTTTAAATAGCAACTTTATTTCTTCTATAATTCCATATGAACTTATTAGCATTTCTTTATTTGATGCGTGGTTCTTTTAACCATTTTTTCTCTTGGAATTTTATCTCTACAATTCGTAACATACCCTTGTCCCTTTAGTCTTGGCGGGTATATTGTGAGGGGACTTTATTGTTAAATGGATAAATAATTAAAAATGAATTGGGATTATGCATTTGTCAAACCATCAGAATTGATGCATATACACTATTCAACAACAAAATATATTTGCGGAACAAATGAAGGTATTTGTAGAATAATGAAGATATTTGTGGAACCAATGAAGACATTGTGAGAAATAATAAATATTGTCATCAGTGATGTTTAATGGCATTAATGTAATTAATGTAATTTTCTCATGAGTTAGTATACATGTGTTAATTAATACATGTTAATTTCTTTGTAACAGAAATGTAACTGAAAATTCTGTTAGAGAATTTCAGCCTATAAATAAATGAAATGAAGATGTAATAGGGGACAAAATTCATTTTTTTTTCATTTTCTGTAGTGTTCTAGTAAGTGAAAGAAAAAGAGTCCTTCGAGAGAAAGTTGCCATGCTAAAGTTGCATTTTCTACAATATTGTAAGTGTAATTTCTTCTACAATTATTAATACATAAAACTAAGTTTATGTGTAGTTCTTATAGTTGTTTATGTATGAATGAAATCAATCTAAACCATTGACTAATGGTAAATGTATATCTTCAGGATGTATATTTATTATTAGAAAAATGGTTTCTCGACCCCTAAAATAATCTATATAGTTGAAAATAACCTCCCATGGAAATGCAAATAGCTGTGACAAGGCTATTTTCTCTGTCTACTCCATGGATCAACAGTAAAATGAGAAATATGAGGTGACAAAAGACCATAGAACATTTGCTAACTTTAATAAAGTAAGCAAATGTTGATAGGATCATTTCATTATTGTTAGGTTTTATTTTCATGTGTTGGCTAAATTCGGTTTCCAAAACACAAATCGAGTTGTATTAATTTTGGTCTTTTATTTAATCCATAACCATCTAGCATCGAAAAGCTCAAAATCAAGTTTGCTTGAAGAATATTTGGAGATTGAGATTGGGGCTTGTTTGATTCGTTGTTCAAATCTCTCGATTCCTTTGTAGGATGGTAAGTTGACTTAGAACCTAAGTTTACATGGACTTTAGGTAATTTTAGAATGACTTTAACCTAGGTTTATATATGCGTTTAGGTGGTTTAGAATGCCTAATTTACTTAGGAATGATCTAAATATGCAAATTAGTTGAAAATTGTTCAAAATAATTTATTTCGGGAAATTTGCATAATGTGGATCGATCCAACCGTTTTTGTTGGATCGATCCTATGGGCAGAAAGGTTTGGATCGATCCATGTAAAAATGTAGGATCGATCCAACTCGTGGATAGTTCGGAAAAACTTTTTTTTTTTTTTTGGTAGATTTTGATTGGTTTTGACTTATACAAATTTCAACACAACTAGAGAACTTTACTGGGGTTATAAATAGGTTGTTTTAGCTTATTTTATGTGTAGAGACATATTGATTCATCTTTAACCTAGAATTGAGAAACCTTAGCCTCCATAGCATGCAGCACCTTCTCCTTGGTGCTTAGTTTATAGTTGTATGTTTTTATTCTCTTTTTGATCCTTGATCTAGAGAGGTTGTAAACCACACCCAGTTTTGTTTAAATGGATTCAAGGGGCCGAATCTCGCCATTGTGTTAGCCTTGGTGGATGTCCAAGGTGGCTGGATTTAGCCGGCGCAATTCTGGTGGTTACCATCAGTTACGGTTAATGTACTATTGGTACATTGTGGGTTGTGAATGTTAGAGGTATGCCCTAAAACCAATCCTAAAGGGCATATCAATTTCATATTATATGTATTTGAAGGTACAACTTATCGTATGTATTTACATATATATGATAAGGTCCATGAATAAATGATAGAAGAAATATGTATCTCAAAGTTGTTGAGATATGGAGACTCATATTTCTAGTACACATTTATTCTAAACGAGTTCCTACTCATAGGTTTATTAAAGTGGATATTTAATAAACCGTTAAGAGTAGCACAGATTTAAACTGGCTCCAATGGGAGGATAGGTAGTCTTTCCTATCGGTGTAGTGACACTATAGTTAATCTGTGGGTGCATATTAGAGAATATGTACACTGAACATGATCTGCAAGAATGTTCTTATGGAGATTAGTCAAAAGAATATTCTTTTGTTACGACCATTGATTTGGTAATCCTTAGACCTGAGGCACCATAGTTATCTTATGCATAGGTCACTTGAGTTTGATAGTATCTCGTACATCCTTAACCACAAGGGTGTAATCGGTACTCATTGGCTCTAGTAGGGTTATGTATGAAGGTAAATGAGTGCGCAAGAAGGAATCATCACTTTCATCTTTGATGAGAGAGAATGTCAAGGTTCGTTCACAAAGATAATTCTCAGTGTGAAATCCATGGCCATGGTGATAGGTAAACTGTGAAAAGTGTTTCATGAGTTTATCTTATTGAGAATTATATTTTGTGGAACATTTAACAAGTTGTTAAGATATGGTTTGACTTAATAACCATGCCTGAATATCTTAACAGTGACATTAGGGGATGAAGGATTAAGTAACATGAAGGGTTCATATGGTTCCGCTATTCACGCACACCTAGGGTATGTCATGATATGTTGCTAGATGTCACTCATGACCAGTGTAGGCCTATTGATAAAGTGTTATCAATGAGGGCATAATTGGAATTATTCCAATTGAACCTAAAAATAGAAACTTTCTATTTTAGGAGACATAGAGATGTCCCTGTCCACTGCTAGGTTGGGATGAACCCAAAGGGTCACACACATAAGGACACAAGTGAGTTCTTTAAGTTAGGAGAGGGGTTAGTTTCTAATTATATGTAACTTACTTGGGCTCTTTAATTAAAAGTTAATTAAGGAGGACTAAGTTGCAAAAAATTAGAAACCCTAGTATTTGCCTATAAATACAAGGTGAGGGTGCATGCTAGCACTAGTCCACTCAAACCCTAATTAAAAGAGAGGCTTTTTTTTTATTCCCTAGAGGAGGCCGGCCCTAGTGGCTCCTCTCTCTCTTGGCCGAATTTCTCTAGCTCTCTCCCTCTCCATCTTGCATTGATTCAAGTGTTGAACAAGTGCGGGAAGCTTGAAGGGTCTTGTGTTCGTGTGGATACCTTGGAGGCTTCATACACTTTGAAGCTCGGATTCGAACGAGGTTTCAACAAAGGCAATCATCAAGTAAGTCAATGTTTTAAAGTTGTTTAATTCTTGTACTTGTATTATTCATGATCCGATGCTTGTTTCGATTTCCTGTATGAATATGTATGGTGGGATTCTTGTTTATAAAAATTTTATAGTTTGTCTTCCGCTGCGAATCCTTCCTGCACATATTCTTTCAGTGAAGACATATCGTTGAGCTTGATACGAAGTGAAGACTGTGCTCATTCGTGGAGTCGATCAAGAAGAAGCTTAAAGATGTTATGAAGTGTTGGGTTGTAGTGTCAGAATCTTGTAAGTTGTCTTTTTCACAGTGCTTTTATTCTTCCCGTGGTTTTTTACCCTATTGTGATTTTTCTCGTTAAATCTGCTTGAACTAAAAATGATGTGCACAATAGAATCCCAAGCATAGGAATCCACCGGTCGTCAAGCAATAAATACTAGGGAGTCCCTAGGTCATATCCACAGGGAGTGGAACAGGTCTAAATGATCCTTATGTGTTGCAAACCAAAGAATGCAAAAGAAAGTGTAAAATCATGGGGGTTTTGATTGGTGATTGTTTTGTAGAGAACTAATTTAATTAAGCTAACAATAATGAAATGTAAATGGTTGGATTCTTGGGTTTCATTCCATCCACAACTTAGGAACATGTATTTATCACAATGATTCTCATCTAGGATCCATTGAAGAATGGTCTTTGATGGAGGATTTAGCAATAGAAGCATAATGGTGTTAAATGGAAATAAACATTCTCTTGGGCATTTCATCAAACACTTGGAATGCATAAAGGTTCAAGCACAATGTGTACAAAGTATCACTTGTTAACACATTGTCAAGAAGATGTCAAACCAAGAGGGTTCAAATATGAAAATATTTATAACCATTCAAACACAAAACACAAAGAAAATAAGGTTGAATAATGGAAAATACTCTTTGAGGCACTTTAGCAAACACTTGGAGTGTATGTGGTTCAAGCACCATTTGTGCCAAGCAAAAGCTTGTCTACAAATGGTGAAGAGATACAAAACCAAATGGGTTCATAAAATAAAGAGTATTGAACATCATCCAACCAACATTGATAGCATAAGAATGGAGAAATATCATATTACCATAGTTGTGAGATGGAAATCCACCATTGAATCCAACCTTGAAAACCTAGAAATCCATAAATGCAAGGAAAACAAACATAAAGCAAATGATTCTTGAATAAAATGAAATGAAATACAAAGTTTAACAAGCTACAAATGAAGAACAACTAAGATTACAAAGCATAAATGAAAATGAGAATGGAAAACAACCTAAACTAAGCTTATCTTAACCTAGAAAATGAAGAACAATGGAAATCCTAAGCTAAAACTAAGAGAAACTAAACTAAGAACTAAGCTAAACTAAAACTAAGATAAGACTTGAAGGGAGAGCTCCAAAAATGGCTGAAAATGCCTTTAAAAAGGCCCTCAATTCGTGCCCTAGAGTTCCCATGAAATCCCCACATTGCCCCTTATCAAAAAGACAATTTACAGCTGAAAAACGCAGTTTTCGGGCCTTGGTACCGGTACCATGGTTTTGGTACCGGTGCAAAATGTTTCTAGAGCTTAAAAACTGATTTTTTGGGCTTGGTACCGGTACCACCTCTCAAATTCTCTGAAAATGCCTTAAAATGCCTTGCAAATGCCTCCGACTTCAAATGGTCATATCTCTCTCGTCCAGAGTTGGATTTGGACGTTCTTTATATGCACGCGAAGCTTGAGAAATATTCTTTCCAACCATGGTAATCTCATTGTCTAATTTAATTTGGAGAGAAGCAGTTTTTCCAAAATGTCCAGATTGGTCGCTTTTTGCACTTCATGACTTCATTTGCCCATATCTCCCAAACCACTTGACATTTAGCTTTGAAATTTGATATGTGGCATCTAGACACACTTAGAAGTATGTTCTATAAGTCCCATGACGTTTGAAGACTTCCAAGGCTTAACTCGAAGCTCTCACTTTGCATGCAAAAAGCATCCGTTTTATTGCATTCAACCTGCAAGGCACAAAAACAAGGCAAAACATAAAACGCATCTATTTATAAATATAAATGGCTCAAGTATGCACAAAATGATGGGAATAATGCATGAGAAATATGCAATTTTAAGGTGCAATCAAAATCTTTGTGTTCTTATTTATGCTTTACTTTTCCCCTGCATATAGTTGCTAATTGAAGACATAGATTAATTAGGGTTAATTAGTTAATTAAGTTTATTTTGGTAATTCTAAGTAAACCTAATTTCAATAAAGAATGAGGTTTGAATGTTAGACCCCCATTGTTTGAAGGCTTAAACTACCCTTATTGGAAGTCTAAGATGATGATTTTTTTTGAAATCTCAAATGATAGGGTTTGGTTAACTGTTCAAACTAGTTGGAGTCCCCCCATTGTCACTAAATGAGGTTTGGTTGACTGTTCAAATGATAGGGTTTACTTTCCCTAAATCCCCCGAGGAATGGGACAAAAATGACCTAGAAAGAAGTAGTTGGAATAACAAAGAGCTATATGCCATTTTTAATGATGTATCTTGGTCAGAGTACCATAGGATCATGACTTGCACTACTTCGAAAGACGCATGGGATATCTTGCAAGTAACTTCTGAAGGTACTCGCCAAGTGAGGAAGTCTAGGCTCCAAATTCTCTCCCTTAGTTTTGAGAGAATTAGGATGGAAGAACATGAAACATTTTCTAAGTTTTATACTAAATTGAATGATATTGTCAATTCTTCTTTTAACCTAGGTGAGAAAATTCCAGAAAAAGTTGTTGTTGACAAAATCTTAAGGTCTTTACCTAACAAATTTCAACCTAAGGTCATAGCCATAAAAGAAAGTAAGGACCTTGACTTGATAAGAGTGGATGGACTTGTTGGTTTACTTCAAACTTTTGAGCTAAAATTGAGACAACCCAAAAAGGACGAGAGTATTGCTCTAAAATCCATTAGGGAAGAAAATGTTGTCTCAAACAATGAATTAGATGTGAATGATGATGATTTAGTTCTCTTTGACAAGTTTTTAAAATTTCTTAAATGGTCAAAAGGTAATGAAGGGAAAGTGAAAACTAAGTCTAACATTATTTCATCTTCTAGGAGTGACAAGAAAAAGCCTAGGAATCACTCTGAAATTGAATGCTATGAATGTGATGAATTAGGACATATTGCTCCAAATTGTCCTAACAAAAAGAAGGGTAAGGGCAAATAACAAGCCATGAATACCACCCTTAGTTATAGTGATGAAGAAGAATCTGAGGGTGAGGATGGTTCTAATTTTACTACATTTGTGGAACTTGTAGAGGATGAGTCTTCTAAAAGAATACCAAATGGAAACGCAGTGGAATGTACAATATAAAAATTTTCCATGGCATTTATCCCAAGAATGTACTCAAACGATGAATCAAATCAATATTAATAAACAAAACATTAAAGTGATGCTTACTTTATGTTCCTTTGATGAAGCAATCCTCCAATTTTTGAGCTCCAAAGTGTATGGTAGCCTCCAATGGTATCCATACGAGCACAAGATCACTAAAATCCTTGCACCTTCATAACACTTGAGAAGAGGCAAGCATGGAGAGAGAGAGAGTGTGTGGCGGCTAAAGAGAGAGAGCTCCAAGGGTGCTCACGGCTCCTATGGTTTGTGCCTTCTTTTCTTTTATGATGATAGGTTACTTAGTGCTAGCTTGACCTATCATCACATATATACAGAAAATATTCTTTGTATTTATAATTTGACCCCTCCCTTATTAACTATTAATAACAATGGCCAAAACAATTATAAATTAGAATATTCCTCTCCCCTAATTCAAGTGACTCACTTATACCCTTCTGTGTGTGACCCATTGGGTTCATTCCAACCTAGTAGTGGCTCAGGGACATCTCATATCTCCAAAAATAGAAACTTTCTATTTTTAGTTCGATTGGAACAATTCCAATTTTGCCCATAATGATAATTCTTATCATTAGGCCTTCACTAGTCATGAGTGACCTCTAGCAACATATCATGACTTACCCTAGGTGTGGGTGAATTGCTTGAACGTAAATTGATGTGTTGTGCGCATGAGATTCCCAAGCGTAGGAGCCCTATGGTCGTCAAGCAATAAAACTAGGGAGTACCTAGGTCATTTCCACAAGGAGTGGAATAGGTTCTAGCGATTCTTAGGTTATGCTACCCAATGAA
>JAESVK010000598.1:2216202-2241781 GCA_017140935.1 Hamamelis virginiana | reverse complement strand
TATTACTTAAGATATATTCTTTATACTGTTAATATATATATATATATATATATATATATATATATATTATAATTATTATTTATTATTCATTTTTCTTCTTCCTCTAACTACAAGTTGCTGAAATCAGGAATTGGGAGCTTCACTCTTGCGCGTTTAAAATAACAATTAAAAGCTAAAGATTAACTGCTCACTATTTGCTTATTAAATTCCTTGATTATCTGTGGAGACCTCATTTTATGCGGGGTAGAAGGTCGTTGTCCTTAAACGTAATTCCTATAGACTCTGAATTAGAAAGAACTCTGAGAGCTGCTAAAGCTTCTCAAAGTCAGTCCAGTGAGTCCGTACCTTTGCATCATTTAGATATGGCTGAATCATCTGCACACACTGTCATGTTACCTACAACTAATATTCAAGCCCCACAAGGTCTTAAAACTCTTAGGGATCACTTCATGCCCAATAGTTTTAATCCACCCTCCTATATCCAAATTCCGCATATCGAGAATCTCATCTATGAGATTAAGCATGCTACCATTCAGATGCTTCCTACGTTTAATGGGTTAGATAGAGAGAACCCATATGACCATTTGCAGGAATTCTTAGGGATCTGTTCGACCATTAGAATTCAGGGTTTCCATCCAGAATCCCTGAAATTGTTTCTATTCCCGTTTTCCTTAAAAGATAAGGCCAAACACTGGCTTTGTACTCTCCAAACCCCTGTCCCTATCACTACTTGGGAACAGCTTCAAAAATTATTCCTGTCTAGATTTTACTCTGTTGGTAAAACTCACCAGATGCGACGAGGAATAACAAACTTCGTCCAACATGAACAAGAATCTTTTCATGAAGCCTGGGAGAGAATGAAAGAGCTTATTAGATTATGCCCCCATCATGATGTACCTAAGTGGCAAATCATAGAGTCTTTCGTTAGAGGTTTGACTAAGGGTGACACGCAGACTGTGAAATCTGCATGTGGGGGAGCTATTTTGAGTAAAGGTGAGGATGAGATGTGGGGCGTTATTTGAAGCATTGAGTGAAGATTCTTTCCACATGGCCTCGATGTCTTTAGGTAACCGTGATGATACTTTAGTGAAGAAAACGCCTCCCAAAAAGGGCGGTATTTATGATGTGGATTCCCAAGTTTTGGCAAACAAACAAGTTGAGGCTCTGTCTCAGAAACTTGACCAATTAATAGCGGCACAAGGATAACCTTCAAAAGCCCATGTGAAAACTGTCAACTTGGTGTGCAATATTTGCACTGCCCAGCTCACGAGACCCCATATTGTTCTATGGCAGGACAGTACCCAGAGTTTGTCCAAGAGCAGGTTAATGCTGCTCAAGGATATGCACCACCTAGGAATGACCCATATTCCAACACTTACAATCCTGGGTGGAAGACTCACCCAAATTTCCAGTGGTCTAGTCAGCCTAGAGGATCCAATCCTAGTCAGCCTGCAAGACCCACATATAGCAGTAACCCTGCTGTTGTTCAACCCAATAGACCACCACTGATGCAACCCCAGTACCCAAGTTATGGTGCTCCTCCAGCACCTTCACCCCAGTATCAAAGTCAAGTTGTGACTCAACCACCACCACAACCTCAAAGAACGCCTAGTTTTGAGGAACAAGTCCTAGCTACCCTGAAAAGTCTAGAGGCTTCAGCACAACTCACTCATTCCCATTCCCAATCTATTTCCAAGTTAGAAACCCAAATGGGTCAATTAGCGGCTTCGTTTAGTCGCAGAGAGGAAGGGAAATTCCCGAGTCAGGCTGTTGCCAATCCTAAGGGAGCTTTTGTAGCTGAGAGTTCTACTTCTCAGAACCCACAATGTAATGAGGATGTTAAGGCTGTTACAGTCTTGAGAAGTGGGAAAGTGGTAGACAATAAAGTTGGGGAGAAAGAGAGAGAAAAAAATAAAGAGCCTGCAATAGAGATAGAGTCTGAAGCTTCGAGGGATAACTTTCCCGCAGCATTAGACGATCCGTTGGCATCTTATGTGCCAAAAGCCCCATTCCCATCTGCGCTGATTGCGCCTGAGAAGAGAGCGAAGAAAGGGGCTAGCATGTCAGATATGTTAGAGGTGTTTAAAAGTGTTCATATCAATCTACCTCTATTAGATGCCATTAAACAGATTCCTTCATATGCTAAATTTTTGAAGGAAATGTGCACACAGCAACGCAAGGAGTGCGTTCATCTGTCTAAAACCATAACTCCTGTTGACATAGCTAGTGCTGTGTGTCAATTCCAAGCTCCAATTAAGAGAAAAGATCCTGGAACGCCAACTATACCTTGCTTTTTAGGAAGTCATTTCATTGATAGAGCGTTAGTTGATTTTGGTGCGAGTGTGAATATTCTTCCATATTCAGTTTACGCCAATATGGAGCTTGGAACACTCCAAACCACACCTACGATCCTCCAATTTGCAGATAGGTCCACTAAGGTACCTAGAGGGATACTGCAGGATGTTTTGGTAAAGATAGATTCGTTTGTCTTTCCTGCAGATTTTATCGTCTTAGATATGGAGCCCGTTGATATTACTAGGCCTCAAATCCCTGTTATAATAGGACGACCTCTTCTGGCAACTACTAATGCAATCCTTCACTGTAGGACTGGCATAATGAAGGTGTCTTTTGGAAACATGAAAACAAGGTTGCAGGTTTATAGTGCAGCTAATCAACCTCATAACTTTGAGGATTGTTCTTTTGTAGATATCATAGATAAAGTGGTAGAGGAAGCTACACCTTATCTTCTGTCCAAGGACCCGTTAGAAACTTGTCTTAATTATTTTGGGTTCGAGGACCATGACCTGGAGCATTCATTCATGGAGGTGAATCTTGTCTTAGATTCTACCTCCTCTGTAGAAAAATTGCCTTGGAGACCTAGGGTTGAGCCACTTTCGTCTATTGCCAGTGTCCCTTCCCCCACGTCTTTTGAGTCTCCGCTGCAACTTGAGTTAAAGCCTCTGCCGGCTAATCTCAAGTATGCCTTTTTGGGTAGTAGTGACACCTTGCCTGTCATAATATCATCTTCATTGAATTTAGAACAGGAAGGTAAGCTGTTATCAATTTTGAAAGAGCACAGATTAGCCATAGGATGGTCGGTAGCTGATTTAAAGGGTATAGACTCGTCAATCTGCCAGCACCGTATCCATCTTGAGGAAGGTGCAAATCCTTCTAGAGATGCCCAACGTAAGTTAAACCCGAATATGAAGGAGGTAGTCAAAAAGGAAGTTTTAAAGTTGTTGGATGCGGGTATCATTTACCCAATTTCTGATAGTGAGTGGGTTTCCCTACTCAATTGGTTCCTAAGAAGTCTGGGATTACTGTTATAGCGAATGAGGAGGGTATTCTAGTCCCTACAAGAGCTACCACTGGTTGGAGAGTCTGTATAGACTATAGAAAATTAAATTCCAAGACTAGGAAAGACCACTTCCCACTGCCTTACATTGACCAAATTTTAGAGAGGTTATTTGGGCAGAGTTTCTATTGCTTCTTAGATGGATATTCAGGGTATAACCAAATAGCGGTTTACCCCAAGGATCAGGAGAAAACTACATTTACCTGTCCGTGGGACATTTGCATTTAGGCGTATGTCTTTTGGCCTATGTAATGCCCCGAGCACCTTCCAAAGATGTATGACTTCTATCTTTTCTGACATGATAGGAGAATATTTGGAAGTGTTTATGGATGATTTTTCTGTTTTCGGTCCTTCTTTTGATGAATGCCTGTCTAATCTCTCAAAAGTGCTTAAGAGATGTTGTGAGACTAATCTTGTTCTTAGTTGGGAGAAGAGCCATTTCATGGTTCGTGAGGGCATTGTGCTTGGGCATATAGTATCTAGTAGGGGAATAGAGGTTGATAAAGCTAAGGTTGACTTAATTGCAAAATTACCTCCTCCCACTACTGTTAGGCAAATCCGGTCCTTCCTTGGACATGCAGGATTTTACAGGCGTTTTATTAAAGACTCTAGCAAAATAGCAAAACCAATGTGCAATCTGCTTGCTAAAGATGTAGAGTTTGATTTTGATAAAGCCTGTTTAGAGTCCTTCAATAAGTTGCGTTTAATGTTGACCTCGGCACCTATCATGCGAGCTCCCGATTGGTCACTTCCTTTCGAGCTAATGTGTGATGCCTCCGATTATGCTACGGGGGCAGTGTTGGGTCAGAGGGTAGATAAGGCCCCATATGTTATATACTATGCAAGCAAAACCTTGAATGAAGCTCAGTTAAATTACACTACGACTGAAAAAGAAATGCTTGCAGTAGTTTTTGCGCTTGATAAATTCCGATCCTATCTTTGGGGATCAAAGACCATTGTGTACTCAGATCATGCCGCCTTGCGATACCTGCTCTCTAAAAAAGAGACGAAGCCTAAACTGATTAGGTGGATTCTCTTATTACAAGAATTTGACTTTGAGATCAGGGATAAAAAGGGGTCTGAGAATGTCGTTGCTGACCACCTCTCTAGGATAGTAGTAGAAGAAGAGAGTGACCCCACGCCTATTAGGGATTCTTTCCCTGATGAGCAGCTTTTTGCCGTCACTCATTCTACTTTACATTGGTACGTTCATATAGTGAATTATCATGCCACAGGCCTTGTACCATCTCTTTGGTCGAAACAGGAAAAGGATCGGTTCTTTTCTCAGATAAAATTTTATTATTGGGAAGACCCTCTCCTGTTTAGGTACTGTGCTGATCAGGTTATACGTAGATGTCTTCCGGAAGGTGAGATGCAAGACGTTTTGAAGTTCTGCCACACTTTAGCATGTGGAGGACACTTTAGCGGGAAAAAGACTGCCGCTAAAGTCTTACAGTGTGGGTTCTACTGGCCCACTTTATTCAAAGATGCATTGGACTTCTGTAAGTCCTGCCAGAATTGCCAGAGAATGGGTTCTATGTCTAGAAGGGATATGATGCCTCTTAACCCTATTTTAAATCGTCGAAATTTTCGATGTTTGGGGCATCGACTTCATGGGACCTTTCCTATTTCGCATGGGTTCGAATACATCCTAGTGGCTGTAGATTACGTATCTAAATGGGTAGAAGCAGTAGCTACTAGGACCAATGACCACAAGGTGGTGTTGAAAATCCTTCAAGAGAACATTTTCTCTAGGTTTGGGTTTCCAAGGGCCATCATCAGTGATGGAGGGTCACATTTTAATAATCGACCCTTTGCAACTTTAGTAGCTAAATATTCTATCACTCACAAGGTTGCAACCCCATATCATCCTCAGACTAGTGGGCAAGTGGAGGTTTCGAATAGGGAAATTAAGCATATCCTAGAAAAAACTGTCAGGCCTGATCGTAAGGATTGGTCATTGCGCCTAACTGACGCATTATGGGCCTATATGACTGCATTTAAAACCCCTATTGGTATGTCTCCATACCGTTTAGTCTATGGAAAACCTTGTCATCTCCCTGTCGAGCTAGAACACAAAGCACTTTGGGCCATTAGGAAATTTAATTTTGAAATGAAGGAAGCGGGTTCTCACCGCAAGCTTCAATTAAATGAGCTCGAAGAGATTAGGAATGAGGCTTACGAGAGTTCTAAAATCTCTAAAGCCAAAATGAAAGAGTTTCATGACAGACACATCAATAGGAAATCATTTGAACCAAATCAGAAGGTGTGGCTGTTTAACTCCAAATTGAGGCTATTTCCTGGTAAGCTTAGATCTCGCTGGGATGTACCCTTTGTGGTGACTAGGGTTGCTCCTCACGGTGCTGTTGAAATTCGAAATCCTCGAACTGGTTTGTCCTTCTCTGTGAAGGGACAAAGGCTTAAGCCGTTTATTGAGGGTATAACTGATAGTGAGGGCATTAGGGATGGTTTGGTAATTGAGTCTGTCAGTTTGGAAGACCCAACCTATCATTTTGACTAAAGTGGAATTTCACGTCTGGCTGAAGACGTTAAACTTAGTCCCCCCCACCCTTTCCCCTTGTTCTTACACACTCATCTGGTCGTGACATTCTTTCAACATTGAGGACAATGTCTACTTCTAGTTGGGGAGGGTTTGTATATTCTCTTTTCTATGATTAATTTATTTATTCATTCATTTAATTTGTTATATACATAATAAATTATTATTTATCATTCTTGTGTACATATTATACCATTGATTTGTATAGTGATTATTTGTATAGATTTTGATATATTATACGTGATAAACTGTGAGTTTATTCTGTCATTTATATCATATCTATTTGTCTATTTTCGATACATTAATTGTAACTTTACTGTGATTAGCTTGTATTCAATCTTACACATGCACGAACTTGGTTTAATCTTCATACTGGGCAATTTGAATATCTGATAAAAACCTGTTATAAAGTGGAGACTGGCGACAAATAATGCAAATTTTGAACCATTCGATCATTTTTGGGACTCAAATATTCATCATATCAATCCAATCCTTGGTTATTGCTTATCTGTTATATCTTGTGTAGATGCTTAATTCATGCGTATTTTAGAATGCAAATATCTGGATAATCAGTCGAGAATAAATGTGCAAGTTTTGAAAAATGATTTAAGGCCATTTTCTTCGAGTCTTTGTGCCGTGTATATTATTTCTAGAGTATAAGACCCCCGTAGTACCCTATTTTTGAGCCTAAAAGTTGCCAATTTTTTCGATAACTTAGCAGCCATGGGTAACGAGGTGTCTCTTGTACAATTTTGGTATAAAATGTCTGTTTATAATGTATTAAAATAAAAAAATTTTAGCCAAGTGGAAATTTTCAAACGTTGACCTTCGCTATCGATAGCTAGTTTGCGATATCGATAGACACTTTGAAATCAAAAAAATAAAAAAGCTTCATTGCGCGGCAGAACAATGTGACTATCGATAGCGAGATTTCACTATCGATAGAGAGTGCAAATATCCGCCTGAAAAGGCTTCCCCGCGCGAAAACTGTTCATTTCCACCACCTTTTTCGCCTGAAAACCTCCATAGCCACCGCACCTCTCCACCTTCCACCTCATTTTCCGGCCATCTCAGGCGTCCATTTCGCTGAAACTTGATTCCATTGCGATCCTCGCGGCATTCTGAGCATTTCTGACCGATTAGAACGGGCGTTTGCTTCACTTCATTTTTTTTCGCTTTACACCACTTCGGGCGCTTCCAATTTGGCAAGCTCAGTTCTTCTCTTCTTTTTTTACCCACATTTTGGTAAGACTTTATCTTAACTCTTTGTACGAACTTTATTTTAACATTTGGAATAAAATTTTTTATCATTAATACATTGGGTTAGTAAGTTCATACGTGGGAATTTTTTACATCTTGGGTAGTTATCTTTTAGGGTGTGAATAATTAGAGTAGTTGAAATGTGCATATTGTTAGGTTGTTTGGCGTGGGGTATGCATCAGAATTATCATACTACATTCTGAAGTTGTGGTAAGGCTTGGACGTTAGGCTATGCATGCGCATGCATGCTACTGTATGTGTGTTTGGAGGTGTTGATGATTGATGCCTGGATGATAGGCGGTTGTGGAGTTGTGGTTGGGTTCCGTAGTTGAATGAATTAATTCATTTATGCCTGTTTCGCTAAAATTATTTTATCTCTGGTTGTGACTGTTAGAGGTATGCCCTAAAACCAATCCTAAAGGGCATATCAATTTCATATTATATGTATTTGAAGGTACAACTTATCGTATGTATTTATATATATATGATAAGGTCCATGAATAAATGATAGAAGAAATATGTATCTCAAAGTTGTTGAGATATGGAGACTCATATTTCTAGTACACATTTGTTCTAAACGAGTTCCTACTCATAGGTTTATTAAAGTGGATATTTAATAAACCGTTAAGAGTAGCACAGATTTAAACTGGCTCCAATGGGTGGATAGGTAGTCTTTCCTATCGGTTTAGTGACACTATAGTTAATCTGTGGGTGCATATTAGAGAATATGTACACTGAACATGATCTGCAAGAATGTTCTTATGGAGATTAGTCAAAAGAATATTCTTTTGTTACGACCATTGATTTGGTAATCCTTAGACCTGAGGCACCATAGTTATCTTATGCATAGGTCACTTGAGTTTGATAGTATCTCGTACATCCTTAACCACAAGGGTGTAATCGGTACTCATTGGCTCTAGTAGGGTTATGTATGAAGGTAAATGAGTGCGCAAGAAGGAATCATCACTTTCATCTTTGATGAGAGAGAATGTCAAGGTTCGTTCACAAAGATAATTCTCAGTGTGAAATCCATGGCCATGGTGATAGGTAAACTGTGAAAAGTGTTTCATGAGTTTATCTTATTGAGAATTATATTTTGTGGAACATTTAACAAGTTGTTAAGATATGGTTTGACTTAATAACCATGCTTGAATATCTTAACAGTGACATTAGGGGATGAAGGATTAAGTAACATGAAGGGTTCATATGGTTCCGCTATTCACCCACACCTAGGGTATGTCATGATATGTTGCTAGATGTCACTCATGACCAGTGTAGGCCTATTGGTAAAGTGTTATCAATGAGGGCATAATTGGAATTATTCCAATTGAACCTAAAAATAGAAACTTTCTATTTTAGGAGACATAGAGATGTCCCTGTCCACTGCTAGGTTGGGATGAACCCAAAGGGTCACACACATAAGGACACAAGTGAGTTCTTTAAGTTAGGAGAGGGGTTAGTTTCTAATTAATGTAACTTACTTGGTCTCTTTAGTTAAGTGTTAAATAAAGAGGACTAAGTTGTAAAAATTAGAAACCCTAGTATTTGCCTATAAATACAAGGGGATGAGTGCATGCTAGCAAAAAGTCCACTCAAACCCTAAAACAAGAGGAGGCTATCATCCAAAGGAGAAAACCCCAATGGGGCCGTGAGCTATGCTCTCTCTCTTGGCCGTGACTAGCTCTCTCTCTCCCTCTCATCTTGCATTGATTCAAGTGTTGAACAAGTGCGGGAAGCTTGAAGAGTCTTGAGTTCGTGTGGATACCTTGGAGGCTTCATACACTTTGAAGCTAGGATGCGATCGAGGTTTCAATGAAGGCAATCATCAAGTAAGTCAATGTTTTAAAGTTGTTTAATTCTTGTACTTGTATTATTCATGATCCGATGCTTGTTTCGATTTCCTGCTTGAATATGTATGGTGGGATTCTTGTTTATAAAATTTTTATAGTTTGTCTTCCGCTGCGAATCCTCCCTGCACATATCTTTCAGTGACTGCTGCTGTGGGTACATTGTGGTCAATCTGTACAGAGATATGGTGCGACAAAAGACCACTAGCAAGCCCCGTGAGAAGGGCGTGGCGTTTCAGGAGCCAGTTCAGAGACCGAGGAGGTCTACAGATACGAGCAGGGGCAAGGCCCAGCGCACACAGCCAGATACCTCGGACAATTCTGAGTCCGAGATGCCAGCAGCCCCCATTCGGAGACCCTCATCTAGAGGGCAATCATCTTCACAGCCACCAGCGAGTGCGCCTCCAGCTAGTTCACAGTTTGTGGAGGAGGAGTTTATTTATGAGCACCCTGATATTGGCGAGACTGGCGAGCCTCGCATGACTCGCGAGTTTGAGAGCTATGCACAGTCAGAGGGTGGGTCGAAGAAATTGCCGACCCGACGAGCTCCGAAACCGTGGCCAGTGATCCTGTCCGCGAAGAACTTCAATGTCGAGCGATATGTCGAACCCGAAAGCCTTCAGATATGAAGGCTTGCTTGTGGAGACCCTACAGGACAGACACCTCAGCACCTGGTTGAGGAAGGGTGCAGGTTATATGGCCAGTGTTGTGCGTCAGTTCTATACATCAGCACACATGGCAGAGGATCAGCCACAGACACTCAAGGCCGAGGTTGGAGACCGCATTGTCGAGTTTACTCCAGACGACATCGCTACCTACTTGGGGTGCGAGCGTCCATTGACGACAGATGTGGAGGGCAGTTATTTAGAGCTGACAGAGAGTCAGTGTGCAGATATGGTGTGTGTGGACCGTGAGTTATTCGATGGATTGCACTTCACGACCGGGAACATGCACCCATCCTACGCAGCTATGAATAAGCTGCTCTACTGCAATCTGCGAGCGAGGGGTACTGATTCACAGATCCCCGTGGAGTCTGTGCGGCTGCTGCTAGAGTTCTTGAGCGACCACGAGATGGATATCGCCTTGTTGATATTCAGCGAGATCCGCACATTTGTTGCCACGCAGCCGCGCAACAACATGCCGTACCCCCAAATGATTACAGCTTTTGCTTTGGGTGCGGGTGTTGTGTCTGATGAGCCGCTGCGGTGGGGTGAGGGACCTATTACCCCCACTACGATAGCTAGTAGTATGGCAGCTAGGCCGAAGAGGCCACGTACAGAGACAGCTGACCCATCAGAGCCTGCTCCAGCTTCTACCTCACAGCCATCAGCTACTCCAGCTCCGACTCCTGCTGCACCTACTATGCCAGCTGCATCATCTGCCGGCTCTCAGGATTTGTTACTTCAGGTCTTGGAGGGGCTGAGATCAGTGATGCAGACTCAGCAGATACAGTCAGCTCAGCTAGACCGTCAGTCCGCGCAGTTTGACAGACAGTCTGTACAGATGGTGAGACACTCTGCTCAGCTCCAGGCTATGTGGAGACGGATGGACGGCGAGCCGATTTCTGAGGCCGACCGCGTGTTATTTTATGAGCCACAGCCTGCTGCTGGATTTGACGTCCCACCTGGGGATGATGAGATGAGGGATGATGCTCAGTCTTGAGCTTGGGTGGTTGTTCTTTTTGGAAGAATAATTGTTTCTTTTTAGTTTGAATTTTAAAGTTGTTTGTCAGGGTTAGTATAGGGTATTTAGGATGGTTTAGGGTAGTAACCTTGAACATATTACAAACCATCCTAATTTTGCAGTCCAAAATTTTCTTCTGTTACAACCAAATACATTACAATCCTATAAAGACCTTTTTGATTCAAAATTTTGTGCACTATTCTCTTGTGATTACTTGCTTATTTAAGTTTTATATATGTATGAACTGCATCTTTGCATATATAACTTCGTTAATTCATCTTTTATTGGTCAAATATTAGAGCTTAATGTATAAGTTTTATACTTGTATATTTCCATTTGGGAACTCTGGGTTACTAACCTTTTTCAGAGTGAACATTTTTGCGAGCGACCACCAGTGAGGATTTGAAGTTGAAACCTATTTAGGGTTAATTCTCATACTCTTATTGCATTATTTTGATTCTATCAAGTTCATCTTCACTACACATTGAACACTTGCTAATTACCTGTTAAAGATAGCATTTCCTGTATTTTAAATTTTCAATTATGATTATTGATATATCTATAGATGAAACTCTTGATATATACATAATATTATTTTATCTTTAAAATTCTTTAATATATAATTCTTTATTCTTTTATGTTTGTGGGTATCATTTCTGCAAACCCTCACGAGACTACACTCGTCCACTAAGGGTAACTTAGTGGTTTAAAAGGCTTGTTGCATATGCTGAATGCAATCGCAATTCCCTGCGAAAGTGGCTTTTTTCAATTCCTAGTTTTAATTCGTCATCTTAAGAGTTTAGCTATTTGCTAAGAGACTAGCAAAACCCAAGTTGGGGAGTGTGATTGTTTTACAATCATGCTCTCAAAGGATGGTATTACTGTGTTCTCTTATATAAATAATTGTGTTTTAATATCTCGTTTTGTATAAAATCTGTACAAATTGGTAAAATATCTTCGCTATCGATAGACCTTAGGCGGCTGAGAGCTTTCTTAGATATTTTGAGATATTTCAAGGGCATTTACGTCTTTTGCATTTCATTTCTATATATACACGTGTAAAGGCGACTTAAAGAGGGTTCAAGACTTTTGCTCTGAATCATTACTCTGTTATTTTTAATAGACTTCATGTTACAGTTCAATTCTGCTTTTTATTCGGTCAATTACTTTTTCAGCCATTTCTACTTTTCTGCAATTTTTCCTTTAATGTCTGGCTCAATTCTCACTTGAGGATTGTTCTTTACTTTTACAGTCTTTACTTTCAGTACTTTAAATTTCTGCAATTTTCCCTTTTTATGCATGGCTCAATTCTCACTTGAGAATTGTTCTTTACTTTTACTGTCATTTTCTTTATTTACTCAAGTCCTTTTCTTTATTTATTTATGCCATTTTCTTTATTTATTTCAGCCCTTTTCTTTATTTATTTCAGCCCTTTTCTTTATTTATTTCAGTCACTTTTTCTTTATTTCTTCAGTCATTTATTTACTGCTTTTATTTTACTTTTTTCCATCCCGTGAACCCTTAGAGCTTGTCATGGATAAAGGATATTCTCCTCCATTGATGTGTAGCTAATACTCCAAGCTTGGGTGAGGATGAAGTTGGATTCTTTATGCAATTCTATTTTATAAACATCCCTTTATTTGTATTATGTGATTGCATAGTTGTGAAGGTTTACCGCACACTATCGCTAAATATAATATCATATAATTGTACATCTGTGATTGCAATTATATAATTATGCAATGGTACTTATTGGTATGAATACAAACCAGCATGCTTTATCCCCATTTAAGGTGGATAGCGATATTCCATTCTTTTCAAGGATAAACCTGCCGGTCCTGTATTCATAATCTTTTTGGGACTTCCTTCTTGTAGTTGGAAGAACCACCATACATAATTACTATATTGAGGATTTTATAATATAAATTGTATAATTGATATTCAATGGGCTTCTCACCCAAGTTTCGCTCATTCCACCAAAGTAATCGCATTTTTAACCAGCTTTATTAAAATACTGCATTTTCACTTTGATCCAATCGGAGCACTTTTCACCACCAACTTAATTTGACATTATTCTTTCACTTTAATTAATTCTAATAGTCTTTTAGTATAAACCTGAATTTTCCCAGTGGTTCGACACCGGTGCTCACTAGTCGCAATTGAATTGAGATTAACAATCACGCGGTTTTATAAATATATTAATCTTGATCACTAACAAGGAATAATCTCCCTTGTTCTCTGAAGCGATCAATGTTAGAGGTCTTTAAACAAGTCCATATTAACCTACCACTTTTAGATGCTATTAAACAGATTCCTTCATATTGCAAATTTTTGAAGGACCTATGTACTCAGCAACGCAAAGAGCGTGTGCATTTCACTAAATCAGCGGTTCTTAGGAAGCCATTATGTAGACCGGGCCTTGATCGATATGGGGCCAGTGTGAATATCCTTCCATACTCTGTGTATAACAAGATGGAGCTAGGTAAGCTCAAACCTACACCCACCGTTTTACAATTTGCCGATAGGTCGACCAAGGTTCCTAGGGGTGTGTTACAGGATGTTTTAGTTAAGATCGAGTCGTTTGTCTTTCCGGCCAATTTTATTGTTCTTGATATGGAGCCTGTAAACACCACTAGACCACAAATTCCAGTTATCATAGGTAGATCTCTTCTAGTAACTGCGAATGTTGTGTTACATTGTCGACAAGGTATAATGGAAGTTTCATTTGGTAATATGAAGGCTAAGTGCTTGAACGTAAAAGTGTTGAGTGCGAAAAAGAGTCCCAAGCGTAGGATTCCAATTATCGTCAAGCAATAATCTAGGGAGTACCTAGGTCATATCCACAGGGAGTGGAATAGGCTCTAGTGAATCTTAGGTAATGCTATCCAAAGAATGCAAATAAAAGTGTAAAATATTGGGGGTTTTGATTTGGTTTGCAAATAGATTGTGCCAAATTATTGGCGATGATTCAATATGAAAACTTGTAAATAAGAGAAGTAGGATTCTATGGATTCGTTCCTTCCTAGCCTAAGGTTAATGGTTTCTCACACAATGCACATTCAAGAATCCATGTGAACTATGGTTTTGAATGGAGGATTTGACAATAAAAGTTCATAAAGAGTGGAACAAGTGAAGGAATGTAACTCAATGCTCTCTTAGGCATTTTCACAAACATGTAGTGTGCATATGTGTTCATCAACCAAAATACAACAACTCAGTGGTGATACATTGGTCATGAATATGACACTACAAGGGTTCAAAAGAAGAGAGAGTATACAAGCTACATTCCATTAACATTAAGCTTTTGAGATGAGAAACCACACTTACCTAGGGTTTTGGAGAGGAACTTCACCATAGAACCCTCATTGGGTGTTTAGCTAGCCATCCATGGAGATAAACGCATCATTCAAGAACAATAAATGCTATGGAGATGGAAATAAATGCTATTGATTGATTAAAAGACAAAGAACCAAGTTCAAACACTAAATAGCAAGATTAAAGAACCAAACTAAGGTTTACAAGTGATCAACAACAACAACAAAGTGAAAATCTAAGCTAAACTATGGTGAAATCCTTAAAAAGATGAGAAACCCTAAGTTAAACTAAGCAAACCTAAGAGAAAACTAAGTTAGAATCTAAACTAAGTGGAGAGAACTTCTTGTCCAGCTGAAAATGAGGTTTTATACCTCTTTTTGGGGTTACAAAGATTAGATGGGAAATTACAAGATTGCCCTTTGACTAACAATTGAAACTGTCCATGGCTTGCACTGCTGAAGGGAGCATGTACTGATACATGCTAAACACTGGATTGATACAGGCTCACTCACATAAGAGGAGAAATCTGGAGAAAGTATGTACTGATACATAGAACGACTGTACCAATACATACTTGCTGAAAAACATCAAGAAGTAATCCAAAGAGCCCACACTCCATTCCAAGCACTTGATCAACATTGAAGACTTGAGAAACCTCCTTCAAGCTTGCTCCATTGCTAGCAATGCTTATGCATGATGATTTTTGCCTAAAGTCCCCCTTTTTACCTAAAATAAAGAAAACACTAGAGAAGAGTAAAATGCAACAAACAAAGATAGTTAAAGATTCAAGTTCTACAAAATGAGGCAAAAGATCATTAAATATACGCAAAAATATGTGCTCAACACACCCTCCAACTTGAATCTTGCTAGTCCCTAGCAAGAACTACAAAAAAGAAAAGAAACATCTCCCAACAAAGAGTCTTAGAAACATTCGCAATAAACATGTTCAAACAACTAAGTCAATTATGAATGATGTAAAGCTTTAAAGTTGGCTGAACAAGAGATTCTCCCTGTGTGTGGTAATGCCTCATGGATTCACTTAAAACAGAAAATGCATTTAAGCTAGAGGGAATGACACAAGAAGCTACATTTAGAGAATGAACAAAGCACTGAAACTATAAGGAATGAAATAACAATCCTTACTAGCTACAAGAATAAGATAATCATCATATAAGTTAATATGCTAGCTAGCTTGAACAAAATAAGGAATGCTATAAGGTTTAAGCTCAACAATGCAAAGAAAATAGAAAAACAACATGCAATAAGGCATTTTGGATGAATGATTGCTCAAAAAGGAACAATATTAATATTAGAAATCAAATAGGTCTTAATAGGCTTGTATTGACCATGGGTACAGGGGTTAAAGACAAAAATGGGTGATGGCAAGATATGGCAAGGACAACTACCCAAAAGGCCATCACCACAACCACCCTAAGCTACCCTGTCAGCAACAAAAAACAATTTCACCCTAGACTTCCTAAAAACAACTACTCAAAAAAAATTAAAATAAACTAAAAACCAACCAACATCAGTCCACACTAATCATCTTCCCCAGAATCACTTGCATACTCACTAGAACCATCTCCCCCATCATTTACTTCAGCTTCACCATCATCACAGAACTTATCCAGCTCTTCTGACAGACCTTCCTCAAGCTCTGGAGGATAGACAGGAAGCTCCTCATTTGACTCTTGACATGCTCTCTAGTCCCTTGCAACCATATCCAGACGGTACTCAATATTTCTCTGATTTCCCAAGATAGTCTTGAACCAGACTTTAATATCCCTTCTCAGCTTTTTCAGAGGGGAGCTATCAGGCTGCGTGGATGACGATGCTCCATTCAGGCGAGCCATGGACTGGCTCCTAGTAACGGTAACTGCCTTCAGAGGCCCAACCTTCTGAGTCATGATCTTGTCACCTTTTAGAGGGCCGACTTTCTGAGCAAGGCAAAGCTTAGTAATCAAAACAGGGTATGGGATACAGGAGGTCCAGCATTTTTCATGGAAATAAACCATTCCCACCCAAATCAACCATGCAAAATCAATATGCCCTCCAATCATAATCTCCACCAGTAAGTTCACCTCATCATTTCCTGGCCTTGTCTCATGACCTCCTAAAAGCAAGCTTTTGTGCATAAGCTTGTTCATTAGTACATACTCTGGCTTGAACTTCCCCAAAGCATAAGTCTTTTTTTTAAAATTGTTTAGGGTCAATGTACACCTCCTCTAGTAGCTCCGGAGTAGTTCTTTTCTTCAGGACACGATTGGGGAAAGGCTTAGGGGATTTCTTGGGTCGAGTATACCCCAAACATGTAGCAATAATATCTGGGGTCACCAAAACAGTCTTCTCTCCCACAATTGACTTGGCCAAACATTTTTTTGAATCTGAGATGAAGAGGTGGGAGTAAAAGTTTTTCACCAGCTGAGGATGGTAGCCCTGAATAGGATTAAACAAAAAGCTGAGCTTCTGATGCTCAATTACCTTCATGATCCTGTCATCATCATTGAAATCAGAACTTCTGATGTTCCTTTCACATGAAAAACCCCTCTCTTGGACTGATTCCCCCCACACTTTCCTTTCACATTTTTCTCCAAACTCTTCATCTTCCTCTGCAATTGAATCTTCAGTCATAGGCTTCTTCTTTTTGTTATTGGAAGGTGGAGGCCTTATTTTGAGCGGCAATTCTTCATACCCTTTTCTATTCTTGTAAGATAAAGCCATCGCTTCTGCCATGCTTTTGTCAGACATGGGTTGCTTCTCAGAATTTAATTCAACCTCCTTACCCTTAGCTTTGGAAGCTTTCTTTTTAGGTGCCATGGTGACGCAGCAGCACAACAACCACACAAAAACAGCAGCAAGATAAACCCAAAACAATTTAACCTCCACACCCAACTCAGCAGAAATACAACCCAACAAACATATCCCCTAACCCAGCAGCAATATCAAAACACACAACCTAACATCCAGGCTTTAACCCAATACCAGCAGAGGTTCACAATGTCAGCACACAAATAAGAATAGCTCAACCCATATTTAGTAGCAGAAATAAAATAACCACATCTCAAGTTCACCCAGCCCCACAACAGTAGCTTCCCAACTATCAAAAGTAACCAAAGCACAATGGCAAAAATAGTTACAGCACGCAATAACCACACTACCCCAACAAAGCACACTCAATAATGCTCAAGCTGATAAATAAGTGCAAGTAGAAATAATCCCAGCTCCTGGTATGACTTGATATGGGTGATTGAATGGATTTGGCATTTTGTGGCTTTGTAAATGGTGGGGAAAATAAGAAAAGAAAGAAAAAAAAAAGAATTATTGTTCACTGAAAACGGGTACGGATGAACTGATATGGGGGTTGAGAGAAGTAGAGAACTCACCGAAATGCCCTGTGGTAACGCCGGATTGCAGCGCCGGCAGCGAAATGAGCAACGGTGAGATGAAGAAAATGAAGACACCGGACTGGATGGATTTACAGCGGCTAGAGATGAGTGGGGGTCGAAGCTAGGAAGAGACTCACCGGAGTGCAGGGGTTGTGTAGCAGGGAAGAAAATAGCAGTGGCAGTGGGGATGGGACTCACCGGATTTCAGCGCCGGCGGTGATGGATGATACCGAAGAGGATGATCGGCGGGGGGACTTAGGGCAACTGTGATTTCGTGAAGAAAAAAAATGAGAAGAGAAAGAAGGTGGCTAATGTGAGCAGCGCTGGTAGGTGAGCCGCGCCGGCGGCGAAGAAAACCGGAGAAGATGATCGGCGGGAAAGGGCTGCTATGGTGGTCGGCGGAGAAGAAGTTGCAGTGGAATAGGTTTGGGATTTTGAGAAAGGGAAAGAGAGTGATAGGGTTGCTTTTGGGGCTGAGACGAATAAGAGGAGAGATGGGGGGCTTACTAACATCTATTTTGACTTTTCAAAATTGAAAAGTTTTGATTTTTTTTTTAAATAAAAAACTCATGTATCAATACATGGAAAACCATGTATCGGTGCTGTTTGACACTGACCTCTCCAAAAAAACCTTGCCTGCTTGCAGCTGTACTGATACAACATTTTCATGTATCAATACAAACTTTTCAAAAACTGCTACCTTCTTCATCTACGGCAAAATTTCCTCACACCAAATCTTATGTATCAATACATGGAAAACCATGTATCGGTGCTGTTTAACACTGACCTCTCCAAATAACCTTTGCCTGCTTGCAGCATGTACTGATACAGCATTTTCATGTACCAATACAGACTTTTCAAAACTTCCACTTTACTTCCTCTACTGCAAACTTCCACTGTACTGAAGTTTTCAAGCATGTCTGCCTCCCTTTTTTTTTTTTTACAAATAATGAACAAAATGATAACAACCCTCCCCCTTTAGAACATCAAAAAAATAAACACCCAACTTGCTGAAGACATTAAAACATTGGGTTTCTAGGCTTATACAAATGAAGTGGTACACACATGCAAGGCTTCAAATAAGGTCGAGGGATTGGACAACATGAATACATAAAGGCTCAAATAATTCAAAAATGGCCTAAAATCATCTTCCAAGTATACAATAATGTTCCAATTTGAGCAAAACACTTCCAAATGCAAAAATGCATGCATGAATAAGAGAGATATGAACACTTTGATTCTTTAAAGACCTCAAAAATGAAAGAAATGAAGATCCTACATGAAGTGCAGCGATCAAATACAAACACTTAGCTATCCACACATTAGAATGCATAAGCTTCAACCAATATGGCGTGCATTGTGCTATAGGGAGAACCAACAAGCATTTTAGCATAAAAACAAAGCAAAACATCATCCCAATGACCTAATTCTACACAACATGGATAATCATGAATAAAATGCCAAGAAATTCATTACTAGGGGCATCAAAACAATGACTAAAGTTTTCACAAAATTCAAAAGTTTGACCATTTTGCCAAAGATTGAACAAAAACTACCCTGCACATAGTATAAACACAAATGTACCTGCACATAGCATAAACACAAATGTACCTCCCCCTCCAACTTGAAATTTGCATTGTCCTCAATGCATGAAAAGATAAGCACTAAAGACAAAATTAGAGAGAAAGGGAACAAAAGCACCTGTGTATCTGCTATAAATCTTGCATGACCTGTACATGGGTTAGGATATCCACATTCCAAAAGAAAACTGAAAGAAAATAAAAGAACAGTATATACAAGCAGCAACTCAAGAGGTTACTCAGATGGGGCCTCGTGATAGACTGGGTCCACAAGTTCCTCGACCACAGTCTCACGTGAAAAGTTCTCCAAAAACGGCTTAAGACGCTGTCCATTTACTTTGAAAACATTGCCATTTTTTGGATTTTCAATCTCCACAGCCCCGTGAGGGAACACAGCTTTAACAATGAACGGTCCCACCCAACGGGACCTCAACTTACCGGGAAAGAGATGCAGCCTAGAGTTGTACAGCAGGACTTTCTGATTCGGCTCGAAAGACTTACGAGCTATGTTCTTGTCATGGAAGGCTTTCATTTTGTCCTTGTACACCATAGTGTTCTAGATAAGCATAAAAAAGCTATTGGGTGGTCGCTTGCAGACCTTAAAATCATAATAAAAGACATCCTAATCATACCTACTCACATAAAATCATAACAAAACTAACCCTAAACACATCTAGTCACATAAAATCATGATGAAAGATATCCTAACATGCTTGCTAACATAAAATCATAACAAATAACTAATTAATCAAACCTACATATTCCTAAACACACAAATATGCAACTATCCTATATAAAAAAATGAACTACATCATATCCTAGCATGCAAACATATTAAACAAATACTATGAACAACCAAACTTAAACTAATATGATCCTATCATGCATGAATAAGAAACTATCCTAACATAATAAACAATCTCATAAAAAATAGAAGATGATTCACCTCACATTAAAATGAAAAGAACTTACACCATAGCACAAGAGATTGATATAAAAATCAAGGAAAACAAGACTAGGATAGAACACTTACCCTTCTCCTTCCTTCTTGGCTTCCTTCAAGCTTCAAAGCTTTGATTCCTTCCTCTTTTTTCACCTCTTAGCCTCTGGTTCTCTCTCAAAATGATGAATCAAAAACAAAATTCTAAGGTACAGCCTCCTAGTCCTCCCTCTCTCAACTCTATTATGGTATATTTATAGAGTTAGGGTTTAAAACCTTGAATGGTTGGGATTTGATTCATCTAAAACTCATCCTAGGGTTGGGAATGATTCATCCTAGGGTTTGCAAACTGAAACAAGTTTTAATTTATTGAAAAAAAATCGAACAAAGTTGGGCAAAATGGGTGGGAAAGTCCCAAACTTTCCAAACTGACAAAATGGGATCGACCATCCTGATGGCCGTCCTAGCCTGGACGGCTGATCGGCCCAAACAATGGAGGTTATTTCCTTGTTCATGATCAAGATTTAAATTTATAAAACTACTCGTGCTTGTAACCTCAATTCGTTGGAAAAGTGATTTATGCACGGGTGTCGATCCACAGGGACTAAAGTGAATTCGATTTTAGTTAAACGAACAATCTTTGATTTGAGAGTGGTTGTTTGTTTAAACTAAGGAATATGAAACAAATAATAGAAAGTAGAAAGTCTTGGGTTATCGAATCCACTTAACTCACATAAATCGCATTCATAAGTTGATTAGGGTTTATGCATATCCATGGTAGTGGTGATTTAGACTACAAGAATAAACCATCCAAAATAACCATGCTTATATGAATCAAGCATGGATCATCACCTTTAAGGCATGGATTGTCAAACGAGAATGCACAATCCATCCAAGTAGGGCATGAACCATCTAGCTTCACATATACACGTTCGATAAGAACCATTGCACAACAAATATAATTGAAATCACAGAAAACAACTATATTGATAGATGAAAACATTTAAAACTATATTGCATAAGGGCAATATCCTTAATGTTGTACAATCACCACAAATATACATAAAACCCAAAACCAAACCGATGAACAAGTTAGAATGGAGTGAAACTTCATCTTTAACCCGAGAGGGAAACCTAGCCGACCATAGTTGGAGTAGAATCACCTAGGTTTTTCATTCCTTCTATGTGCAAGCCAAGGATCCCAAGAGATAAGAGAAAGAAGAGAGAGAAGAGAGAGAAAGTTTACGTCAAGCCTCCAAAAGATTCAAGATCGCCTCAAAACAGGCTTAGATGGTGTATTTATAGTGTACCAAGACTCCCCCTCTGATAAAACTACCAAAAATAGGCTGAAAATAGCTTAAAAAGTCAGAAACACGCTTCCTGAGGTGTCTCCTACCAATAGGTTTGACCCCCTATCGATAGGGTTGACCCCTATCTATAGAGTAGCTTTCAGCTGCAAGATTTCCACCCGAAAGGAACCTATCGATAGGGTGACTTTTGAATTTCATTATGAGCCTCCCCAATTCATAAACTAGACTTCCCAAGATTTCTAACGATAGGTTGTACGTTGAAATCGGAGTCCGGATGAGGGAGATATGACCATTTGAAGTTTGAAGTTTTCGTTGGGAAAAAACTGCACAACTCTAAAAGTCTCCAAATGGCTTCTAAAACTTTTCTATCAACTTTGGCACATTAAATTCATCTCAAACCATCCTCCTATCATGCAATCCACCTTGAACCAAGCTCCTAGCATGCATAGCTCTCTCACTTGATCTCCAAGAGCTCCAAAATGGAATATTTGGCGAGTTTTCCTACAAAAAGCACAGAACACATATTAACATTAAAACTAACTAAATCAAAGTACTTACGGAGTAAAACCATCGAAATTAGCCTCCGAATGCTGTAAAACGAAGCATGATTGTGACGCAATCAACGGCTAGCCGTCCTGGGCTGGACGGTTGGCTGTCCTAGCTAGGACGGTCACCATGGTGACTTTCCCTCAATTACCCTATTTTTAAGGGATTTTCGTATTTTTGCCATATCTTGCTCAATTTGAATCCAAATTAGATGATCCAGGTTTCAAAACGACCGTGTTTTGATCCTCCACATTCTTAGAAGGTTTTTGGGTCAAAAAATGCTTGACCATGGTCAAGGGTTTTAGCAAAAAGCTAGCCAATTGACTCGGTTGTGCCAAAATTGGTCATATGACCATTCCTTCTTTTATAAAATTGATCAATTTGGCTTGAACCACTTCTAAAAACATGGTTTTATTATGAAATTGTTACTTGAAAACATATTTTGAAAATCTTTGATTTTGGTGAAAATGACCAATTCACGGTCAATTTGAATAAAACCCTAGTTTGACTCATTCTCGCACGTAAGATCGATTTTAGGCGAATCCATTCCAACCATCCAAAAGTTAAATTGACACTTCAAATACACTCCCCACATCCATATAAACCTCATGAAACAATCCGTTTCGAATTCGGAAGTCATTCGGAAATTATACGAGAAAAAGGACGAAAATGCCCCTCAAGTCGCAAAAACCCTAATTACCTATCGAGCTCATATCAGAATGACATGAAAATTTACAGGGATGTTTTAAGACACCTCAAAAGTCAAATGCAATGCAAATGAATTGATTCCAATTCAAATGCACACATGAAATGATAAATTATCCATTTTCCCTAAAAATGATAATTTGGGTAATTTAGTCTTTACAAGCCTAATTTCCCATCAAATGACCCACTCTTCGAGTTGATCATTTTCAAAAATATATGAGAAAATAATTGGTAAAAATGGGATGTCCACAATATGTTGAGTCATTCTTGTTGTTCTGGGACACAAATAGTCATATTGCTCCTTTCAACTTATTTGATCATTTGTTATGGATTATGCATTGCAGTTTTACTTAACTAAGTGCATGTGTATCATTGATGCATTGTGATCAATTGGGAACATTGGAGCATATTTTGAATATGATTTTAGGCCTTTGTTCAGAGTCTGTAAACCTTTTGTAGGTAGTTTTGTGATAGGTCAGTCGCGTCCCATGCGTACCCGGTTTTGAGCCGTCAATCCCAGTTATTCATACACTTAAGTGACTATGGGTTGGGTAAGTGTTTTTGAGTCATTTTGGTTTAATTTTGGGTGTGTAAGGCATTGGAAATTGCAAATTGGGATAAGTCCTATCGATAGGTCACCACTTCTATTGATAGGTTCATACACCTTATCGATAGCTGACCTTCTCAGTCCTTCAAATCCTGCAATCCGAGCTAAGCCCTATCAATAGGTCACCACTCCTATCGATAGGCCTATCGATAGAATAATCCCTCAGTCCTTCCTCCCGCAGATCGAGCCATACCCCTATCGATAGGCCTTCAACCCTATCGATAGGGTTGACCCAGATTTAAAAAAAAAAAAAAAAAAAAAGCCAAGCAAAAGGAACCCGAGATTTACCAAAGGGTTATTTTTCAAAACCCAAGCTCTGTTGCTCTCTCATCCCGCGGCAAGCCTTCATCACCGCCGACCAGCCTTCATCACCGCCGGCAGCTCCATTAATTACCGCCGGCAAGTACTATTCACCGCCGGCAAAACCCTTATTCACCATCCAACAATCGCGATTTTGGCCTCACTTTCTCCTTTTCTCCCTTCTCTCTCACTACCACTCACTATGCCGGTCAGACTTACCATTATACACCATAGATTTCTAAATCAGTCTTCCTCAAACTGTTTATACCCAAACTTTGGTGTCGTTTTGATTGTGCGTGACTGCAATAGTGGTTGGTGTGTGGCTGCAATTGAAGAATGCAAAGTTGTTTGGGTTAGTGATGTTTCAGAGTTACACATAACGTTCCTGTAGGATACTAGGGTTGTGTTTGGGGATTGTGTGTTTGAAAAAAAAAATTGCTACTGTATTGTGGTGGTTGGTGGTTGGGTATCCTGTGTTAAGAAGTGGGATATCTTGTGAATTGTTACTGGTGTGGTGATATCTTGTGGGAATTATAGTCATGTTGTTAGACGTGTTTGGCAAGGATTCGCTGCTGTGCCTAAGTGAATTTGATAGGGGATTGAAAATGGTGAAACAAAAGCAGCCATCACAACCCTTAGAGAAAGGTAAAGCTACTGTAGTTCAGTCGGATAAGCCGGCAAAGGTGCCGGTAAAAAGTGTACCCATCCGAGAGCAATCACCGGTGAGACCGGCACGTACGAAGAACCCATCTGTGTATACGAGGACAACACTGATTCTGACAGTGACTCAGTCTCCAATTTTGGTTATAGGCGACCACCTGGGTCGGCCTCTTGTGCCCATTCGGATGACAGTAGCAAGTTCGTGGATCCATATGAGATAGACACTGAGCATCTGACGATAGGCATCACCGGGGGCATAGAAAAACCCCTCACATCTAGGCCAACTACGTGGTCTGGTACGAGCAGGAAAGAGAGACCACCGCCTCAGAAAAAACAGAAAAGTGACCACAAGACTTGGGATGATGTATTGAAAGAGAAAAAATTTAATGTGGAGCGGTATGTGGATGCATCTAAGTTCATTGAGGAGACGCCACTCATGACCCGTCTTTAGTGGAGGCACTTATCAGCCTGGTTGGCAAAGGGCAAAGGCTATAAGCCCTCTTTAGTGCGAGAGTTTTATTCAGTCGCGAGACCGCACGAGCGTGACAATGAGATGATCATCGCCCGAGTGGGCAAGCGTGCAATCGAGCTTACTGTTGACTGGACAGCTCAGTATTTGGGTTGTGAATGCCCAGTTCTTGTCTCTATCACTTTTCCTCCTGCTGAGGACGACTTGGATCACCCACTTTTGACGGCAGCAAAGTGTGCATAGATTGTGTGCGTTGACCCAGTTTTGTATCATGGGGGCAACTTCACGAGCGGCAATATGAAGACTATCTATGCCATGATGATTAAGTTGCTCTTGTACAACTTGAGGCCTCGAGGGACAGACAGCAGCATACGTTTAGACATGACTCGTTTGCTGATCACCTTCATGGATGAGGAAGAGATTGACATAGCCTCACTAATTTTCAGAGAGATGCGAGCATTCATCTAGACCCAACCACCACAGCAGAACATGCCTTTTCCCCAGATAATTACCCAGCACTGCATTGAGGCCGGATGTTCTTCATCCAAGCCTAGTTTATGGGGAGAGGGACCTATCACTCCAGTCACCCTTACGAGGAGTGCGAGAGCTGCACAGTCTGTAGTAGCGAGACAGATGAGAGATACCCCACAGCCACCACAGTCAGCACCCACTGAGATAGTGCCACCTGAACCTTTCGTGAGAATTATTTTTGAGAGTGACCATCTAAGTGAGGCTCGAGGTTGAAACTCATTACTGGATCTGAATTGTATGCTTACTTTGTTGAGAAGATTATTTTTATTCGGTTCATTTCACTTACACGATTAGGAATTTACTAAGTTTTCAGTCTTGTGACGATTTGTGCATTATGGATGATTATTCTGTGGAGTAGCTTGCATAACCTTTCAAGAGGTTTGACATGTAATGACAAGTGTTAAGTTTATGATCGCTTCAGATGACAAGGGAGATTATTCCTTGTCAGTGATCAAGATTAATAATTTATAAAACCGCGTGACTTATAATCTCAATTCGATTGTGACTAGTGAGCACGGGTGTCGA
>JAESVK010000598.1:2147416-2206202 GCA_017140935.1 Hamamelis virginiana | reverse complement strand
GGTTCAAGGTTTTGTAATAGTTTTATGACAATTGTACAACTCTGAGATATTGCCATTTTATGCAATCCGTTCTTGAATGATTTTATATATTTTTAATATGGATGTTTTCTGTGATTCCATTCATATTGGTTGTGCAGTAGTATTAATTGAATACGTTTGAGTTTGTTAGTTTGTTCATGCCTAACTAGGATAATCTGTGCATGTTTCGCTTGACAGATTATGCCTTATTTGGATGAGTTTACTATTTGACACAAACGTAATATATTTATGATGATTTAATCTTGTAGTTCAAATCATCACCTATCATAAACGATTGCGAAACCTTTACGTTAATCATATGCATAATAATTCCCTAGCTAAAGTGGATTCGAAACCCGAGGTTTTCCTTTAATTTGAATTAATCATTTTTTTATGTTCTTTAGTTTAAACAAACAACCAACTTTTCAAAATCAATAAATCGTTTGGTAACTAAAATCAGATTCAGAATAACTTCTCGTAACTCAGCCATTAGTCCCTGTGTTCGACACCCGTGCACTAATTACTTTTCTAACGAATTGAGGTTTTAAGCACGAGTCCTTTATAAATTTAAATATTGATCACAAGCAAGGAATAACCTCCCTAGTTTGAAGTAATCAAATTTTGGCGCCGTTGCCGGGGACTATTGCACAGTTATAGAATTTACGATGAATCGTGTTTTAGTTGTAGTTTAGGATTTTATTTTCCTGTTTCTACTGATCTTCCCTTCTTCTCGATTCAGGTTGTTGACTTACAGGTCCGCTGAAGATTTTACGCATTAAGGCCAAAGCCAAACTTGCTTAAAAATAAATAAAATTTTACTCAGGTGTCAAAGTTTTGGATAGGACCTCGTAAAGATTAGCAATCGGGACCGAGGGAAGTATCTTCTCATCTTAAGTTTATTTTCATAATATTTTGAATTCACTCATTGCATTCCATTCATCTAGGGGGTTATTTGCATGCACGGTAGAAGGTCTGTGTCCTGTGACCTACAACCGCTTGACCTAGAGTTAGAAAGTACCTTACGGTTTCTTCGAGCCAGTCGACCCGATCTCGGGTCAGAATTTGACAATCTAATGGAAAACCAAGGTCAAGACCCACCTCGACCTGTTGTAGTTCCACAGCAAGTCCAGCCAGCACCTAGGATGATTAGAGATCACTTTATGCCTGGTGCATTCACTCCACCTTCCTGCATTCAAATTCCCAATATTAAAAATGTCCAGTATGAGATTCGTCATGCCACACTTCAGATGTTACCGACCTTTTATGGGTTGGATAGGGAGAATCCATACTATCACCTTACTGAATTTTTAGGGATTTGTTCCACCATTAGAATTCAGGGCCTCACTGCTGATGCCATAAAACTCCTTCTGTTCTCGTATTCTCTACGAGATAATGCCAAGACCTGGATTAACACCCTTAGGACCACAGAGCCTGTCACCACTTGGTCTGACCTTCAGACATTATTTCTGGCTAGGTTTTATTCTATTGGTCGTACCACCCAAATGAGGTATGCTATTACCCATTTCAGTCAGAGAGAGGGTGAGTCGTTTCATGAGTCATGGGAGAAAATGAAGGAACTCCTTCGATTGTGTCCCCATCATAGTATTCCTGATTGGCAAGTTGTCCAGTCATTCTTCCAGGGTTTATGTGCTAAGGACAAGAGTCTAGTGAATTCTGCTAGTGGAGGTGCAATTTTGAGGAAAAGTGCTGAGGAGGCATGGGATTTATTTGAAATTCTCAGTGAGGATTCTGTCATTATGGCTTCGATGAATCAAAATGATAGAGGTTCTTCTTCAACCTCTAATTCTAGAAAGGGTGTTTATGAGGTAGAAAATACCACAGTGATAAACCAACAAGTGGCAGCATTGTCTGTGAAAATGGATCAACTGCTTGCTGCTCAAGGTCAACCACCTAGGATTTTTCCTTCATCTGTTACCCCAGTGAGTGCGGTGTGTGATATATGTGCAGATGATAGTCATGACACTCTGTCGTGTCCTATGGCTCCCCAGTATCTGGAGTTTGTCCAGGAACAGGTCCATGCAGCTCAAGGGTTCTCTAACCCAAGGAATGATCCTTATTCGAATAATTATAATCCGGGATGGAAGAGTCACCCTAACTTGCAGTGGTCTCAACCTTCCCAAGGGACTGGAAACCAGTTCCAAGGGTCGAGTAATCCCTATCAGCAATCCCCTAGGTCCAACTTCCAAGGGGGAAATTCTAATGCTGCACCACCTTATAGACCACCTCACCTTCAGTCCCAAACTCAAAACCAAAGTGTCAACTCATCGCAAGCACCTCAAAGTCAAAGGAGTAGTGGTTTTGAAGAGCAAGTTCTTAAAGCTCTGAAAAACATAGAAGCTAATAGTCAACTCCTGAGTTCTCATTCACAATCCATTGCTAAGTTAGAGACTCAAGTTGGGCAAATCGCGACCACCCTGAGCCGTCGAGAGGAGGGAAGACTTCCGAGTCAACCCATCAATAACCCTAAAGGAGTGCACTTAGCTGAGAGTTCATCTTCACAGGACTCTCACTATCATGAGGAGGTAAAAGCGGTCACTACTTTGAGAAATGGAAAAATTGTTGATAATAAGGTTGAGGAGAGAGTTAATGAAGATGGGAATGTGTCTAGAGTTCCTAAGGTTGGGGAAGTGAGTGAGAAGAAAAAGAGTGAGAATGAGAAAGGGAAGGGTATAATGAGTGAGCCTAAGAGGGATAACTTTCCCTCAAATTCTGATGACTCATTGGCATCCTATGTGCCAAAGGCTCCATTCCCATCAGCGTTAGTTGCGCCTGTAAGAGGAAAGAAGAGGGAGCGTCTTTGAGTGAAATGTTAGAAGTTTTTAAGCAAGTGCACATTAATCTACCACTCTTAGATGCCATTAAGCAGATTCCTTCATATGCCAAATTCTTGAAGGACCTATGTACTCAGCAGCGCAAGGAGCGTGTGCATTTCGCTAAATCAGCAGTCCTCTCAGATGTGGCAAGTGTTGTGGTTCAGTACCACGTCCCTGTCAAACATAAAGACCCGAGTACTCCGACTATTCCATGTTTCTCAGGGAGCCACTATGTAGACCAGGCTTTGATCGATTATGGGGCCAGTGTGAATATTCTTCCATACTCTGTGTATGAGAAGATGGAGCTCGGTGAGCTCAAGCCTACACCCACCGTGTTACAGTTTGCCGATAGGTCGACCAAGGTTCCTAGGGGTGTGTTACAGGATGTGTTAGTTAAGATCGAGTCATTTGTCTTTCCGGCCGATTTTATTGTTCTAGATATGGAGCCTGTAAATACCACTAGACCCCAAATTCCTTTCATCATAGGTAGACCTCTTCTTGTGACTGCAAATGCAGTCCTACATTGTCGGTCGGGTATTATGGAAGTTTCATTTGGTAATATGAAGGCTAAGCTTCAAGTGTACCATGCTGTAACGCACCCTCATCACTTTGAGGAGTGCTCGTTTGTAGATGTCATTGACCATGCAGTCGAGGAGGCTTTGCCTTTTATTCTGTCCCAGGATCCTTTAGAATCATGTCTGGCACATTTTAATTATGAAGATTTTGATATTGACCAGTCTATTCTAGAGGTGAATCAGATTCTCGAGTCAACTCCTGCATTAGGCAACCTACCTTGGAAGCCTAAAGTCGAGGCCTTGCCTCAATTGTCCAGTACCTCCATGCCTACATCTCTAGAGGTTGCCCCGAAACTTGAATTGAAACCTTTACCGGCTAATCTTAAGTATAAGTTTCTAGGTGCCAATGACTCTCTTCCGGTTATCATTGCTTCTGATTTGAGTGTAGAGCAGGAGTGTAAGCTCATGAAAATTCTAGATGAGAATAAACAAGCCATAAGGTGGTCGGTTGCCGATCTTAAGGGTATAGATCCATCTATTTGCATGCACCGAATCCATCTTGAGGAGGGAGCTATGCCTTCACGGGAAATGCAGCGAAAGCTCAATCCCAACATGAAGGAAGTGGTTATGAAAGAGGTTGTGAAGTTGTTGGATGCGGGTATTATCTACCCCATCTCTGATAGTGCTTGGGTAGCTCCTACCCAAGTCGTGCCTAAAAAGTCCGGTCTCACTGTAGTCGCGAATGATGAGGGTATTCTAGTCCCTACTCGAGCTATCACTGGGTGGTGAGTATGCATCGACTATAGGAAGCTTAATTCTAGGACTAGGAATGATCACTTTCCACTTCCCTTCATTGACCAAATTCTAGAAAAACTTGCGGGGCAGAGCTTTTATTGCTTTTTAGATGGTTATTCTGGATATAACCAAATTGCAGTATACCCCGAGGACCAAGAAAGGACCGCCTTTACTTGCCCTTTTGGCACTTTTGCCTATAGGCGCATGTCATTCGGCCTATGCAATGCTCCTAGTACATTCCAAAGATGCATGACGGCCATTTTCTCTGACATGATTGGAGATTTTCTAGAGGTTTTTATGGATGATTTTTCAGTTTTTGGTTCATCTTTCGATTCATGCCTCTCTAATCTTTCCAAGGTCTTAAAGCGTTGCTATGAAACCAATTTGGTCCTGAGTTGGGAAAAGAGCCATTTTATGGTTCGTGAAGGTATTGTTTTAGGACACGTGGTGTCTAGTCATGGTATTGAGGTTGATCGTGCAAAAGTCGATTTAATTGCTAAGTTGCCACCCCTACCACTGTCAAACAGATTAGGTCCTTCCTTGGACATGCCGGTTTTTACCGGCGATTTATCAAAGACTTCAGTAAAATCTCTAGGCCCTTATGCAATCTTCTTGCCAAGGATGTTCCCTTTGTCTTTGATGAGGCTTGTCTGAAAGCCTTTACCACACTGCGCTCTCTCTTGAGCACTGCTCCTATCATGCAGCCCCCGAATTGGTCCTATCCATTTGAGATTATGTGTGATGCGTCTGACTACGCTATAGGGGCTGTTTTGGGTCAAAGGATAGACAAGTTTCCTCGAGTTATATATTATGCTAGTAAAACTCTTGATGATGCTCAAATGAACTACACCACCACTGAAAAAGAGTTACTAGCTGTTGTCTATACCATAGATAAATTCTATTCTTATCTGTTAGGATCTAAAGTCATAGTTTTCTCGGATCATGCTGCTCTGCGGTACCTTCTGTCCAAAAAAGAGACCAAGCCTAGGTTGATTAGATAGATTCTTCTCTTGCAAGAGTTCGATTTTGAAATTCAGGATAAGAAAGGTTCGGAGAATGTTGTTGCTGATCACCTGTTTAGGATTCTAGCAGATAAGGATAGTGATACCCTTCCGATTCGGGATTCCTTTCCCGACGAGCAGTTATTCGTAGTATCTCAGGTATTTTTGCCCTGGTTCGTTCACATTGTTAACTATTTAGCTACAGGGCTTATACCTTCTACTTGGGCCAAACAGGACAGGGATCGATTCTTTTCACAAATTAGAAATTATTTTTGGGAGGATCCTATTCTGTTTAGGTACTGTGCGGATTAAGTGATCCATCGATGCATCCCTGAGAATGAGGTTCATGATATCTTGAAGTTCTGCCACACTCTGGCTTGTGGTGGACACTTTAGTGGCAAAAAGACTGCCGCTAAAGTCCTTCAGTGTGGATTCTACTGGCCCACCTTGTTTCGTGATGCTATGGACTTCTGTAGGTCCTGTGATAATTGCTAGAAGATGGGCTCTATGTCTAGGAGAGATATGATGCCTCTGAACCCGATTCTCATAGTAGAGATTTTTGATGTTTGGGGCATTGATTTCATGGGACCCTTTCCCATCTCTCATGGTTTTGAATACATCATTGTGGCCGTCGATTATGTGTCTAAATGGGTGGAGGCGGTTGCCACTAGGACTAACGATCATAAGGTTGTCCTCAAATTCCTTCAGGAGAATGTGTTCTCTCAATTTGGGTGTCCTAGGGCTATCATTAGTGATGGAGGTTCACACTTTAATAATAAACCTTTTGCGGCACTTGTTGCCAAATACTCCATTACCCATAAAGTCGGGACCCCATACCATCCCCAAACTAGCGGACAAGTGGAAGTGTCCAATCGGGAGATCAAACATATTCTGGAAAAAACGGTCAAGCCCGACCGTAAAGGTTGGTCTTTGAGACTTGTCGATGCTCTTTGGGCTTACCGAACTGCTTATAAAACTCCCATTGGCATGTCCCCTTACCGACTCGTTTATGGAAAACCATGCCATCTTCCCGTTGAGCTTGAGCATAAAGCCCTCTGGGCGATTCGTCAGTTTAATTTTGATGAAGGAAGCGGGTTCTCACCGCCGACTTCAACTTAGTGAGCTCGAGGAAATTCGCAACGAGGCATATGAAAGTTTAAAAATTTATAAGGCTAAAATGAAAGAATTTCATGATAAACATATTACTCATAAATCGTTTGAGCCTGACCAACGAGTTTGGCTTTTTAATTCCAAGTTGCGATTATTTCCGGGCAAACTAAGGTCTCGATGGGACGGGCCTTACATGGTTACAAACGTTTTTCCCCATAGTGCTATTGAAATTACCAATCCCCGTAATGGTTCATCCTTTACGGTGAATGGTCAAAGGCTTAAGCCTTATATTGAAGGCTTTGGGAATGGGGATACGACTCGGGATGGTATGGTGGTTGAGTCCATGAAGCTTGAGGATCCCACCTACGAGTTTAATTGAGGACCCTCATCACGTCTGGCTGAAGACGTTAAACTTAGCTCTTCTTGGGAGGAAACCCTTGCATCTGTATGTTTTGTAATACCATGTCGCTAGTTGCTTGATTTGTCATTTTTCTCACTGACTTGCATTCTCTATTCTTCCTCATTGGGGACAATGATAGGATCTAAGTTGGAGGGTGGGAGTTCACATGCATTTCATTTTGTGATTCCATTATTTTAATTATATATTTGGTCTCATGTCTTGCAATTAGCTATGAAATTTTCTTGTTTGTTTGTTGTTTTCGGATTTCATTCTTGTCTTTAATGAAAATTTTTCGAATATTGTGCATCATAATACCCATGATACCATACTTTGTGCATCAATTATTTCCCGACTTTGAATTGGTTTGTTCCTAATTATATTGCACGTGCACGAATCGATTTGAATATCTTCTTTAGCAGATGAGTATGTGACGATGATTCTAGTTTAGAGTGGAGATTTATAACCTTTTATGCATATGTTGAGTCATTCTTGTTATTCTGGGACACAAATAATCACATTGCTCCTTTCAGCTCATTCGATAATTTGTCATGGATTTTGTATTGCAGTTTTACTTAACTAAGTACGTGTGTATCATTGATGCATTGTGATCAATTGAGAACATTGGAGCATGTTTTGAATATGATTTTAGGCCTTTGTTCAGAGTCTGTAAACCTTATGTCAGTAGTTCTGTGATAGGTCAGTCGCGACCCATTCGTACCCAGTTTTGAGCCGTCAATCTCAATTGTTCATATACCTAGGAAACCATGGGTGTGCACTTTCGAAGAATGCTTCTTGGGGATATTTTCATGATCAATTTTCTTTAGAAGAGGTGCAAGAGGCAATTTTTTTTGAAAAATGCAGTTTTTGATCGAACTTTCAATCATCCTATCGATAGGTCTTCAAACCTATCGATAGGCCTATCGATAGGTCATTGACCTTATCGATAGGTTACCCTCTCAGATAGTTCTCACCTGCAACCCGAGCCGTACCTTATCGATAAGCCTTCACTCACATCGATAGGCCAATCAATAGGTCATTGACCTTATCGATAGAGAACTCCCTCAGTCCTTCAAACCTGCAGGCCGAGCTATACCCCTATCGATAGGCCCTCAACCCTATCGATAGGGTTGCCCAGTTTTAAAAAAAAATTATTAAAAAAAAAATTCCTTAAAAAGCCAAAAGTCACACGGCTTTTTAACCGACCCCCTCCCCTGTTCTTTTCTTTTCTTACTTTTCTTTCTTTTTCTTTTCCGTTCTTTTCTTCCTCTTCTCTTCTTCCCGCGCCCGTCCACCTTCAAACCGGCACCACCCATCACTGTCGCAGCACCGCCGACCTCCTACCTACAAACCCTAACCCCATTCAAACCACCTACAAACCTTAACCTCATTCAAACCAAATTAAAACTCTTTGACTACGATTTTGGAGATGAACTTGGTGTGGATTGACTGTGGTTCCTTTACATAAGGGGTGCGATGGTTGATTTTTGTGAATATTGAAGGTTAGTGGTTAGAACTCTTTTGTTTTGTCATTACCATCTCTGTTTTGGAATTGTTATGAACATGTGAAGAATATTAAAACAATCAAGTTTGGGTTCGAAGTGGTGTGGCTTGTGTGTTCACGGTGTAGAGGTGTTAGATTGTGGGTACGTTGAAGTATTGTTTGGAGAGATATAGTCGTTGGCTTGCGATTAGAGATTAGTTAGTTTTGGTGTGCTGCAGTTTTGTAGAGATTTGTGTTCCTTTGTGTTTTGCTACTTGATTACTAGAGTGGTTAGTTAGTTGTTGTTGAGTTGAGATTTTTAGTGGTTGGATATTTTGTATAAGACTGTGGTGTTTGAAAATGGTGAGGCAAAAGCAACCGTCTCAGCCCTTAGATAAGGGCAAGTCTGTAGTGGTTCAACCGGATCAGCCGGCAAAGAGGCCGGAAACAGGGCCAGTCATTCGAGAGGTACCGTCGGTTAGGCCGGCGCGTACGAAGAACCCATCTGTGGGTAAGGATCAGAGGGTGGTTTATGAGGATAGCGCTGATTCAGATAGCGAGTCCGCCTCTAATCCTACTTTCCGACGACCTCTTGGGTCAGGTTCCAGGGCACAATCTGACGATGACAGTGAGTTTTTCGACCCGTACGAGATTGACACTGAGCATCCTACGATTGGCATCACCGGGGGCATCAAAAAGCCTCTTACATCTAGGCCCGCTAAATGGTCCGGCACGTCCAGAAAAGAGAGACCACTGCCACAGAAAAAGCAGAAAACTGATGTAAAGAGTTGGACAGATATACTGAAAGAAAAGAAATTTAATGTGGAGAGATATGTGGATGCTTCGAAGTTCTTGGAAGAAACACCACTTGTGACTCGTCTGAGTGGAGACATCTGACAGCATGGTTGATGAAGGGAAAGGGTTATAAACCCTCTTTAGTGCGAGAGTTCTATTCCGTCGCGTGACCGCATGATCGTGATGATGAGATGTTTATTGCCCGAGTGGGCAAGCGGTCGATTGAGCTTTCGGTGGATTGGATAGCACAGTACCTGGGTTGCGAGCGTCCTGTGCCTGCTTCCATCACCTTTCCCCCTGCTGAGGACGATGCCGAGCATCCATTGTTGACACCAGCTCAGTGCGCTCAGGTTGTTTGTGTTGACCCAGCTTGATATTCCGGGGGCAACTTCACGAGCGGCACCATGAAGACCATTTATGTTGTAATGATCAAGTTGCTCTTATGCAACTTGAGACCTCGAGGGACAGATAGCAGCATTTATTTGGATATGATCAGATTGCTGATAGCTTTTATGGGCGAGGATGAGATTGATATTACCCATCTGATCTTCAGAGAGATGCGCTCTTTTATCCAGCTCCAGCCACCACAGCAGAATATGCCCTTTCCCCAGATGATTACACAGCGATGTATTGAGGCTGGGTGTACGTCATCCGAGCAGAGTTTATGGGGAGAGGGACCTATTACTCCAGTCACATTGACGAGGAGTTTGAGAGCTGCACAGTCTGCATCATCGAGGCGTCAGGGGATATTACCAGAGCTACCACAGCCAGCACCTCAGCCAGCAGTTACTGAGACAGTGCCATCTGGGCCTGTCGAGACCACTCCAGGGCCATCTGGGCCAGCTGAGACATTGCCATCTGGGCAACCTGAGTCTGTACCTGCCTATCCCTCCGGTGTTGAGGGTTTGTTATTACAGTTATTGGATGGGCAGAGACAGTTGTTGGATGGGTAGCAGGCCTTGATGAGAGAGCATGAGCAGATTCGAGCCGAGCTTCAGCGTCAGTCCGCTAGGCAGAGGGTTTTATGGCGTATCCAGCAGGAACTCCCTCTTACTGCCTTTGATTTTTCTCTATTTGCGGAGCCTGAGGAGGCTAGAGCTGAGGTCCCAGCTGGGGATGCTCATGTAGATGAGGAGGCAGCTGAAGATCCACAGGACGAAATGAGGGCTGAGGTTGAACAGCGAGAAGATGTGGATAATGGGGCTGAGTAGTTAGTTGGTCGGGTCTGTGTCTGGGTTGATTTCGGTTTATTTAGTTTAAGTTGTCTAGTTATCAGTTTAATTGAGTCTTAGAGTCATTTTTGGTAAATGATATGGCTTGGGTAGTAACCTGAACAGTGTTTTAAGCCATTTCGTCTTGGTGTTTCCCTTCTTTCTTGTAACCAAGGTCATTATAAAGCAAATTAAGTCCTAATTGATTCAAATAGTAAACTCTGTTATCTCTTGATCACATTTACATCAAATGATTATATATGTGCTGAAATTTTTGTTTAAATGCATGCATTATCATTCCATTTCATCTCTGTTAATTCTTTGCGCTATTATATGAGTTTTGAACTTATATGAATCTTATTAGGATACTACATGGATCTATTAACCTTTCATGAGAAATATTTTTGAGAGTGACCATCCAGGTGAGATTCGAAGTTGAAACTCGTTACAGGATCTGAATTATAGGCTTATTCTGCTGAGAAAATAATTATTATTCGGTTCACTTCACATCACACGATTTGGAACTTACTATATTTTCAGTCTTTTGATGATTTGTGTACCATGTATGCCTATTCTGTGGAGTAACTTGCATAACCTTTTGAGAAGTTCGACTTGTAATGACAAGATTTGAGTTTATCAGTTTTCAGTTACCTTAGAGTCAACATTATGTTTGTGGACGTCATTTCTGTAAACCCTCACGAGACTATAACTCGTCCACTAGGGGGAACCTAGGGGTTTAAAGGCTTATTGCATTTGCTAAATGCAATCGCGATTCCCTGCGAAAGTGGCTTTTACTTATTGTTTCTTTTGATATTTTGATTTCTTGTTGTCATGAGCTTTCATTGTTTCAGTGTTTGCTAGGGACTAGCAAAGTCAAAGTTGGAGGGTGTGATTGTTCCACAATCAAGCTTCGTTTTACAGCATTCGAGGCTGACATTGAGAGTTTTTACACTGTAAGTACTTTGATTTGGTTGGTTTTTAATCTTATGTATGCTTTTGCCTTTTGTAGGTTAATTTCCACCGAAAAATCGAGTTTAGCAACTTAAAGAAAGCACTTGAATGAAGTGGAGCAAAGGTAGCATGCCAGGATGAACACTAAGCACGAAAAGCAGATAATTCGAAGACAAAATGCAAAATTACCTCAAGCCTATCGATAGGACACCATCCCTATCGATAGGGAAGCTCTCAGGAATAAAGTTCTGCAGATTTTTCCCAGCTGCACTCATCACCTATCGATAAGGCACTAGGCCTATCGATAGGCCTATCGATAGGGCTATCGATAGGGCTCTAGGCCTATCGATAGGTCTGAGCTCGGGTAGTTTCCTAAATCATTTAGAATTCTGTTTTAGCAAGTTTGGATATGGTAAATCGGCAGAACTGAAAGAATACGCCATGGGAACGCAGCGGAATGTAAACAATAAAAATTTCCCATTGATATTCATCCAAGAATCGAACTCAAACTATAAAAGCGAATCAAAACAATTAATCAAACATTAATTAAAGCTTACTTGTGTTCCTTTGTAGATGCTATCCTCCAATCCTTGCCGTGAATCCTCGCGAAACCTCGAGCTCCAAAAATATGGAAGCCTCCAATGAAGTCCACACGAGCCTAAGACTCCTTGAACTCCTTGATCTCCACAACTCTTGAAGAGAATGCAAGCTTGAGAGGGAGAGAGAGAGAGTGGCGGCAATGAGAGAGAGAGGCTCACTTTGATGAGTTAGCTTATGAAACCCTAGGCCTATCCCTCTTATTTATAGACTCTCTCCTCTTTCAATGATGTTTGGTTACTAGTGCTAGCATGACCAAACACCATATAAGAATAGGTTTATCCTAGTTTAGTGTATCCTTAATCCTTTTAATTATTAACCCTTAATAATAAGGATTAAACTCATACACAAATTAGAATATCCCCTCTCACAAATTCAAGAAGATCACTTAAGCTTTAATGTGTGTGACCCATTGGGTTCACCCCAACCTAGTAGTGGCTCGGGAACATCGCATGTTTCCCAAAATAGAAACTTTCTATTTTTGGTTCAATTGAAACTATTCCAATTTTGCCCTCAATGATAACACTTATCATTAGGCCTACACTAGTCATGAGTGACATCTAGCAACATATCATGACGTGCCCTAGGTGTGGGTGAATATACAAATATAAATGAACCCTTCGTGTAATAAATAATCCTTCACCAAACAATGTCACGATTAAGTTATTCGGGTATGGATTCATGTCAAACCCTAACTTAATCCTGTGTTAGTCATTCACCAAAATATAAACTCAATTAGGTTAACCCATGAAAACTCTTTTCCTTGGTTACCTTCTGCTTTGGCCAAAGACTTCATTGAGTTATTATTTGTGAATTAACTGTGACATTCTCCCTTTGATATTAAGGGTGGTGATCCCCTATTGCACACTCACCTATCTTCATATACAACTTACTAAAGCCAATGAGCACCGATTACATCCTCATGATTAAGGGTGTACAAGATACTATCAAACTCTAGTAATTCATACATAAGATAACCAGTGGTGTCTCAGGTATGAGGATTACAAATGTGACTATACACATGAGCAGCTTTTGACATTCAAATACATCTCCATAAGCTGTACTAATATTGGTCACGTTCAGTGTACTTGTTCTCTAACAAGCACCCACAGGTTTACTATAGTGTCTCTACACAGATGGCTTGAGACTCACCATCCTCCCATTGGAGCTAGTATAACCTGAGCCAATCTTAATGGTTTATTATCGCCCAAATAAATAAACCTATGATCAGGAACATATCTAGAATAGATGTTCTTGAGAATCATATGTCTCTCTATCTCAACACTTGAGATACAATTCTCTATCATGCTATTCAAGGACATTATCATGAACAGTTATAAATAACACAAGTTTACATGATAATATAAAAGCCATTTTATAGATGAATAAGATTCATACAATAACATAAATGAAATTAAAGTTCCCTAATAACAACCTACTAATTGGTTTTAGGGCACACTTCTAACAAGAACTCGGCAGGGAAAGGCTGGTACACTATTTAAACACCTTTAGAGGCCTGAATAAGGGTACCCACTTATCCGAGATTCAACCTAACCTCTGTGACAGTTGCTTTCATCTCTCTCATCTCTCTCATAACATTGGACTGAGATATTGGCTGCACATGGAAGGAACGAAGACCTCTGGTGATTCAGCCCCGATCATGAGCAGCTAAACTCTTCTCCTTGGGTGTAGATGAAGCTTGGTTAGTGGTTTGATTATGTTTTGATTACGGTTCAAGGTTTTGTAATAGTTTTATGACAATTGTACAACTCTGAGAGATTGCCATTTTATGCAATCCGTTCTTGAATGATTTTATATATTTTTAATATGGATGTTTTCTGTGATTCCATTCATATTGGTTGTGCAATAGTATTAATTGAATACGTTTGAGTTTGTTAGTTTGTTCATGCCTAACTAGGATAATCTGTGCATGCTTCGCTTGACAAATTATGCCTTATTTGAATGAGTTTACTATTTGAACACAAACGTAATATATTTCTGATGATTTAATCTTGTAGTTTAAATCATCACCGATCATAAACGATTGCGAAACCTTTACGTTAATCATATGCATAATAATTCCCTAGCTAAAGTGGATTCAAAACCCGAGATTTTCCTTTAATTTGAATTAATCATTTTTTTATGTTCTTTAGTTTAAACAAACAACCAACTTTTCAAAATCAAGAAATCGTTTGGTAACTAAAATCAGATTCAGAATAACTTCTCGTAACTCAGCCATTAGTCCCTGTGTTCGACACCCGTGCACTAATTACTTTTCTAACGAATTGAGGTTTTAAGCGCGAGTCCTTTATAAATTTAAATATTGATCACAAGCAAGGAATAACCTCCCTAGTTTGGAGTGATCAAGGACTATAAACTACCACGTTGCCTCGGTTGATAGTTGGGTAGGACTATAAACTACCATGTTGCCTCAGTTCATAGTCTGGTAGGTTTATAAACTACCATGTTGCCACGGTTGATAGTCTGGTAGGACTATAAACTACCAATTGCCTCGGTTGATAGTCTGCTAAGACTACAAACTACCATGCTGCCTCGATTGATAGTCTAGAAGGACTACTAACTATCACATTGTCTCGGTTGATAGTTTGGTAGGACTTTAAACACCACATTGCCTTAGTTGATAGTCCGGAAGGACTACAAACTACACGTTGTCTCGGTTGATAGTATGGTTGGACTCTAAACTACCACGTTGCCTTTGTATATGGTCTCGTAGAACTCTAAACTACTATGTTGCCTCAGAATATAATCTGGCAGGACCATAACTTACTACATTGAATCGAAATTTGGTATGGTCAGACTTTATGTTTCCATGAATTGCGTTTAGTAAAACTCTAAACTACCGCTTTGCCTTAGAATATATTATCTTGTTGAACTCCATACTATAACGTTGCTTCAGTATATATTATGATCAGACTCTATATTGCCTCGTAATTGTGTTTGGTGCCCTATAAACTACCACATTACCTTGGAATATGTTAAGGTCGGACTCAAAACTACCATATTGCCTCTGAATTGGATTTGGTACATAGGACTCTTAACTTCTACGTTGCCTCCGTTGATAATGTGGTAGGACTTTAAACAGCCACGTTGCCTCAGTTCATAGTTAAGTTAGGCTATAAACTACTATGTTCCCTCAGTTGATAGTCTGGTCGGACTTTAAACTACCACTTGCCTCGATTGATAGTCTGGAAGGACTACAAACTACAACGTATGTTGCCTCGGTTGATAGTCTGGAAGGATTACAAACTACCATGTTGTCTTGGTCGATAGTCTTGTAGGACTTTAAACACCACGTTGCCTCGGTTGATAGTCTGGTAGGACTACAAACCACCACATTGCCTCGGTTTATAGTATGGTAGGACTCTAAACTACCACGTTGCCTCAGTTGATAGTCTTGTAGTACTCTAAACTACCACGTTGCCTTTGTATATGGTCTCGTAGAACTCTAAACTACTATGTTGCCTCAGAATATAATCTGCCAAGACCATAAACTACAACATTGAATCGGAAGTTTTTATAGTTAGACTTTATGTTTTCTCGAATTCCATTTCGTAGAAAACTAAACTACCGCTTCACCTAGGAATATATTATCTAATAGAACTCTAAACTATAACGTTGTTTTGGAATATATTTTGATCAGACTCTATATTGCCTCGTAATTGTATTTGGTGCCCTCTAAACTACAATGTTGCCTCGGAATATGTTATGGTCGGACTCTAAACTATCATATTTTGCCTTGGAATTGGATTTAGAAAGACTCTAACCACGTTGCCTCGGTTGGTAGTCTGGTAGGACTATAAACTACCACTTGCCTCAGTTGATAGTCTGCTCGAACTACAAACAACCACGTTGCCTCGGTTGATAGTCTTGTAGGACTACAAACTACCACGTTGTCTCGGTTGATAGTTTGGTAGGACTTGAAATACCACACTGCCTCGGTTGGTAATCTGTAAGTATTAAAACTACCACGTTGCCTCGGTTGATAGTCTGGTAGGACTCTAAACTACCATGTTGCCTCGGTTAATAGTCTTGTAGGAATCTAAACTACTATGATGCTTTTGTGTATGGTCTCATAGAGCTCTAAACTACTATGTTGCCTCGGAATATAATATGGCAGGACGATAAACTTCATTTTTGAATCGGAATTTAGTATGGTCAGACTTTATGTTTCCATGAATTGCGTTTAGTAGAACCCTAAACTACCACTTCACCTTAGAATAAATTATCTTGTAGAACTCTAAACTTCAACATTGCTTCGGTATATATTATCACCAGACTCCATATTGACTTGTAATTGTGTTTGGTGCCCTCTAAACTACCACATTGCCTCAGAATATGTTATGGTCGGACACTAAACTGTTAGTAATATGCCCTAATAGCCAATCACACTGGTGTAATTTAGGACATAAAGTTGATTCATGTATTATTATTATTCATTAATAATATGGACTTTTGATTATCATGTATTCTTCTGTTATTATATTCATGGTAAGTCCTTAGAAGGAATGTCAATATAAGATCTCAAGTGTTGAGATTAGGAGACTCATATTGTTAAAGATTTCTTTCTTAGATATTCCTAGTCATAGGATTATTTATTGGGCATTAATAATCTGGATAGACTAGCACAGGTTATGTCTGCTCAATATGGAGAATGACTAGTCTCAAGTCATTTGTGTAATGACACTAGGACAAACCTGTGGGTGCTTGTTTGAGAACAAGTACACTGAATGTGATCATTGATTGAGTTTGTTGAATGGAGTTTTACTTACATGTCAAACAACAACTCAGGGTTACAATGATGCAAGTAATCCTTAGACCTGAGGCACCATAGATGTCATGTGTTAGGGATATTAGGGTTTGATAGTACAATGTACATATCCTAACCATGGAATTTGTGTATGTACTCATTGGCCCTAGTAGACCTGTCATGGGGACATATGAGTGTACAACAAGGAATCTATCACTCTCAGTAAAGAGAGGGAATGCCTTGTATTATTCTCAAAGATATAATTCATATAAGTCTTTGGCCAAAGCAGTTGGGAATAAGAAAACTGTTTCTTGAGTATCCCAAGGTTGAATTTATATTTTGAGAATCACATACAAAATGTTAAATTAGGGTTTGACATATTATCCAATACCCAAGTAATTTAACTAAGGCATTGTTTGATGGAAGGATTGAATTGTATCTTAATTGTAACTGAAGGGTTCACTGTGTTATGATTAACCTTCACACAACCTAGGGTGTGTCTTGACATATTGCTAGATGTCACTCAGGACTAGTAGAGGCCAAAGAGAAATTGATTTCTCAAAAAGGAAATTAGAAGAGTTCTAATTTGAACCTTAAATAAAAGTAGTTTTATTTGAAGGATAATTTATTATCCTAATTCCTACTACTAGGTTGTTGTGAACCTAAGAGGTCACACACATATAGTTGGTAGCTTCATTTAAAGGAGAAGAGAGAATAATATGCAAATATTAATTAACTAGAATTTCAAGTTTTTGAATTTTGAATTTTGAATTTAGAATTTTTTGAAATTTGAAATTTTGAATTTTTGAAATTTGAATTTTGAATTTTGAATTTTGAATTTTGAAATTTGAAATTTGAAATTGTCATGAGATGGCAAGATAATTAAAGATTTCAAATAGTTAATTGAATTTCAAGTTAGTTGAAATTTAAATTTGAAATGGTTTCAAATTATAGATAAGATGACAAATTATCTATCATTGCACTTGTATTTTGAATTTGAATTATTTCAAATTTGAAATAAGATAACTATCTATCTAATAGAGAGCTAGCACTCATCATATTAGATAGACACAAGGAGGGCCGGCCATGCTAGTGATATAGATCAAAAAGGGTTTTGTGAAATATATAGCTATCTCCTCTCCCTCTCTCTCTCTCTCTCATCTCTTGAAGCTTGCAACTAGTGTGGATTACTCTTGGAGGCTCTCAAGTTAGGGGCTGCACCTTCATTAATCCTACTCTTAAGGCTTTCAATGTAAGTTATTTACATTATTTTAAGTATTGATTATAGCTTATATAATTGATCATGAGATCTTGGTTCATATTCCATGGAGAAAAAGTTTTATTCCGCATATTTCCATGGGATTCTTTCAGAAACTACCACATTGCAACAGAATATGTTATGGTAGGACTATAAACTACCACGTTGCCTCAGTTCATAGTATGGTTGGACTATAAAATTCCACGTTGTCTCGGTTCATAGTCTGGTTGGACTATAAAATTCCACGTTGCCTCGGTTGATAGTCTGGTTGGACTATAAACTACAACTTGCCTCGGTTGATAGTCTGGAAGGACTACAAACTACCACGTTGCCTCAGTTCATAGTATGGTAGGATTACAAACTACCACGTTGCCTCGGTTGAAAGTCTGGTAGGACTTTAAACACCACGTTGCCTCGGTTGATAGTCTGGAAGGACTATAAACTACCACGTTACCTCGGTTGATAGTCTGGTATGACTCTAAACTACCACGTTGCCTCGGTTGATAGTCTGGTAGGACTATAAACTACCATTTGCCTCAGTTGATAGTCTTGTAGGACTCTAAACTACCACGTTGCCTCGGTTGATAGTCTTGTAGGACTCTAAACTACCACGTTTCCATTGTATATGGTCTCATAGAACTCTGAACTACTATGTTGCCTCGGAATATAATCTGGCAGGACCATAAACTACTAAGTTGAATTGGAATTTGTTACAGTCTGACCTTATAATTTCTCGAATTTAGTTTAGTAGAAAACAAAACCACCGCTTCACCTTCGAATATATTATCTGGTAGAACTCTAAACTATAACGTTGCTTTGGAAAATATTTTTATCAAACTCTATATTGCCTCGTAATTGTGTTTGGTGCCCTTTAAACTACCACATTGTCTCGGAATATGTTATGGTCAAATTCTAAACTACCATATTCCCTCAGAATTAGATTTAGTAGGACTCAAAACTACCACGTTGCCTCGGTTTATAATCTTGTAGGACTTTAAACTACCACGTTGCCTCAGTTCAATGTCTGGTTGGTCTATAAACTACCACATTGTCTCGGTTCATAGGCAGGTTGGACTACAAACTTCCATGATGCCTCGGTTAATAGTTTGGTTGGACTATAAATTACCGCATGCCTTGGTTGATAGTCTGGAGGGACTACGAACCACCATGTTGCTTTGGTTGATAGTCTGGTAGGACTCTAAACTACCACGTTACCTCGGTTGATAGTCTTGTAAGACTCTAAAGCCTTTGTATATGGTCTCATAGAACTCTAAACTACTATGTTGCCTCGGAATATAATCTAGTAGTACCATAAATTACTATGTGGACTCGGAATTTGTTATGGTCAGACTTTATGTTTTCTGGAATTACGTTTAGTAGAACACTAAACTATTGCTTCTCTTTGGAATATAATATCTCGTAAATCTCTAAACTATAACGTTGCTTCGGAATATATTATGATCAGACTTTATATTGCCTTGTAATTGTTTTTGATGCCCTCAAAACTACCACATTCCCTCGGAATATCTTATGGTCAGACTCCAAACTACCATATCTTGCCTCGGAATTGGATATGGTAAGACTCTAACCACGTTGCCTTGGTTGGTAGTCTGGTAGGTCTATAAACTACCACGTTGCCTCAGTTGACAGTCTGGTAGGATTTTAAACTACCACATTGCCTCGGTTGATAGTTTGTAAGGAGTACAAACCACCACGTTGCTTTTGTTGATAGTCTGGTAGGACTCCAAACTACCACGTTGCCTCGGTTGACAGTCTTGTAAGAATCTAAACTACTAAGTTGCATTTGTATGTGGTCTAGTAGAACTCTAAACTACTAAGTTGCCTCAGAATATAATCTGGCAGTACCATAAACTACAATGTTGAATCAGAATTTATATTCTCAGACTTTATGTTTTCTGGAATTGCATTTAGTAGAACTCTAAACTACCGTTTCGCCTTGAAATATATTATCTTTTAGAACTCTAAACTACAACATTGCTTTGGTATATATTATGATCAGACTTTATATTGCCTCGTAATTGTGTTCGGTGCCATCTAAACTACCACGTTGCCTCGGTTGATAGTCTGGTAGGATTTTAAACTACCATGTTGCCTCAGTTCATAGTTTGGTAAGACTATGAACTACCACGTTGCGTCGTTCATAGTATGGTAGGACTATGAACTATCACGTTGCGTCGGTTGATAGTCTGGAAGAACTATAAACTACCACGTTGCCTCGGTTGATAGTTTGGTAGGACATTAAACTACCATGTTGCCTCGGTTGATTGTTTGGAAGGACTATAACTACCACGTTGCCTTGGTTGTTAGTCTAGAAGGACTACAAACTGCCATCTTGTCTCAGTTGATAGTCTGGTAGGACTTTAAACTACCATGTTGCCTCGGTTGATAGTCTGGAAGGACTACAAACTACCACATTGCCTCGATTTATAGTCTAGTGGGACTCTAACCTACCCCATTGCCTCGGTTGATAGTTTTGTAAGACTCTAAACTACCACGTTGCCTTTGTATATGGTCTCGAACAACTCTAAACTACCATTTTGACTCTGAATTGGATTTGGTAGGACTCTAAACTTCCTCGTTGTCTCTCGATTGATAATCTGGTAGGACTTTAAACTACCACATTGCCTCGGTTCATAGTCAAGTAGTGCTATAACTACCACGTTGCCTCGATTGATAGTCTGGTAGGACTACAAACTACCACTTGCCTCGGTTGATAGTCTTGTAGGACTCTAAACCACCACATTGCCTCAGTTGATAGTCTTGTAGGACTCTAAACTAGCACATTGCCTTTGTATATGGTATCGTAGAACTCTTAACTACTATGCTGCCTCGGAATATAATCTGGTTGGACCATAAACAACTAAGTTGAATCGAAATTTGTTATAGTCAGACTTTATGTTTTCTCGAATTTCGTTTAGTAGAAAACTAAACCACCGCTTCGCCTCGGAATATATTATCTGTTAGAACTCTAAACTACAACATTGCTTCATAATATATTTTGACCAGACTCTATATTGCCTCATAATTGTGTTTGGTGCCCTCTAAACTACCACATGCCTCGGAATGTGTTATGGTCGGATTCTAAACTACCATATTCCCTCGGAATTAGATTTGGTAGGACTCTAAACTACCACGTTGCCTCGGTTGATAATCTTGTAGGACTTTAAACTACCACGTTGCCTCAGTTCATAGTCTGGTTAGACTATAAACTACCATGTTGCCTCGGTTGATAGTTCGGTTAGACTATAAACTACCACTTGCCTCAGTTGATAGTTTAGAAGGACTACAAACCACCACATTGCTTCTGTTGATAGTCTGGTAGGACTCTAAACTACCACGTTGCCTCGATATATATTCTTGTAAGACTCTAAACTACCGCATTGCCTCTGTATATGGTCTCATAGAACACTAAACTACTATGTTGCCACGGAATATAATCTGGCAATCCCATAAACTACTATGTTGAATCGAAATTTATTACGGTCAGATTTTATGTTTCCTGGAATTGCGTTTAGTAGAACTCTAAACTACCTCTTCGCCTTGGAATATATTATCTTGTAGAACTCTAAACTACAACATTGCTTCTGTATATATTATGATCAGACTCAATATTGCCTCGTAATTGTGTTCAGTGCCGTCTAAACTACCACGTTGCCTCGAAATATGTGATTGTGCCAAATAAGGGAGGTTATTCCTTGTTAACCATCAAGATTAAAAATTTATAAAAAACATGCGCTTGTAACCTCAATTCGTTGGAAAAGTGATTTGTGCACAGGTATCGATCCAGGAGGACTAAAGGCTGAGTTATGAGAAATTAAAGTGAGTTTGATTTTAGTTAAGGAAATAATCTTTGATTTGAGAAGTGGTTGTTTAAACTAAAGAGTATAAAACTAATAATAAAAAGCCTTGGGTTTCGAATCCACTTAATTCGCATCAATCACATTCATAAGTTTGATTAGGGTTCATGCATATCCATGGTAATAATGATCTAGACTACAAGAATAAACCATTAATAATAATCATGCATATATTAACCAAGCATGGATCATCCCTTTAAGTCATGGACTATCAAACAAGAATGCACAATCCATCCAAGTAGGGCATGAACCATCTTATTTCACGTACATACATTCGATAAGCACCGTTGCACAACAAACATAATTGAAATCACAGAAAACAACTATGTTGATGAATAAAATCGTTTAAAACCGAGTTGCATGAAAGCAACGTTCTCAAAGTTGTAAAATCACCATTAATATACAATAAAACCCAAAAACAAACTTACAAATACAAAAGAATGGAGAGAAGTTTCATCTATACCCAAGAAAGAAACCTAGCCGCTCATGGTTGGGGTAGAATCACCGTAGTTCCTCGGTCCTTCCATGCACAAGCCAAGAATCCCAAGAGAGAAGATAGAGAATGGAGAGAGAAGAGAGAAAAGAGTCTAGCCTAGGTTCCTCCCCCTATACAGACTGAAAAGAATGCTTAAATAGTGTACAAAGACTTGCCGAATAAAAACTCTTCAAAAATTGCATTAAAAGCTTCTAGAAAATACAGGCACATTTTTTCGATGGGAGTTCTATCGATAGACATAGAAGTGTCTATCGATAGAGGGGATCAAGTCCAACAACACAGCTTCTGTCTATCGATAGAGGGGAGCAACTGTCTATCGATAGACACCCTCTATCGATAGACCATCAATAGAAAGTCTATCGATAAGCCCACTTTTCCCCTTTTCGCCTCCATTATGCTTCCAAAAGCTTCCTGTTAGCCCTAAGGTCTTTGACCTTATTTTGATGATAACTAAACCATACATTTTACCAAACAAGTGGTTAAGTGTTGTGTCTCCATAGATTTAAAGTTATATCTTGTTGGAGCTCATCAACATTCATCAAGCAATTCAATGCGCACCTTATTTCAAATCAAGCTCATGAAGTTCAATCCTTGAAGATCAACTTGAAGACAAGCTCAAGCTTATGAAGACCTTTTGAAGTCAAGTTGCTCTCCTTGTGTTAGGAACTCTTTGTAAGACATCTCTTATGTTCAATATTGCATAGCTCAAAGAGAAAACCATTTTAACTCATTTTGCATTAGCATTCATGCTTGAAAATGTTTTCAAACTTGCCAAAAAATGTTTTGGATCACTTAGTTAACTTGCCCAAGTGTTATAAGTTGATTTGGACTTAATAATTTCGAAAAATTAACATTGCAACTTCTCTAGTCGACTAACCCTTTAGTCTTAGTTGACTAAATGAAGGTCAGAGGCAGTGTTTCGAGAAATCTTAAGTTAGTCGACTAAACACCTTGGTCTAGTCGACTAATGTTTCCCTAGTCGACTAAGCATATCTTTGTAGTCGACTAATGGAAGGTCAGTAGCCATGTTTGAGTTGCAGAATGGATAGTCAACTAATCCTCTTCTTCTAGTCGACTAATCGATCCCAGAAAATTTTCTAAATAAGTTTTTAAGTTGCTAGTCGACTGCCCCTTTATTCCTAGTCGACTAACAAACCCAGAAAATGGTTTAAACAGTTTTAGCTTAGCTAGTCGATTGACCCATTATGCCTAGTCGACTAACCGAGCCCGGGAAGCCAAAATCATTTGAAAAATAACTAGCTAGTCGACTAAACACCTTGTCCTAGTCAACTAATGACACTGTAACTTCAAAATGGCTCTTTCTCTTTATACCAAATCAAACATTAAATGAACCCTAACCTACCCCCATCATTTCTAATCTGAGTCTAGGGATTTCAAACGGCCATTTTGGCCCTAGTTCATTACATATAGAGGCTTGGCTCTCATTTATGAACTATCTAGTCAATCTCTCTCATCCTTATTGATATCATTTACTCTCAAGCATTCATTATTCAAACTTTTCTTTGTGAAAATCCTTTGAGCTATATTTATTTAGCATTTGAGAAGTCATTAGTGTGCTTGTATTTATTACAAATTAGCTTGTTGAAGCATTCATTGTAATACCCAATCTTTATTCATCTTGTATTGTGAGTTGTAAGGGTTTTGTGAAACTTTTGTGGGTGAGTTGTCTTCCACCTTTGAAAGAAGACAAGTGTAAAGGTTTCTCCACCTTGAAGGAGTCTTGATAGTGGATTAATCCTTGAGACAGAGTTCTTGAGGCTGGACGTAGACGGAGATCGAACCACGTTAAAAATCCTAATGTTTGAATCTCTCTAACTCAATCTCTTTCATTTCAAGTTATTTATTTGTTATTTGTGTTATAGTGTTATTGTTAGATATTGCATTATAGTTATCCAAAGTTTAAGATTTCTAAAATATTTTATCCCATTTTGAAATCATTTTTTATTTGCTTATACTCTATTCACCCCCCTCTAGAGTATATTTTGAGCCAACACTTCCCAAGGACATCCTCACATCCTTTTGATGATTTTTTTCCTTCCCAATGACGCCGCTTTTAGCTTCATCCGAGGGTAAATGTAGGAAACCAACCTCGACCATGCTCAAAAGGCCATTTTATGGAGAATTCCTGCAAAACACGACAAAAATCATTAAGCTCTTGGTTTAAATCTAGTAAGCAACAAAGTTTATGCTTATTCCATCAAAATATAATCAAAAACACTCAAATAGTGGCATTGCTTAAAGAGCAATCAATATGTTATGGTCGGACTCTAAACTACTATGTTGCCTTAGTTGATAGTCTAGTAGGACTTTAAACTACCACGTTGCCTCAGTTCATACTCTAGTATGACTATAAACTACCACGTTGTCTCGGTTGATAGTCTGGTAGGACTTCTAACTACCATATTGCCTCGGTTGATAGTTTGGAAGGACTACAAACTACCACGTTGCCTTGGTTGATAATCTTGTAGGACTCTAAACTACCACGTTGCCTCAGAATATAATTTGGCAGGACCATAAACCATAACGTTTAATCAGAATTTGTTATGGTCAGACTTTATGTTTTCTGGAATTCCATTTAATAGAACACTAAACTACTGCTTCGCCTTGGAATATATTATCTTGTAGTTCTCTAAACTATAACGTTGCTTTGGAATATATTATGATCAGACTCTATAAAGCCCCATAATTGTGTTTGATGCCCTCTAAACTACCACGTTGCCTCGAAATATGTTATGGTAGGACTCTAACCACGTTGCCTCGGAATATGTTATGGTAGGATTCTAACCATGTTGCCTCGGTTGGTAGTCGGGTAGGTCTATAAACTACCACATTGCCTCTGTTGATAGTCTGGTAGGACTTTAAACTACCACGTTGCCTCGGTTGATAGTCTGTAAGGACTACAAACCACCACATTGCTTTGGTTGATAGTCTAGTAGAACTCTAAACTTCCACGTTGCCTCGGTTGATAGTCTTTTAAGAATCCAAACAATCGAGTATCCTTTGTATATGGTCTCGTAGAACTCTAAACTACTAAGTTGCCTCGGAATATAATATGGTAGTACCATAAACTACTATGTTGAATCGGAATTTTAAATTGTCAGACTTTATGTTTCCTGGAATTGTGTTTAGTAGAACTCTAAACTACCGCTTCGCCTTGGAATATATTATCTTGTAGATCTCTAAAATACAACGTTGCTTTCGTATATATTATGATCAGACTCTATAATGCCTCGTAATTGTGTTTAGTGCCCTCTAAACTACCACATTGCCTCGGAATATGTTATGGTTAAACTCTAAACTACCATATTGCCTCAGAATTGGATTTGGTAGGACTCTAAACTACCTTGTTGCCTTGGTTGATAGTCTGGTAGGACTTTAAACAACCATGTTGCCTCGGTTCATAGTCTGGTAAGACTATGAACTACCACGTTGCCTCGTTCATAGTCTAGCAGAACTATGAACTTCCACGTTGCGTCGGTTGATAGACTGGAAGGAGTACAAACTACCACGTTGCCTCGGTTGATAGTTTGGTAGGACATTAAACTACCATGTTGCCTCGGTTGATAATCTGGAAGGACTACAACTACCATGTTGCCTCGGTTGATAGTCTGGAAGGACTACAAACTCCCACGTTGTCTCAGTTGATAGTCTGGTAGGACATTAAACTACTATGATCCCTCGGTTGATAATCTGGAAGGACAACAAACTACCACGTTGCCTCGGTTTATAGTCTGGTAGGACTCTAAACTACCATGTTGCCTCGGTTTATAGTCTTGTAAGACTCTAAACTACCACATTGTCTTTGTATGTGGTCTCGTAGAACTCTAAACTACTATGTTCCCTCAAAATATAATTTGGCAGGACCATAAACTACTACGTCTAATCGGAATTTGTTATGGTCAGACTTTAGTAGAACACTGAACTAATGCTTCGCCTTGGAATATATTTTGATCAGACTTGTAGAACTCTAAACTATAATGTTGCTTCGGAATATATTATGATCAGACTCTATATTGCCTCGTAATTGTTTTTGGTGCCCTCTAAATTACATCGTTGCCTCGGAATATGTTTTGGTCAAACTCTAAACTACCATATTTTGCCTCGAAATTGGATTTGGTAGGACTCTAACCACGTTGCCTCAATTGGTAGTCTGGTAGGACTATAAACTACCACGTTGCCTCGGTTGATAGTTTGTAAGGACTACAAACTACCATGTTGCCTCGATTGATAGTCTGGTAGGACTTTAAACTACCATGTTGCCATGGTTGATAGTCTGGAAGGACTATAACTACCATGTTGCCTTGGTTGATAGTTTGGTAGGACCCAAACTACCACGTTGCCTCGGTCGATTGTCTTGTAAGACTCTAGACTACCACGTTGCCTTTGTATATGGTCTCGTAGAACTCTAAACTATTATATTACCTAGGAAAATAATCTGGCAGTACCATAAACTACTACATTAAATCGAAATTTGTTATGGTGAGACTTTAGGTTTCCTTGAATTACGTTTAGTAGAACTCTAAACTACCGCTTTGCCTTGGAATATATTATCTTGTAGAACTCTAAACTACAATGTTGCTTCGATATATATTATGATCAGACTCTATATTGCCTCGTAATTTTGTTTGGTGCCCTCTAAACTACCACGTTGCCTCGGAATATGTTATGGTCGAACTCCAAACTTCCATATTTTGCCTCAGAATTGGATTTGGAAAGACTCTAACCACGTTGCCTTGATAGATAGTCTGGTAGGACTATAAACTACCATGTTGCCTCTATTTTTTGTCTAGTAGGACTATAAACTACCACGTTGCCTTGATTGATAATCTGGTAGGACTATAAACTACCACGTTGCCTCGGTTCATAGTTTGGTAGGACTATAAACTACCACTTGCCTCGGTTGATAGTCTGCTAGGACTACAAACAACCACGTTGCCTCGATTGATAGTCTAGAAGGACTACAAACTACCACGTTGTCTCGGTTGATAGTTTGGTAGGACTTTAAACACCACGTTGCCTCGGTTGATAGTCTGGTAGAACTTTAAACTACTACGTTGCCTCGGTTGATAGTCTTGTAGGATTCTAAACTACCACGATGCTTTTGTATATGGTATCGTAGAACTCTAAACTACTATGTTTCCTAGGAATTTAATCTGGCAAGACCATAAACTACTACGTTGAATCGGAATTTGGTATGGTCAGACTTTATGTTTCCATGAATTACGTTTAGTAGAACCTAAACTACCACTTCGCCTTGGAATATATTATCTTGTAGAACTCTAGACTACAACGTTGCTTCGGTATATATTATGATCAGACTCCATATTGCCTCGTAATTGTGTTTGGTGCCCTCTAAACTATCACATTGCCTCCGAATATGTTATGGTTAGACTCTAAACTACTATATTGCCTCAGAATTAGATTTGGTAGGACTCTAAACTACCTCGTTGCCTTGGTTGATAATCTTGTAAGACTATAAACTACCACGTTGCCTCGGTTTATAGTCTGGTTGCACTATAAACTACCACGTTGCCTCGATTCAAAGTCTGGTTGGACTATAAAATTCCATGTTGCCTCGGTTGATAGTTTGGTTGGACTATAAACTACAATTTGCCTCGGTTGATACTCTAGAAGGACTACAAACTACCACATTGCCTCGGTTGAAAGTCTGGTAGGACTTTAAACACCACGTTGCGTCGGTTGATAGTCCGGTAGGAATCTAAACTACCATGTTGACTTGGTTGATAGTATTTTAGGACTCTAAACTATCTTGTTGCCTTTGTATATAGTCTCGTAGAACACTAAACTACTATGTTGCCTCAGAATATAATCTAGTAGGACCGTAAAATACTACGTTGAATCGGAATTTGTTACAGTCAGACTTTATGTTTTCTCGAATTCCTTTAGTAGAAAACTAAACTACCGCTTTGCCTTGGAATATATTATCTGGTAGAACTCTAAACTATAACGTTGCTTCGAAAAATATTTTGACTTGATTCTATATTGCCTCGTAATTGTGTTTGGTGCCCTCTAAACTACCACGTTGCCTCGAAATACATTATGGTTGGACTCTAAACTACCATATTTTGCCTCTGAATTTGATTTGGAAGGACTCTAACCATGTTTGTGTCGGTTGGTAGTCTAGTAGGATTACTACCACACTGCCTCGGTTGTTAGTCTGGTATGACTTTAAACTACCACGTTTCCTCGGTTGATAGTCTAGTAGGACTTAAAAGTACTACTTTACCTCGGTTGATAGTCTTGTAAGTCTCTAAACTACCGCATTGCCAGTTTATATGGTCTCGTAGAACCATAACTACAATTTTGCCACGAAATATAATCTGGGAGTACCATAAACTACTACTTTGAATCTGAATTTGTTATGGTCAGACTTTATGTTTCCATGAATTGCATATAGTAGGACTCTAAACTACCGCTTCGCCCTAAAATATATTATCTTGTAAAACTCTAAACAACAACGTTGCTTCGGTTTATATTATGATCAGACTCTCTATTGCCTCATAATTGTGATTGGTGCCCTCTAAACTACCACGTTGTCTTGGCATATGTTATGGTCGAACTCTAAACTATTATTTTGCCTCGGAATTTGATTTGGTAGGACTCTAAACTTCCACATTGCCTCGGTTGCTAATATGGTAGGACTTTAAACTACCACGTTGCCTCGATTCATAGTCTGGTTGGACGATAAACTACCACTTGCCTCGTTAGATAGTCTGGAAGGAGTACAAATTTTCACGTTGCCTTGGTTGATATTCTAGTAGGACTTTAAACACCACGTTGCCTTCGTTGATAGTCTGGAAGGACTACAAACCACTACATTACCTAAGTTGATAGTCTGGTAGGACTCTAAACTACCACGTTACCTCGGTTAATAGTCTTGTAAGACTCTAAACTACTGCGTTGCCTTTGTATATGGTCTCGTAGAACTCTAAACTACTATGTTGCCTCATAATATAATCCGGCAAGACCAAAAACTACTAAGTTGAATCGAAATTTGTTATAGTCAGACTTTATGTTTTCTCGAATTTCGTTTAGTAGAAAACTGAACTACCGCTTCGCCTTAGAATATATTATCGGGTAGAACTTTAAACTATCATGTTGCTTCAAAATATATTTTGATCAGTCTATATATTGCCTCGTAATTGTGTTTGGTGCCCTCTAAACTACCACGTTGCCTCAGAATATGTTATGGTCGAACTCCAAACTACCATATTTTGCCTCGGAATTGGATTTAGAAAGACTCTAACCACGTTGCCTCGATTGGTAGCCTAGTAGGACTATAAACTACCATGTTGCCTCTGTTGATGGTTTAGTAGAATTTAAAAATACGATGTTGCCTCGATTGATTGTCTGGTAGGGCTCTAAACTACCACGTTACCTCAGTTTATAGTCTTGTAAAATTCTAAACTACCATGTTGCCTCGGTTGATTGTCTGGTAGGACTCTAAACTACCATGTTGCCTTGGTTGATAGTCTTGTAAGACTCTAAACTACTGTGTTGCCTTTGTATATGGTCTCGTAGAACTCTAAACTACTATGTTGCTATAGAATATAATCTGGCAGTACCATAAACTACTACGTTGAATTGGAATTTATTATGGTCAGACTTTATGTTTAATTGCGTTTAGTAGAACTCTAAACTACCGCTTTGCCTTGGAATATATTATCTTATAGCACTCTAAACTACAACGTTGCTTCGGTATACATTATGATCAAACTCTATATTGCCTCATAATTGTGTTTGGTGCCCTCAAAACTACCACATTGCCTCGAAATATGTTATGGTCGGACTATAAACTACCATATTCCCTCGGAATTAGATTTGGTAGGACTCTAAACTACCACGTTGCGTCGGTTGATAATCTTGTATTACTTTAAACTACCATGTTGCCTCGATTCATAGTTTGGTCGGACTATAAACTACCACGTTGCCTCAGTTCATAGTCTGGTTGGACTATAAACTTCCACGTTGCCTCGGTTGATAGTTTGATTGGACTATAAACTACCACTTGCCTCAGTTGATAGTCTGGAAGGACTACAAACCACCACATTACTTCAGTTGATAGTTTGGTAGGACCCTAAACTACCATATTGCCTCAATTGATAGTCTTGTAAGACTCTAAACTTCCGCGTTGCCTTTGTATATGATCTCGTAGAACTCTAAACTACTATGTTGCCTCGGAAAATAATCTGGCAATACCATAAACTACTACGTTGAATCAGAATTTGTTATGGTCAAACTATATGTTTCCTGGAATTGTGTTTAGTAGAACTCTAAACTACCGCTTCACCTTGGAATATATTATCTTGTAGAACTCTAAACTACAACGTTGCTTCTGTATATATATTATGATCAATCTCTATATTGCCTCGTAATTGTGTTTGGTGCCCTCTAAACTACCACGTTGCCTAGAAATATGTTCTGGTCGGACTCTAAACTACCACGTTGCCTCGATTAATAGTCTAGTAGGACTTTAAACTACCACATTGCCTCGGTTCATAGTCTGGTAAGACTATAAACTACCACGTTGCCTTGGTTCATAGTTTGGTAGGACTATGAACTCCCACATTGTGTCGGTTGATAGTCATGTAGGACTATAAACTACCAATTGCCTCGGTTGATAGTCTTGAAGGATTACAAATTACCACGTTGCCTCGGTTCATAGTCTGGTAAGACTTTAAACTATGAGGTTGCCTCGGTTGATAGTCTTGAAGGACTACAAACTACCACGTTGCCTCGGCTGATACTCTGGAAGGACTACAAACTACCACGTTGTCTCGATTGATAGTCTGGTAGGACTTTAAACTACCATGTTGCCTCGGTTGATAGTGTGGAAGGACTACAATCTACCACGTTGCCTCGGTTGATAGTCTGGTAGGACTCTAAACTACCTCGTTACCTCGATTGATAGTCTTGTAAAACTCTAAACTACCATGTTGCCTTTGTATATGGTCTCCTAGAACTCTAAACTACTATGTTGCCTTAGAATATAATTTGGCAGGACCATAAACTACTACGTTTAATCGGAATTTGTTATGGTCAGACTTTATGTTTTCTGGAATTCCGTTTAGTAGAACACTAAATTACTGCTTCCCCTTGGAATATATTATCTGGTAGAACTCTAAACTATAACGTTGCTTCGGAATATATTATGATCAGACTCTATATATTGCCTCGTAATTGTGTTTGGTACCCTCTAAACTACCACGTTGCCTCGGAATATGTTTTGGTCAAACTCCAAACTACCATATTTTGCCTCAGAATTGGATTTGGTAGGACTCTAACCACGTTGCCTTGGTTGGTTGTCTGGTAATTCTATAAACTGCCTCGTTGCCTCGGTTGATAGTTTGGTAGGACTTTAAACTACCATGTTGCTTCAGTTGATAGTTTGTAAGGACTACAAACCACCACGTTGCTTCGGTTGATAGTCTGGTAGGACTCTAAACTACCACGTCGCCTCGGTTGATAGTTTTGTAAAACTCTAAACTATTGTGCTGCCTTTGTATATTGCCTCATAGAACTCTAAACTACTATGTTGCCTCGGAATATAATATGGTAGTACAATAAGCTACTATGTTGAATCGGAATTTTATATGGTCAGACTTTATGTTTCCTGGAATTGCGTTTAGTAGAACTCTAAACTACCGATTCGCCTTCGAATATATTATCTTGTAGAACTCTAAAATACAACGTTGCTTCGGTACATTTTATGATCAGACTCTATATTGCCTTGTAATTGTGTTCGGTGCCCTCTAAACTACCACGTTGCCTCAAAATATGTTATGGTCGGACTCTAAAGTACCATATTGCCTCGGAATTGGATTTGGTAGGACTCTAAACTGCCACGTTGCCTCGGTTGATAATCTTGTAGGACTTTAAACTACCACGTTGCCTCAGTTCATAGTCTGGTAAGACTATAAACATCCACGTTGCCTCGTTCATAGTCTGGTAGGACTATGAACTACCACGTTGCGTCGGTTGATAGTCTGGAAAGACTACAAACTACCATGTTGCCTCAGTTGATAGTCTTGTAGGACTTTAAACTACCATGTTGCCTCAATTGATAGTCTGGAAGGACTACAACTACCATATTGCCTTGGTTGGTAGTATGGAAGGACTACAAATTACCACATTGTCTCAATTGATAGTCTGGTAGGACTTTAAACTACCATGTTGTTTGGGTTGATAGTCTGGAAGGACTACAAACTACCACGTTGTCTCGGTTTATAGTCTGGTAGGACTCTAAACTACCACGTTGCCTCGGTTTATAGTCTAGTAGGACTCTAAACAACCATGTTGCCTCGGTTTATAGTCTTGTAAGATTCTAAACTACCACGTTGCCTTTGTATGTGGTCTCGTAGAACTCTAAACTACTATTTTGCCTCAAAATATAATCTAGCCGGATCATAAACTACTACGTTTAATCGGAATTTGTTATGGTTCGACTTTATGTTTTCTAGAATTCCTTTTAGTAGAACACTAAACTAATCCTTCGGCTTGGAATATTTTATGATGAGACTTGTAGAACTCTAAACTATAACGTTGCTTCAGAATATATTATGATCAGACTCTATGTTGCCTCGTGATTGTGTTTGGTGCCCTCTAAATTACCACGTTGCCTTGGAATATGTTATGGTCGGACTCTAAACTACCATATTTTGCCTCGGAATTGGATTTGGTTGGACTCTAACCACTTTGCCTCGATTGGTAGTCTGGTAGGACTAGAAACTACCACGTTGCCTCGGTTGATAGTCTGTAAGGACTACAAACTACCACGTTGCCTCAATTAATAGTCTGGTAGGACTCTAAACTTCCACGTTGCCTCGGTTGATAGTCTTATAAGACTCTAAACTACCGCGTTGCCTTTGTATATGGTCTCATAGAACTCTAAACTACTATGTTACCTTGGAATATAATCTGGCAGTACCATAAACTACTACGTTGAATCGGAATTTGATATGGTCAGACTTTATGTTTCTTGGAATGTATTATCTTGTAAAACTCTAAACTACAATGCTGCTTCGGTATATATTATGATCAGACTCTATATTGCCTCGTAATTGTGTTTGGTGCCCTGTAAACTACTCACGCTTCCTCGGAATATTTTATGGTCGGACTCTAAACTACCATATTGCCTCGGAATTGGATTTGGTTGGACTCTAAACTACCACGTTGCCTCGGTTGATAGTCTGGTAGGACTTTAAACAACCACGCTGCCTCAGTTGATAGTCTAGAAGGTCTATAAACTACCACGTTGCCTTGGTTGATAGTATTTAAGGTCTCTAAACTACCACGTTGCCTCGGTTCATAGTCTAGAAGGACTATAAACTACCACGTTGTCTCAGTTGATAGTCTGGTAGGACTATAAACTACCATGTTTCCTTTGTATATATATGGTCTCGTAGAACTCTAAACTACTATGTTGTCACGGAATATAATCTGGCAGGAGCATAAACTGTTGGTGTATTTTAATAAAAATAAAACCTACTAATCTTTCCTTGTCCCACATTGGTTAGAAGAAGAGAACATGGAGTGACATATTAGCTCTCTTCTTCACTCATGCTTAGTGAAGGCTTAGAGAACTTGGCACCTCACGTGCACAAGAAGGGAAGAAGATGGAGGAGGTAACAGTCCAGAATTCATTTTATAATTTATTTATTTTTTGTTACAGATTCATATTCAAATGAAATCAGAATTATCACATGTTTTATTTATAAAATTTTGTAACCTCTATCTATTATGAACATAATTCATTTCAGGTTTGAATTTTTTTTTTCATAACATTCACAAATGGAGTGAATGCCATGTTTAATTCTGCATCATAGGTTACACCTTGCTACACCTATAGAGGACTCCTCTAGGCATTATAACTCACCAATTCACAAGTTGTCTCTTCTCGATCTCTTTCATTTTTTTATATTTTTCAGAATTTTAAAGTGTTTTGTGAGTTTTTCTTTGGACAAACAAAGGTGTTGTGTGATGCTTCATATTTTCTCAAAGTTATGCAAGGTTAGAGAAAATAACAGTGAGTAGCTAGGCTTGTTATATCCTGGAGGTGACGTGCTAAAAACTATTGCATCGGATCTTTCTGTAGTGACGCGAATCGTCTTAAAGAGAGTGACCTAGTCCGCGCCTCAACCCACCTTACTTCACTTTTCCTTTATTTTTGAGATAATATTATTTTATAATTTCGAACACTTTGAAGAGACTAAATCGAGGAGAGAGGTGCATAGAGAGCTGACGATGGGAATAAGAGCATAACAGAACTTTTAAATCAAAGATTGATGTAGGCAAAGTTGAACCCTAAAAATAGATGTTTGAAAATGGTAGCAGATTGACAAAACTTTTAAATCAAGATAAAATGGTACATTAAGAAGAAAGCTCAACAGATGTGAGTTGCAGTGCATAGCTTATGTTATGGCTTCTTCCACTTGAAGATGGCAAGCGAGGTAGAGGACGACCCCGAGGGGCTCGGGCAATGTGCTAAGCAGTACTGTCTGTTGTGCATAAATGAAAGAATAGAAATATGGTTTTTGTGTAAATCAAGTATTTATGGGAACAAGTGTAACCTTCTTTTAGCTTGGTTTTGGAACAATAAAACCCGATACATTCTTTTGAGTTTTGATGCACTTACCAAACATGAGTTTTAAATATTTGGACCCACATTGTATCTAGAAATTTCAGTTAAGTAGTTTCCCAAACAGCCCCTAAATTAACCACTTTCAAGAACAATGAATGTTATACCTAAAGATTATGGCACGGTAAGGAGAACCTGTTGGTGTCCAAAAGAATAGGGAAAGCGTTTAACCTTAGTTTTGGGAAAAACATTGAACCAATGAAGATTCTCAAGAGCTCTATCTAGCCTTTCCCCAGAAGCTTCCATTTTTCTTTTGCCAACGGCAATAAATTAAGTGAATGGTAGTTAATAGGTAAAGAAAAGGTAATTGGTAAGGAGGAATGGGGGTTGAAAAGAGGAAAATATGATTAAGCTTAAAAATAGATGATGCACATGTAAAAATAATCAAAAGCTGTAACTAGCCAATAATAGCTTTGGATGGCTTTTGTCAGTGGGGTAGCTCTTATTAGTTCAACTTACATTTATCAAAAAAACTATTTTCTAATGTGCATTTCTGTCATTACAAAATAAAAAAGAAACAAAATTCAATAGAATAGAAATATAAGTCTAATTCTTTTACTTGGAATAGAAAGAGGAATTGGAATTATAAATAAATGTATTTCCTGTATTACTCTTGTTAATATCAAGGAATAGTGTAATATAAGGGATAGTTTAGAAAGTCTATAAAAATAAATTTAAAATGAAATCAATTCTAGCCAAATTTCATTACTTTTGACGAGATTTGCAAGTTTAGTGGATCCATACAAATTTAGAATTGAAATCACATTCTATTATAGTTTTATGTCATGTCAATCAATATAGTATTCATCTTGTCATTTTCTCTGTAATGCTGCTATTATTATTATTATTTAAAATTCTTTAATGTGGGGAACGTGAACTCACATCGAGTATTTCATTTTGATATTTAGTATTTACATGTAAAGACAATTGTGTTTATATAGATATAACTAAACTGAGCATAATAGCAAGCCTGGCACACGTTTATCGCGTTGTATAATTTTTATTTTCTTTAGTCTTGATTGTTTATTTTTATATAGAGGCATAACATATGTTATCCGATTATATTCCCAATTTGAGTAGGTGGCGGTTTCTTATGGACGCTGGTTTGTGCGTCCTTTGCCAGTGCAAAAGAAATTCACAGCACACGCTTTTCACGTTGCTGAATCAAGACCCAAGGGATACCGTGGACTCTGCCCCAGCATGTAGAAAACCCTTCAAAACTGAATCTGTACCCACACACAGAGTACTCGCTTTTCCATCACTAAATACTCACCACCGGATATATTTCTCCCTTTTAGCTTTCCTTCAATTATCCCGTCTTGTTCCTCTCTCTACTCTTTTCTTTTTCTTCTATCGACCAGCTCCTCCTCCTCCATTCTCTCTCTATATGTGTATCGTGTGTGAAATTCCTGTCGTTTTCCTTCGGTGGATTGGGGCATCATCTTTACAATTTTATTTTGGCATAAGCATTGGTGGGTACTGTGTTTTGTGTGTGTGACAACGATAACGATATACATCACTTATTGTACGGGCATTCTCATCTTGGTACTTGGTAGAGCCGATGGGCACGCATGAATACTAAGATTTAGTCTCGACTAGAGAAGAGCATAATAATAATAATTATAGAACATACATATAGACGGAGAAATTGTTGGGCCAATGACCATGTCGATACCCAAGGAACCGGACCAGGTGATGAAGCTGAGAGGGGGATCGGTGCTGGGTAAGAAGACCATTCTGAAGAGCGACCATTTTCCGGGCTGTCAGAACAAACGTTTGTCTCCTCAGATCGATGGAGCTCCCAATTACCGTCAGGTCGGTTTCCCTGCTCTTCCACTGTTTGAGGTTTCGCCCCATCGAACCCCATTTTTCGCGTTGCTATTATTATTCTTATTATTATTTTTTGGTGTGCGCGTTTGTGTGTGTTAAGTCTGTTGTGGACCGTGTAGTGGCCTGCTTCCTCAATCTGATGACTGCAACTTCTCACTTGTTGGAAACAAAGGGCGAGAAGTCCCATTTGTTCTTGTTGCCATTTGTTTCTTTTTAGTCAGTCCCTTACGTCTTGGATGCTGCTCCGTACTTGATGTCGAATCCCCTCCTCCCTAGTTTTCAGGTTCACTGCTGCCCTCTTGTCCTGCTGAAGAAACCAGAATTCTATGACAAAAGGTCTAATGCATGCTCAATTTTCCTCAATTTCTGATTTGGAAAATGTTAACATTCTGGATGACTGCATAGTGACTTATTTTTTTAGCAGGTGTTTATTTTATTGTATTTTCCCCCTCTTCTCATACTACTAAACTTTTGTACACCAAGCAAAGCCTTAAATCACTACTACTTGGGTTGGCACGGATCATTTTTCCATTCTATCTAGGGGCATATCCTTTGCTAGCTATAATGTCCTTCTCACTGCCTCGAGCTGCATTGTTTTGGGCTTTCCTCTTCTCCTTACGGGCCTTAAACCTGAATCAAATTGATACTCCATATGGGTACCTTCATTGGTATTTGTTGCACATGACTAAACCATCTTAGATAAGATTCTCTCATATTCAGAGGTGGAATAAGGATTTTGTCTTAGAGTTCGCAAACAATTTTAAAACACACAAACGTAAACTAATATTACTATGATATTAGGTTTAGGACCTTAGTTTCTCCTAGGCTAACCTACAACCAGGGGTGGAACCAGGATTTTGGTTCCGGGGGGCCAAATTTTGTTTTTTTTCCTTTTTATCCACTCTTTCAAGAAAATAATAAACAATAGGTGTTCAAAAGCACATAGAACAATAGGTGTTCAAAAGCACATAGAATACACATAACAAATTATAATATATATGTGCATAGTTTTTTTTTTTTTTTCAAAAAAAAAGAACAGAAAAGAAAAGAAAAGAAAAAAGAAACAAAAGTTTGAGAAACAAAACTAATACTGTTGTAGGTCTTCATAGGTTCTAGAGGGTGCCAATAAAGAAAATTTATTTTACTTACATGGAGACTAATATAATACATCAACTGAAGGGAAACACAACTATTGGTTAAGGAGAAATATATGTAGTAGGCTCTCACTACGTGAGAGTCCTTTGTCTACTGCTTTTCATTTATGAAAAGTATCAGATATACATGCATAAGAGAGATTGACTTCAATCTAACTCTAAGAGTTGTAGCTAGCTCCAGATACATCATTTAGTCTTACTCAAAACCTTATCAGATTCCTTAACAACAACATTATCATGATCCGTAGCAGCCTTATCAAACTCCTTAGCATGACGTAACAGCAATATCTTAATTATCATCAAGTATACTATGTTCTTTCCCCAAAACCCGGGGGGCCATGGCCCTCTTCCCTATAACCTAGTTCCTCCCCTGACTACAACCATACTTCAACAATCAATCCACGGAGAGGGTTTTCCTCCAAAACTCCTATTATCAATACAAATATATCAAACAAATTAACAAAACACTGCAATGTCAAATTCAAAAATTAAGGAGTCATTTTTATTCAATACCAGTTTAAATTTCATAAAACTATTCATAATCAATCACAACTAACTAGAATAATATATATATATATATATATATATATATAATATAATATCTATTATATGAAAATGTATGAATGAAGTTGTAATTTCTCAAACTTTTATATTAACAGTCGCAATATTATAAAAATTCATATAAATTTAAAAGATGATAGTATTCGGCATAAGGATTCCAATGGTTCAAACTGTTTGTCAATCCTAGTTTGACATGCTCTGTACAAGTTCGATAAAGTTTGTGGCCTATAAGTCAAAATACCTTGTTTTAATGTCATAATTTTCCTACAAATCCAATCAAGTATAACTCTCTCTTTGTTTTTTTTGGTGATTCAAATTTATGGTAAACCCTTATAATCTCATGTCTCAAGCCCTATAGGTCTTCTCATAATTTATTTTAATATTCAAAATTTTTTGGCAGATTTATTTTTACATATGAAGAGTTAATTTACCAATATTTACCATAACTTTCTTCGATACTAGCATCATGATAAAATTTCAGCCAAAAATAAAGAGTATTGTATAGGAAAATAATGTAAAATTTTTCATGCTTTAAAACTGCTATATATGATTCAAGCATGCTCAAAACCACAACAAACCAAAAATTCAAATTTTTTATGTTTGATGAGCTGTGACTCGTGAGTGGTGAATCTCTAGCCGAAATTCCCTCTATTTCTTTCACTTCCTTCTCACTCCCTCTTTTTCTCACCCTTTCTCTCTTCTTTCTCTCTTTTTTCTTTTTTGACGGACTTAACCATTTTTTCCATTGGGTGTGTCATCTTGCATATAATAGATGTACTATATCGTGTAATATATAACTAATCTATGAAGTTTTGAAAAGTAAAGGGCCATGACACCCCTTGATCTTGATGTTGTCTTGGTTCCACCACTGATCATATTATCCTCAATTGGTGCCACCTCTAACTTGTACAAACACGTTCATTTCCTATTAAATCTTGTCTTATATTGCCACTCAACTATCTCAACACCCCCATGTGGTCTAAAATCAATTTTTTGAACTTATATTTTTATCGCTAGCATTTTGTACCATAAAGCATAGCTAGCTGCCTTATATTATATTCCCTTTTACTAAATAAGTATTCTATGATCACATAGCACTCGAGAGTAGTTCTCCACTTAATCCATTGCACACATTACTCTATGTGTAACATCCTCTTCATGTATCTCTTCCTTATCAATAATTAGCATTAGATTTTGAAAATAGTCACTTTTGGGCATCTCTAGGTCTTCAATTTTTGCTATTTTCTCATTTTTACTCCAAATTTAATTAAAATCGTATTCCTCACATAAACCCTTTAGATTATGAAGTTTTTGTCCATGGTAATTACCTAAAATTATCCATACTATAGTTTCATTAATCAAAACTATATGACCAACATAAAATGTACACCTTGGACCTACTCTTCATCCATAATCAGAGAATGATAATTTCTCAATGTCAACCCCTAAACTACGTTATCTCTCCTCCAATTCTGCTAACTTTATTGCTTGTGTGGTATTTGCTTGGTATATCCATCTATATGCGAATGCTCTCATTATTGATTACTAATATTTATATTGTGTGTGGTTTGGATTATAAAAATTGTTTTTGCTATTAGAACAAAATGATTATTAAGTAAGCAATTTACAATTAAACAATCAGGGAAATAATCATATTTTATTAATAGATAGACGAAAATGTTTTCTGTTGAACTCCCAATTTATCTATTTTATTTATGTTAAAAGCAAAAGATGAAAGTGATGCCGGACGGTTAGAGGAAGAAATCCAAGGTTGAGGGATGGTAGACTTTGTACATGGGTTAGGGTAGGAATAGAATACTGTTTTGGGGTGAGACATTGGGTGGAAACACAAAGAACACTTGCCCGAAGTTTTGGACAGCAATGGTTTTTGGGTGCAGGAGTTAAGGTCTAAAGGTTGGTGAAGGTTTGTGGTTATAGGAAGGTAGGGTTTTGAGTGTTAAAGGACTTGAAATTAAGGTTTATGGCAGAATATAAATAAATACAGCAGCACAGCGGGGAAGAAAATAAAAGAGAAGACGAGAAAAGAGAAGATAATCTAGGAATCACTCCTAGAACCTTAGTTCTCACACCCAAGGAACCTTAGGCATCATACCTAGGGTTAGGGTTGCATCACACAACCCATCAAGAGCTTCGATAGCTGCGTTCTAATAAGAGAATAGAAACTAGGACTCAAAGAAAATAGCAACTAGGACTCTAAATACGAAAATAAATAAAACTAGGATTCTAATAAGAAAATAAATAGCAATTGGGACCCTAACAAGAAAATAAATAGCAACTGGGATTCTAATCAGATAAATAAATAGAAACTGGGATTCTAATAAGATAAATAGCAACTAGGACTCTTTTTAACTAAACTCTAATCAAATTTGTCCCTAACTAAACTCAATCGAGGAAGGTTCCAAACGGGTATCATCTTGAATTTGAATGGATTTCCATGTTTTTTTTAATCCTTCATCAAAAAGATTCTTCAATGAAGGGTAAAAGACTAATGATGCAAAGCACAACCACCACAGTACACCAGCAAGGAACTATAGTTAATTCTAATCTTTCAAATCTATTTGCCAAAATACACAACTGAGAGAGCAAGGAAGACCCAATAAAAAACTAGCTATCAATGACGGAAACTGCCGTCAACAGCAAAGGGTCGATGACCTCTAAAACTCACGACAGCGAGACAGAAGCCATCTCCACCATGGGTTCAAATGGACTCGATAACTCGTCCTTTCAACTCACGATGGAGAAACTGAATGGAAAGAACTTTCGTGAGTGGGCTCAATCAATTAAACTCGTAATCGACGGCAAAGGGAAGCTGGGCTACCTTACTGGCGAGACAAAGAAGCCAGCCTCAACCGACGCTGCCTCTCTACAGAAGTGGAAGTCAGAAAACTCAATGGTGACTGCTTGGCTTGTGAATTCCATGAAGCCCTTCATTGGAAAGACCTATCTGTTCCTGCCGTCGGTGAAAGATGTCTCGAAAGCTGTCCGGGAAACGTATTCTGATGTTGAAAATTCCTCTCAAATCTTTGAAATCAAGACTCGATTGTGGTAGATGAAACAAGGGGAGAGGGAGGTCACGGATTATTATATGGAGATGACAACCCTCTGTCAGGAACTCGATCTGAGTTTCGAAGAAGAGTGGGAATGCCCTGGCGATAGTGTCCGATACAAGAAGAGACTCGAAAATGAGAGTGTGTTCGAGTTTTTTGCTGGGCTCAACCGCAACCTAGATGATGTGAGGAAGAATTCTTGGCCGACGTCCCCAGCCTTCAACACGCGAAGTCTTCTCGGAGGTAAGGCGAGAAGAAAATAGGCTCAAGGTGATGCTAAAGGAGACTGTCTCTGCTGGACATATTGGGCCTGAGATGTCTGCTTAGATGTCTAGAGGAACACGTACCAGGTCAGGCCCAAGACAACAGAAGGGACATCTCTGTTGTGAGCATTGTCGTAAGCCTGGCCACACAAAGGATACCTGTTGGGAGATACACGGAAAACCAATTGATTGGAAACCAAGGCAAAACAATAGAAACCGTGGCTACCAAGCTACTGTTGTTCATCGGGCTGAAATCTCACAGGGAAAAGAGCGACAATCCCACTCTAAGCGGTGCATTTAACCCTGAACAGTTGGAGCAACTCTACAAAATGTTTTCTAGCCTCTAAACCTCTTGTTAGTCTTCCACAAATGTTCCTTCTGGTTCTTTAGGCCACAGAGGTAATTTTTTGAGAGCGTTAAGTACCACCTCTCGGTTTAAAACTCCTTGGATTATTGATTCCGGCGCTTCTAATCATATGACTGATTCTTACCATCTTTTCTCCTCATACTCACCTTGTGCTGGAAATCTGAAAGTTAAAATTGCAGATGGCTCACTCTCATCTGTTGCAGGAAAAGGAAGTATCCGAATCTTTGACTCTATAACTCTAGAGTCTGTCCTTCATGTTCCAAATTTGTCATGCAACCTGTTATCCATTAGCCAGCTGACAAAAAACACCAATTGCTCTGCTAAATTTCTTCCCTCTCACTGTGTTTCTCAGGACCTATCATCGGGGAAAACGATTGGCAGTGCTAAGGAGTGTAAGGGACTCTACTACTTTGAGGAGGCTAATGTGCGTGAACAACGTCAAATTGCAATTTGTGATTCTGCATCTGTTTCTAGGGATAGTGAAATTTTGTTATGGCATTATAGAATGGGTCATCCCAATTTTCTATATTTGAAACGTTTATTTCTTTCCATTTGTTCGAATAAAACATCCTTTGATTTTCAATGTGAAATTTGTGAACTTGCGAAACATCAACATATTTCATTCCCAAAATCCAAATACAAACCATCCAAGCCGTTCACTATGATTCACAGTGATTTATGGGGTCCTTCTTGTACTCTTAATCGTACCCACACAAAATGGTTTGTTACTTTTATTAACGATCATACTCAAATTTGTTGGGTTTACTTGTTGAAAGACAAAACCGATGTTTGTTCTGTATTTATCAATTTTCATTCAATGATTCAAACACAATTTCAAACACAAATTCAAATCCTGCGTACTGATAATGGCACAGAATATTTCAAAGGTATTTTGGGAGATTATCTTTAAAAGAATGGGATAATTCACCAAAGTTCATGCGTCGACACTCCCCAACAAAATGGGGTTGCCGAACGAAAAAATAGACACATTCTCGAAGTTGCTCGTGCTTTGATGTTCACTACAAATATGCCAAAAATATTCTGGGGCGATGCCATTTTGACAGGTACATATCTCATTAATAGAATGCCTAGCCGTGTTCTTTCTTTTGCAACACCCCTCCAAAAATTCCAGAATTTTTTCCCTACCTCTCTTCTCAACTCAAGTCTATCTCTCAAAGTGTTCGTTTGTACTGCCTTTGTTCATGTTCATGCCCATCATCGAAGTAAATTGGATCCTAGAGCCCTTAAGTGTGTTTTCATTGGCTATTCTCCTACTCAAAAAGGCTACAAATGCTACGATCCATACACCAAAAGAATATTTGTTAGCCTTGATGTTACTTTATTTGAAAACACTATTTACTTCCAAAAGCCCTCTCTTCAGAGGGAGAATTTGAGTGAAGCGAATGAAGCTCGTTTTTTGGACTTTGATCTCTCTGTTTCTGAATCTGTCCCAAACATTGAGTCTGTCCCGAAAGCTGTCATACCATCTCATTCAAATCTGTCATTAACAAAAGGAAACTTGAACTCAAGGGGAGATGTAGAAAAACAAAATGACAAGGAGATACTTGTTTATTCAAGGAAGCCAAAATTAAGGTATAAGGAGAATCTCACACTTGTGGCACCAAGAGAGTTGGAACCGGTGATAGCTCCAAGTAAACCATGAGTCCCCTTCAGATCCAGTGATAGCTCCAAGTGGTCATGAGCTCCCCTCTGATTCTCATATATTTGAGCCTCCTTATATCAATTTACCCATTGCTCTCAAGAAACAAACTCGGTCATGTACTCTCCATCCTATCTCAAAATTCATGTCTTATAATGCTTTGTCTATAGGGTGTCGTACTTTTACCTCTAACCTCAGTAGTATAAAAATTCCAAAGAATATTCAGGAGGCCTTGGAGATTCCTGAATGGAGAGGGGTGGTCATAGAAGAAATGCGGGCCTTGGAAAAAAATGGAACTTGGGATGTGATGGATTTACCAAGACGGAAGAAATCAGTTGGGTGCAGATGGGTTTTTACTGTGAAACATAGAGTTGATGGGACAATAAAAGTGTAGAACGTTACAAAGCCCGTCTTGTTGCAAAAGGGTTTACACAAACCTATGGCCTTGACTACACAGAGACGTTTGCACCTGTAGCAAAGTTGAATACAGTTCGGGTTCTCTTGTCTTTGGTAGCCAACTTGGATTGGCCCCTTCAACAACTTGACATTAAGAACACATTTCTAAATGGCGAATTAGAAGAAGAAGTTTTCATGATAGTACCACCAGGTTTTTGTAAGAAGGGTGAAGAAAACAGAGTATGTAAACTCAAGAAGTCTCTATATGGCCTCAAACAGTCACCAAGAGTATGGTTCGATAGATTTACAAAGGTGATAAAGGGGCAAGGATATTGGCAGGGGCAGTCAGACCACACTATGTTCTTCCAGCAATCCGAAGATGGGAAAAAGACAATTCTGATTGTATATGTCAATGATATAATCCTAATCGGAGATAATATAGTGGAGATGGAAAGATTGAAGAAAGTCTTAGTCACTGAGTTTGAAGTAAAAGACCTGGGACAGATGCGGTACTTCTTGGGAATGGAAGTTGCTAGATGAAAGAAGGGTATTAGTGTCTCTCAGCGAAAGTATGTTCTTGATCTTCTAACCGAAACCGGCATGTTTGGATGTAGACCAAGTGAAACCCCGATTGAAGTAGGAAAAAGAACAGAAGATGTTGGAAGCCCTTTGAAAAAGAAAGCTATCAGAGACTTGTCGACAAGCTAATCTACCTATCACATACCAGACCCGACATTGCATTCGCAGTTAGTGTGGTAAGCCAACACATGCATTCACCAAAGGAAACTCACCTAGAAGCTGTTTACAAAATTCTCAGATATCAAGGGCTCTCCGGGCAAGGGACTATTCTTCAAAAAATGTGAAAGCAAGGAAGTAGAAGTCTTCACAGATGCTGATTGGGCAGGTTCAACAGCAGATAGAAGGTCCACTACCGGATATTGCACCTTTATATGGGGAAACTTGGTAACTTGGAGAACAGAAAAACAAAATGTAGTGGCCAGAAGCAGTGCTGAAGCTGAGTTTAGAGCAGTTGCACAAGGGATGTGTGAAGGACTGTGGTTAAGGAAACTCTTGGAAGAACTACATGTCACAATGAAATTTCTCATCAAACTCTACTGTGATAACAAAGCTGCCATCAACATCTCTCTCAATCCAGTTCAGCATGACCGGACCAAACATGTAGAAGTGGACAGACATTTTATCAAGGAAAAAGTTGAAGAAGGAACCATCTGTATTACTTATGTTCCTACAAAAGAGCAAACAGTTGACATCTTCACCAAAGGGCTATCTCGACAAAATCTCGATGATTTCATCTGCAAGTTGGATATGATCAACATTTACAATCCAACTTGAGGGGGAGTGTGGAAATCCCGATTAATGTGGAGTGATTAGTGGTAGAAATTGATTAGGGATTTTGTGTCCCTTATTTAGGCAGATTTCCTTTCCTTATTTTTAGGAGATTTTATTTTTAGGAGATTTTTTCCTTCTTTGATGTCCTTATTGTATTATAAATAGAGATCAATAGTCTGTATAGATTTATTCAAGAAATACAGAAAAGATTGTTCTGATTTCATGGTATCAGAGCACTGGTTATCCACGTGACAAGGCCCAAACGAGCCTGCATGTGAGGGGGAGTGTAGAAGAATGAAATCCACTCTGTCCCACATCGCCTAAATGAAAGGCTTGTTATAGCTTCATATACCTGTATTGGGCCCTCCACCTACAAGCTTAGGCTTTTAGGTTGGAAACTTAACAAAAGGCAATGGACCTAGGCACTGTGAATCCTCTGGTGCTCAACTCTCATGCCTTGTGGTGACTATGTTGGCATTTAGGGCTGTAAAGGCTGAGGATGGAGGCATTGAGATTTCGGTGTCTGAGAAATGAAATTTGGTGAGAAAGGAAATGGTTTGGGTTTGGGGAATATATTTTCCGTGGGTAAAGAAAGAGGAAGATAGAGAACTTATATACTTTATAAATGAATCTCATTAAAAGAAAAAGGGTCCAGTCACACTTCATTTAAAAAATAATCAACCCAACGCCTGATATTGTTTTTCCTTGTTTTTGGACTGAATCTAATGTAAAATAATTGTCTTATGCAAGGTTAACTACACATAATTTTTAGATTAAAAGTTGATTTAATCAATGAAAAGCAATTAAAGTGATCTACATAACCCAAATAATCCACACTGTTAATAATATGTCCGTTATTTCTTGAAACCTGGGTGCAGTCAATTTAAATGATTCATGAATATTCTCTGTGTAGTCAGTTTAAGGTTATGTTTGAATGCAATTTTTTTTTTTTTTTAATTGGAATTTTGGAACAATAAGATTTCAAAACTAAGAATCTATAAATGATGGGATTGAAAGTTCTTTGTTTGGTGAAATTTTTAAAAGTTGGAATTGTTAAATGGAATTTTAAAATTATTGTTTGGATTGAAAATTTTTTATATGGAATTTATTGCACAACACATCATATAATTGAATTTTTTTATTATTAGCATCAAATTTATTAATGGATTAAAGAAGAGGACAAGAAGTCGACCTTACAAGAAATCAAAAAAGAAGGAAACAAAAGAAAAAGAAAAAAACCTCAAGGATTACAGATTGAAACCCAGTTATCCCTAAGAACAAACATAGGAACCCCCTTAAATTCTCTAGATACCAAAGCCCACAAAGATGCCAAAAAAGAAGCTCTATCCCATATTTCCTCTAAACAGCTCCCTTTATCGTAAAAAATTCTTGCATTTCTTTCTAGCCAAATAACCCAAAAAATAGTAGCAACCACACACCTCCGCAAAATAGTCGCTCTCTTAGAAACCCAAACCCCTTAAAATCAATTTCCATCATTGCACGACCTTTCATTGGTCAACCTATTAACTTTAAGAAAATAGAAAAAAAAAAAAAAAAAAAAAAACATATTCATTGCACGACCTTTCTTTTCTTTTCCATTTTTTCTTTGTTTAAAATCTTCAGTGCTGTGAATAATTGAATTTATGAAACAAAATAATAATAATAAAGAAGAAAAATAAATGTTTGAAACAAAGGGCACCTCAGCTTCAGTGTTTGCTAAAATCACAGTTTGCAAGAATAGTTGCTGTTCCTCTCTGTTAATCCAATTCCAGCAAACTTCAATCTTTCAGTTTTAGAAAACAAAAATATTATTTCTTGAAAATAAATCATCGCAAGAATTGTTTCAAAAGCATATTTATACTACAAACTATCTTCTCCATATCATACACCCAGCTTTTAATCATCTGAAAGTATGATATTCTCCTAGAAGTCAATTATCATGGATGAAATGTACAGTTTTCATCCCACTGCCTGATACTCAAACAAGGCCTTGGTGTTGCTGGAGAACCTAATCCTGTTGTCAGATTACCATTGCTTGATATCCTCTGTAGTGTTTCAGCTGATGTTCATATTGGACGAGTTTCTCTTGGTGGTTACGACTATAACAGAAGCTGCTTTGATCACTTCTGAAATTCAACACGAAAAAGACATGTTGAGTGCGATCAAAGCCAAAATCACACTTCAACAAATGGTGGTTTATGAAATCCTTCCCATGAAGGGATTTGTGAACAAACACCTTTGAGAAGATATTTACATTTGGAATTTTGGACCCCCAAATTCAACATTCAAATGCCTTAAAGATTTATAAAATCCATTTTTGGTTTGGCAAAGAGAGAATTTACTCCCATGGAATTTTAAATTCACTTTTCACTACAAATCCCTCTTTGAAATTCTGCATCCAAACACAGCCTAAATAATTCATGAATTTTAAACATATTTAGCTGTTCAGCCCCTTGAGTTTCAGGAAAAGAGATGATACTTCATTTCTCTAGTCTACTTGTGTGCTTCTTGTCTTTATTTATTTATTTTTATTTTCTTTTAAATGGTGTGAGAACTCACCATTGTTGTTGAATTTGAGATGTTCATGAACTAATAAATAATATTGTTAATTTTCTCCTTTACTCAGCTTTTTAATAACCATGTGTTCTTATTTTCTCGGTTCATTTCTGTTTTCAAAGCCCTAGGCATAAAAGATCTTATCTCTATCAAAACACAATATATAGTTATTGCTTGTTTGGTTCTCTATACCCGCCTCTTTTGCTTCATTCATAAAATTTTTATTCCTATACGTTCATTCAGTGGTAACTCCTCACAATGGTCAAGTAGTTCCAGTTATTAGAGGCACAAGTTAATGGTGTCGAAGAACTATTAGAATGCATTAATCTTATAAGCAATAAACAGAATAGAGGGGGAAGAGGACTTATTGACTGAGGCAAATTCCTTTGGAGTTGATATGTGCCTTCAGGAGTGAAAAGTTGCGGAGAAGTTATCCACATTCAATCCCCAAGCTTCAATAGTCCCTGCCAACAATTCAACAGTTTTCTCCTTTGTAGGTGTGCATTTTCCAGTATAATGGAGCGAGTGAACTCTTGAATTTTTCTAGAAACATAGTGAAATAGTAGCAAAACATTTGTAAATAGCTGCACAATACAGAGGGAGAAGATAATTTGTACCGTGTCCGTAAATTTGTCTATAGAAACATAATTTCCAGAAAAAATGCAATCAATTCCTTAAAGGCTAAAGGATTCAATGCGAGTTAATAAAATTGGTTTTAGTTTTTTAAAACACACCTGAAATAAAAATTAACGGCAATATAATATGATAATAGAATTAAAATAATAAATATCGGAAAATTTAAACTAAACCTATGTGCACAGTTGAGGCACCAAACCCGGAACTTTCACCCCTTGTTGATAGTGATTACTAACACTATGTTTGGTCGAACTGTTTCTAAATTGTTATTTAAATTGCATTGGTCGACTTGTTTCTATGTGTTATAAAACTCAAGATAATACCACTCTCTAAGCAATGTGGGACAAAATTATTGTTATTTTTTGATCAAATAATGTATGGTTTTATAAATCAGTGGGCATCCAAAAAACAGCCCCTGTACACACGAGGTATATAAAAGAGACCCAAAAAGAAAAGGAAAACAAAAATTACAACAAAATAGAACTCAAAAACTATCAAACGACTCCCCAGGATCACTACAGGTTGATCCCTTCCACACAAAAATATCCTAGCTACCCAAATTTTTACGTTCAAAAGTGATTCTTCCTTTCTTTAAAAAATTCTTCTATTCCTGTCAGTCTACAGTTTGAAAAATTGCATGTGACACACCCTTCCAAACCTACAAAGCCAAAGTATTGCCACTCCTACACCACCAACCTTCAATTAGTAGGCGATCCATTGAGGGAAAACTCAATATGACCCAAAAACATCAATGCTATACACCCATAACTCAAAAGTCACTTTATAATGTTAAAAAATAGGTGATCCATTGACTTAGCCTCCTCACTAATCCTGCACCACTGTCGCTAAGAAGTTCACCTCAGATGAAACAAAATTTTAGCTAAAGAGTGAAAAGGAATAAAGAGAGAACGTACCATCTAAAACACATGCAAAAATAACAACACTCATCCACACGTTAAAAAAACACAAATCTAAGAAAAGCAAGAAAGACATGCATTAGCATCAATAATTTTGGACTCATCGATTTTGAACATTCCAAAGATTTTATTCTCTGTGCACGTGTGTGTGTGCACACTCACGTGGGCACGTGTGTGTGTGCACACTCACGTGGGCACGTGTGTGTGCAGAGTCACATGGGCATATGTCCATATTGAAAGGATTTTAAAGATTTTCTTCTTAGTTTTAAGTAATTATACTTTCTTTTTGCTAAAAAGAGTAAATGTTGTTTTGAGGTTTGGGTTTTTTGACAACATCTAGTTGATTTGTTCTAATTAGGCAATTGGGTTATCATTTAATGAAGGCATTATAGTGGTATCTATTGAACCAGAAAATTTGAGAAGTTGCGGAAGGCCTCTAAGAGAGCAACCTGGTCTGTGCCTGAATCGGATTATCCCTCATTATCATTTTGTGGATTCAATTGAACTTTCAAAAGTTCTGCACCAACAGTTCATGCAAAAAATTAAAAATGGAATCATAAAATAATGTGCATCTATTCAAATGATTTTATAAGTTGATAAATAATATAAATGATGTTAAGGTGGTTGTAATTATCATTGGTTTGTTTCACTCTAATTTCTTTTAATATACCTGTTAAATAACTTGTAGAAAATGAAGTGAGGCTAGATCTCTTTAGTCTTCTTGTATTAGATGATTAGGCTTCTCACAACTGAAACAATAAGACTAATAGTTATTGTCAACTTGGATCACCTAATTATACAGTGTGGAGTACTTGTATGTTCAAATGTTCATGCAACAAGCTCTCAGACTGTCATTCTTTTATTTTTATTTGGATTTCTGTTTCTATGTATTTTGTGGTATAGATGCTATTCATGCTTATAAAGTATTTCTTGGCTACTTTGAATCTTTCACGATTGTCCGATGACATTTTGCATTTAGTTACATTTCGTTGATTAATTTATTTTTCCTTTTCTTCATGACTATAAATAGGCTGACTCATTACATGTCCATGGTGTTGCAATTCCAACCATTGATGGTATTCGAAATGTTCTGAACCATATTGGGGCTCAAATAGATGGGAAGCGAACACAAGTGCTTTGGATTAACCTTCGTGAGGAACCGGTAAGACCCTTTGCTTGCATAGTAATTATGTTACAGACAGCATTATGCAAGTTCTATTTGTGGATAAGTATGTGATCATGGCGCTCTTCCCTAGCCAATGTTCATGGCTATCATTACTGAAGTAAGCTACCTCGATCACTATGGTTTTAATAATGGATTTGGATTCAAACACATGAAATATCATAGGAAAAGTTGGCAGAGGAATGTTTTTAAAGATATAAATGCAGAATGTTTTTACAGGAACATGAGCAAATGTTAAAGATGTCAAAAGGCATTTAAACGGTGAAATATTAGAATTACAAAGATCAACTTGCAAAGTCCAAATATGTACAAAAATCATCTAAGAACAGTTAACCTAAAATATATAAATAAATAAATAAATTTGTCCACAAGTATTTATATGCAGTGACTATAATACAACTACTTTACTTGGATATTATATTGTGCATAGTGGAGAGAATCCACTCTGTCCCACATCGCCCAAATAAAGGGCTTGCTATAGGCTATAGCTTAATATACCTGTATGGGCCCTCCACCTAATAGCTTAAGCTTTTAGGTTGGAAATTTAATACATAGTTCATAATTTATTGACACCAAACTACATACTTCCATGCATACTTGTAACACCCAGAGAGAGAGAGAGAGAGAGAGAGAGAGAGAGTTTTTAACTTGAAATCTTGAGTGCATAGAGATTAAGATATTTTGTTTGTTATTCCAAGAGAAACAATTACAATATATATATATGACAAATGGATTAGAAAGAGAGAGAGAGAGAGCAGTTTTTAACTTGAAATCTTGAGTGTGGAGAGAGTAGGATATTTTGTTTGTTATTCCAAGAGAAACTATTACGAAATATATATATATAGATGACAAATGGATTTTTATTTTATTTTATTTCGTGTACAAAAGGGTTACATTAAAGTCTAAGCTATTGGGATTTTGCTTAGTCTCAAAGAAAATATGGTCTATATGAACATTCTGGTAAAAAAATTAAAAAAAAATTAAAAAAAATTAAAAAAAGAGAATATAATGCTGTACATTCAATGTCAATGCCATGGTTGACACTGATTAAGGGGTGTTAACTTTTTTGGTTTCCTTTCTATTCTTGAAACAGGTGGTGTACATTAATGGACGACCCTTTGTTCTGCGTGACGTGGGGAGGCCTTTCTCCAATCTTGAGTATACAGTATGTTATCTTAAAGGAACTTTATCCTTTCTAGTTCAGATATCTTTTCATCAATATCTTTTTGCCTTTCTAAATTTGTTTTAGTCGTTTATGTAGAAGAATAAAATCTACTCTATTCCACATTTCCCAAATAAAGGGCTTGCTATAGCTTCATATACCTATTCCGGTGCCCCTACCTATCAGCTTAGGCTTTTGGATTGGAAACTTAACAGTTTGATCCACTGCATACCTGCATGTTTTGATATAATACTAAATTTGGTCTCTTAGTACCTAAAAATGTGACATTCAATGTTTTTGCTTGCGGATTGGTGGTGCAGGTACCGTAAAACGCTTTAGATTTAATTTTAGAAGAACAAAGAAATAGCGTGGGGTATAATGATTACTTTGTTATAATACTGCAGGTTTTAGAATTAGGATCTTTTTTGGAGCTTATATCTTCTGCATTCAACCATTGGATTGGCTTGCATTTTGAAAATGTTGTATTTGAGCATGTGCTCTTAGAGTGTTTAAAGTTTGGAGTCAGTAAAGTGAATGAAGGGTTCTTGTTGCAGTTTTTACAATTGCTGATATTTGCATTGTTTAAAGGTCTTTTGGGTTATGATTTTGTCACCGAAGAAGTGGACTTCGTTTTATGGAAGTTTACTGTCATTTGAAACCATGATTACTTGTTTCAAGTAATGGATGAGCTTTGGTTCTTGCTTGTTATTTGCCATTATTTTCATCTTATATTACTTAAAATTAGTTTATGATGAAAAATTGTCCCTCTTTGTACACTAACACACACACACACATTCAAATGTGTCCCTTGAAACATCTAATTGAAAGAAATGCAGGTATTAAAATTTATTTGGCCATTAGTGTGAGTATGACATTTCCATATTAAATTAGGGAATCAACAGGTCGAGGGTTGAGCAAATGGAAGCACGATTGAAAGAAGATATCCTGCTGGAAGCTGCTAGGTATTTATTTTCATTCTTAATGTCTTACAAATATTCTATAGCTGTCTCTACCGGTGGTTACTATTATTCTGCATGATAGCAAGTTTTATTTGCTTATCTGACATAGCAGATATGGAAATAAGATCCTTGTCACTGATGAACTGCCAGATGGTCAGATGGTGGACCAATGGGAACCAGTGTCATGTGATTCTGTGAAGACACCGCTAGAGGTAAGCCTGTTGGAACACATTTTAGTTTTATGAAATGTGGAAACATAATCTATGTACCGTTTTCTAAAAAGGAAAGAAATTTATGTATTGTTTTCTAAAAGGGATTTTTTTTTTTTTTTTTTAATCTCATATATGTTTCTTTGGTCTAGGTTTATGAGGAATTGCAAGTAGAAGGGTACCTTGTTGACTATGAACGTGTTCCTATTACTGATGAAAAACCACCAAAGGAGCTGGATTTTGATATTTTGGTGAGTTTTTATGTTATGGCCTTTTTTAAAAAAAACTTATGGAATATGTATTAGCAAGGGAATCATGAGTTATTCCTTTTATGTACATTAATTTCTTTTATGTTTGATATCTCATTATATGCACTAGACTATGTTTAAAAAGGTAAATATTTGAACGCAAGTTTAGGAGAGAAACAGAAAAAACACTGCTCTATTCTTTATATCAAATAACACACAATTACAAGCTTATTTCTTACAGATTTCAACACTAACCTAATCTGATTATTTTAGGAAAGATAAAAGATCAAATCACCTATTTTCTAGGAGGATCTCATGGAGAGATCTTAGCTAATCTAAAACAGAAAGTCCAATATAATAAAACAAAATAAAATTAAAACAAGAATAATCCCATAAAATCCGTGATCTTCTACACTCCCCCTCAAGCTGGACTGAAAACATTAAGCATTCCCAGCTTTTCCACTAACTTCTCGAACACGGGTCTTCCAAGTCCTTTGGTCAGCAAGTCTGCTACTTGGTCTGCGGTAGGAACATAAGTCATGCAGATGATTCCCTCTTCAATCTTTTCTTTGATAAAGTGTCGATCAACTTCAACATGTTTAGTCCGATCATGGTAAACTGGATTGTGGGAGATGTTGATGGCAGCTTTGTTGTCATAGTAGATCTTCAAAGGTTTACTGTACTCTATTTCCAGCTCTTCAAGTAACATTTTCAACCACAAAAGCTCACAATTCCATGAGCTACTGCTCTAAACTCCTCTTCTGCACTACTTCTAGCCACCACTGTTTGTTTCTTGCTTCTCCAAGTTACTAAGTTACCCCACACAAAGGTGCAATACCCTGATGTTGATCTCCGATCACTTATAGAACCTGCCCAGTCAGCATTTGTGAATACCTCTACATTTCTTACCTCATTTTTCTTGAAAAATACACCTCTTCCAGGAGTCCCTTTAAGGTACTTCAGAATCCGATGCACTACTTCCATATTCCCCTCGTATGGTGCTTGCATGAACTGACTCACAACACTAATAGCGCATGCAATGTCTGGCCTCGTATAAGAGAGATAGATAAGCCTTCCTACCAGTCGCTGATATCTTCCTTTATCCACGGGGCTACTGGTCACCTGTCCTCCTAACTTTAAGTTCGGATCCATTGGTGTGTCAACTGGTTTACACCCCAACATTCCAATTTCCCTTAGAAGATCTAAGGTGTATTTTCTTTGGGAAACTGAAATTCCTCTTCGATTTCTTGCAACTTCCATCCCGAGGAAATACCACGTGGCTCCTAAGTCTTTGATCTCAAATTCAACTGCCAGTTTCTTCTTCAAATTTTCCACATTGTCATCTCTTGTCAACATGATATCATCAACGTAAACAATAAGGATTGTAATCTTACCATCTCTACATTTGTGGAATAGGGTGTGATCCGTCTGAGCCTGTTTGTACCCCAACTATATCTGATTGCCTTTGTAAATCTGTCAAACCACGCCCTTGGAGACTGCTTGAGTCTGTAGAGAGATTTCTTGAGTTTGCAAACCTATCTTTCTCTGGTTTCATCTAAACCAGGTGGTAAGTCCATGTAGACTTCTTCCTCCAGGTCTCCGTTAAGGAAAGCATTCTTAACATCCAGTTGTTGAAGTTTCCAAATCCAAGTTGGCTGCCAGGGATAATAATACTCGGATTTTGTTCAACTTGACAACAAGAGCAAACGTCTCTTGATAATCAACGCCGTAGGTTTGAGTAAAACCTTTTGCCACCAGCCTAGCCTTATAGCGTTCAATGGATCCGTCAGAGTTGTACTTAATAGTGAACGCCCACTTACACCCCACTGATTTCTTTCCTCTGAGTTTCTCTATCACTTCCCATGTATCTTTTCTTTCCAAAGCCTTCATCTCCTCCATTACGGCATTTCTCCATTCTAGAATCTTCAAGGCCTCATGTATGGTTTTTGGAATCTCCATGACTAAGAGATTAGCTACAAAAGTTTGAAATACTGGTGGCAAATGATCATAAGAGACAAAGTCGGATATGGGGTGTTGGATACATGATCTAACACCTTTTCTCATTGCTATAGGCACATCAAGGTTTGTTATTTCTGGGCTATGAATAGGGTTTAGGGACTGTGTACCTAAAGGCAGGTCGGAATCTTGACCATGCTGAAGGTTCATGGAATTTGATTTTGTTGCTGTAATTTTCCCCCCGTCATTGGATGTGTATCATTACTTAAGGGCACCATTGGTTTGGGCAAACTCGGATTTGACAACTCAATTGGATCTAGAGTAAAAATCGGACACTCTTGGGATAATGGCAGATGTGTAGGAGGGTTTGTTGGAGAGTTTTGTAATAATACTTCCCAAAAATTATCTTCATTGAGTGACGGTATCTCCCCTGAAGCAAATTTTGGTATAATATGGCTGATTTTCGAAAAAAGGTGACAGTCATAGACACAAAGTACCTCCTCTTTTCAGGACAATAACACCTATACCCCTTTTGTGTTGCTGAGTAACCTAGAAAGATGCATTTAAGTGCTTTAGGATCTAGCTTACTGCGGGTTGGGTCATGAACATGGACAAATGATGTGCAACCAAAAATTTTAAGGGGTAGAGAAGTAAATGATCTTGTGTGAGGAAAAAATTCGTGGAAGGGATTCAAAGGTGTTTGGAATTTTAGAACCCTAGATGGCATGCGATTAATCAAATAACATGCAGTAAGAATGGCATCCTCCCAAAAATGTTTAGGAACATTTGTAGTGAACATGATTTACCTTGCTACCTCAAGTAGGTGTCTATTTTTTCTCTCAGCAATACCATTTTGTTGAGGTGTGGAGACACAAGAGCTTTGATGTATTATCCCACTTTGTTAAAGGTGATCCCCAAGAATTGTCTCGAAATATTCCCTTCTATTATCGGTACGAAAAATTTGGATTTTGCTGTTGTATTGATTTTGGATCATGGAATGGAAATTCTTAAAGGTTTGTGCAGCTTCAAAATTTTCTTTTAGGAGATATACTCAACAAACTCGTGTATGGTCATCAATGAAAGTAATAAACCATCTTTTTCGTGTCAAACTCTTGACTCATGATGCTCCCCAAATGTCACTATGGATTAATGCAAAAGGTTTAGATGCTTGATGTGGATGTGGAGGAAAGAAAGAACGTTGGTGTTTAGCTAATCGACAAATCTCACATTGAAAGGAATCTTTATTGCAAAACAAAGTAGGAAACAAGTGTTTTAAATAAGAAAAACTAGGGTGACCTAGCCTATGGTGCCACAGCATTATTGCTTGTTTTCTAGACAAAGATGAGGAATTACAACTAGCATGTTGAACTGGTTTATTCACGGAAACGTCCTTCTCCAAGTAGTACAAGCCCCCATGTTCTTTAGCACTGCCAATCTTACTCCCCGAAGTCAGGTCCTGAAATACACATATAGAATGTGAGAAAGTTACACCACAATTAATATCTTTTGTCAATTTGCTAATAAAAAGAAGGTTGCGGGTTAATTTTGGGAAATGGAGGACATCTTTTAGGCAAATGTTTGAATCAATTTCAATAGTGCCTACTCCTACAATTTTTGAGAGAGTTCAATCGGCAATTTTGACTTTAAGGTTCCCTGGACTAGGAGTATAAGAGGAGAAGAGTTTTGCACAACCTGTCATGTGGTTTGTTGCGCCTGAATCGATGATCCATGGCTCCTGATCTCTGTAGACACTACTGAGAGCGGGCGAGAAAGTACATTTCTGGGCTATTTTTTGCACAACCTGTCATGTGGTCTGTTGCGCCTGAATCGATGATCCATGGTTCCTGATCTCTGGAGACACTACTGAGAGCAGTCGAGAAAGTACCTTTATGGGCTATTAGGGATTTTGTATTGGATGGTTGTGCAGGAGTGAGGAGCTTGTAGAGTTGTTCCATTTGCTCTTTAGTGAGTGACACACTCATGCGGTTGCCTTCCTCCTTCGGGCCTTTGGACGTGGTTTGAAATCCCTTTGAGTCTCATTTGTTTCCTCGGCTATCCTTCCAATTTTCTGGTTTTCCATGTAGTTTCCAGCAGTTGTCTCAGGTATGGTTTTGGCAATGATCACACCATAGATTGCCTCATTTTCTAGGGACCCGAGTATCTCTCCAATTGTCTGAACCACGGGCTGCTAACGCGGAAGTTTCTGATGTGGGCAGCGGTTTAGTATCTCCAAGCATCACTCGTTTTCGACTGTCCTCTCTCCTGACTTCAGAAAAAATCTCTCCAATGGCAGGTAATGGTCGAATACCGAGAAGGCGCCCTCGCACTTCATCCAACTCCTTGTTCAATCCAGCCAAAAAATCATAAACTCGATCCTTGTCTGTCAATCTTTCTGTAAGTCATGTTGTCCTCTACGCAATGCCACTTACAATCATTGATCATATCCATCTCCTTCCACAGCTTTGTCAATGCATTGTAATATTGCGTCACATCCAACTCGCATTGTTTAAGATTTCTGACCTTATTTCTCAATTCAAAGGTCTGTGCTGAATTTTTGAGGTCAGAGAAGGCGAGATTCACAGCATCCAGAGTTCGTTTATTGTGGAACAGTACATGTAGGTCTCAGCAATGTCATCCTCCATGGAATTGATCAACCATGCCATAACAATCGAGTTATGAGCATTCCAGGTCTGATATGTCGGATCATCCTCACTCGGCTTCTTGATTGTGCCGTCGATGTATCCCATCTTTCCCCGGCCACAGATAACCCACATAACTGAGCGCAACCATTGAAAGTAATTCTTGCCATTGAGTTTTCGTAAGGTAATTTGGAGGGATGAACTTTCGGTAAATGCAGTGGGAGCAATTGTAGGGGTCAATTGTGAGGATCCGGTTGAAACCTCAGAGTTATCGCCCCTTCTTGCTCCAGTCATGGCCATTTTGACCATCGTTCCTCTCAACTAAAGACCGGCTCTGATACCATGAACGCAGGTTTAGGAGAGAAACAGGAAAAAAAAAAAACTGCTCTATTCCTTATATCAAATAACACACAATTACAAGCTAATTTATACAGATTTGAACACTAACCTAATCTGATTATTCTAGGAAAGATAAAAAATCAAATCACCTAATTTCTAGGAGGATCTCATGGAGAGATCTTAGCTAATCTAAAACAGAAAGTCAAACATAATAAAACAGAATAAAACTAAAACAAGAATAATCCCATAAAATCCAAGATCTTCTACAAGACTACTATTTTTCATGGTTCAGCCTTAACAATCTACTAAATCTTATGTTGCTATTGGTTTAAAATATATTGGTAAGTATTTGGAGCTAATGTGCAACTCTGAAAGTTTTTGCGAGTTAGATTTATCAATGACACTCCAACCTAAAAATATTTTATCTTGACTGGTTGGATTAAAATTGGACAGGTTGGCTGGTCGCATCATCGTTGAACTAGCCAAAGTTCAAATTTTTTTTTTTTTTTAATTTCTTTTGTGTTTGAATTCGACTTGAGGAGAATAG
>JAESVK010000598.1:2133797-2147316 GCA_017140935.1 Hamamelis virginiana | reverse complement strand
CTTGACCAGAGTCCACCTAGGCCCTTCCCCAAGGGCGTATGTACCCTTGGGTTGCAGGATTGAGTGTTAGCGAAGTAACAGCCATTGACCTCCAGTAGGTGGAGTATTGATTGTGGAGTCTCTCTTCTTGTCTTCCTTGTGGAAGGGTCTGCTTTTATAGTGGGACAAAGAGTGTGGAACAACTCGGGGGCAGCAGGGGGTAGCAGGGGGTACGAGGTTGAGCTAATTAGGATGCTTAAGACTCCCTGCCATGCCACCCTAGGTTGACCTACTCTAAGCTTGACGGAGGTTGTACAGAGCCAATTAACAGGGACCTGCAACCTCAGGGGGTGCGACCCTGTATATTGTCAGTTGTGCATGCATACACGATTTCCAATGCGACGGGTCAACGGCTGTAGTGAGGGAAGTGCACTATACTCACCACGTGTTTGGGGGCACATCACCGTTGTTGCTTCCTTAAGTAGGCTAGAGCAAAGGGTCGACCTTCCCTTCACTCCCTCAACCTTGGGGGGTCCCTTCGCCCCGGCTTACCCCCATCCCAACCACCATACCAAACCCCAGAGATGTTTGAAGGAGGGTGGGGCGGCCTTGCCCCCTCCCTCAACCTCGCATAGGGGGAGCCATGCTTGCTCGCGCATCCTATCTTTCTCCACGCATACAAGAGAGCATCCCCCGTGGAGGGCATTTGCTTTGAGGCAAGCAACCCTGTTGAGCTGGGGCATCGACGGAGGGGTGGGTCCTGAGACCTAGAGGCTAGGACCAGGTCGAGAGTGCGACCTGAGCCACCTCCCTTTCCCAGACCTGAAGGTTTTATTCGCGATCTAGTCTTTGCCGGAGGTACCAGGTTGTGGACTGCGACCTGACCTAGCTGGGGAGATTGAGAGCCACGCAGCAGCCACTCATTGGTCCTCGTTCTTGACTAAGATTCCACTATCAACAACCCCCTTTTTTTTTCCCGAATAAAGGGCATCATTATCAATTTAGTTGAATAATGTAATCAAAGAGTTAGAATTATGTCTATAACGCATTATTAAATTAAATTTTTTAAAGACAATAATTGTTAATAAAAGGTATATAATTACTTTTAGTATAAAAAGTAATAGTGTTGGGTTGTTTTATAAATAAAATAAATAAATAAAATAATAATTATATCTTCTTAATAATAGTGACAAAAAAAGAGGGACTAGTTTGTAAATTATAAAAAAAAAGTGCCCTTTTTCCAAGATTATAACAGGAATCAGCCACAAAGAGCATAGAGAATTATATAAGAAAAATAAATGCAACAGCAGCAGCTGCTCCTTGTCACCTCCCGGTGCAAGAAGAAGAAGAAAAAAGAAACATAAACCTGTGACCTGCAGTGACTGTACACTGGATTGAGCATTAATCTCCTTCTTCCTTTCATCTTTTCATTTTTTTCCCAGGATTCTCTGCTGACCTGTTGCTGCTGCTGCTGCTTCTTTCTTTTTTTTCCCAGGCTGCTGTGGCTGATTCTCCTCCTCTTGTTTTTGGTTTCCAAATTCCTGTAGTTTGCTGCTGCCTTGCCAGCAATAGCAGCCCCTTCTTCTTCTTCTTGCTTAAATTTTTTTTTCTGGGTTGTGGGATACCGTATGGTTCATCTCGTCTCGGCCGAGATGAACAATACTTCATCTCTCGCCAATATTTTTGACTCACTGTGAGATTTCGTCCAGGAGGCCTCTCATACCTGGTTGACTCATCCGAGTCAAGTTGGTATCGGACGATAATTTGAACCATGGGCAAATGAATGTGTGCATGTGTATGCAGATTGCAGACTATAATGGTCCTTTTTAGCCAAGAGCTTCTACCGGCTGACAGCTAAGCTATTACTGGTTGCTGCCTATTTCTTTTGTTTTTACTGACAGCATGATATGTTAGTGCTCTTCTAGAAAAAAGTTAGAATCTTTGGTATATTATAAATAGGTTGGATTCTTTAGGATATTATAAATAGCTACTGAGTTGTGAGAATTTCAGTTTTATGTCATTTTGATTTTAGAATTTACTTAGAAACAGGGCATCAAGCTCTGTGTCTAGTCTTTCTCTGTAACTTCAAGTTTGTTCTCCAATAATCAATAAAATTTCTCTTCATTTCTTGACTAAATTGATCCTGTTCTACATCATTTGGTATCAGAGCCCATGTTTTGATCCTCTTCTTCCACTATTTTGAACCTCTCATACTCTTCTTTCATCATTTCTCCAGGTTCGCAAACCCTAAATTGATCTCAGAGTGCCTAGAAGCAGATCTAGCAATTCTGACCAATTGGCTAACTTCGAACCATCACAGTAGCTTCAGAAGTGTTTGACTAAGGGAGTAGTAGCAATTGTGGCTCAGTTTCTTCAGTTCTCTTCGAATCTGACCAGCTTGAGAACTTGAGTTGATTCAACCTTTGTGATTGTGTCAGCTGCAACTCCGCTGATCTTGCTCGACCTTGAAGCTTAATTCTCCTCTCTTCCAATCGAGTTGGATAGCTGGAACACTTTCGAGATGCTTGAATCTGAAAGCATCGCAACTGAGATTTTTTCTTCATCACGAATCTGTCTCGTAGCTCCAGTTTTGTTAATCTTGGTCAGATTTGATAGTTGAAGTTTGATTGTCTTGGACCGAATTCAAAGCTTTGGTAAGCTCTTGATTTGGCTAGCAGATTTGAGTAAGTTGGGTGAGTACTGCTGATTTTAGGTTCGATTTTTCGCTGAGTGTTACTGCTGCTTGATTTACTTCATTACTGATCTGCTTTGATTTTGGGCTTCAGTATCATTTGGTTGAGTTTCAGTTGTTGTAATTGCTGAGAGCTGGTGGTAGTGCACTGATCTGCTGCTGTGTTGCATTGTATTGGAGAAATTGTGACTAAAAATAACACACAGAGGGAGAGGAAGGACAGGTAGAGGAGGGGGAAATCAAATGAACCTTGGTGAGGGAGTAGAAGTCAATCCTCCAAGGACAGCGTTAATATGTTGATTGAGATGAAGAAATTACAGATTTAAGGAGATAAATGACTGTATTAATGGAGATGATGCAAGATATGCAACATCCTTGTGAGGTTAGTGATGAGTCTTAGGACTCTCAGTCACAATTTGAGAATCTTTTTGGGATTCCTCAGAGGAAGAAACTATGTTGAAAGGAATGAACCACGACTTGATTATAACATCGAGATTGAGATTCCAGAGTTCTAAGGAAGTCTCATCGAGATTGAGATTCCGGATTATAACATCGAGATTGAGATTCCGGATGAGTTTGTTGATTGGCTTAATACTCTAGGAAGAGTATTTGACTAGTATTGATTTTTTGATGAGAAGAAGGTGAAGTTAGTTTCAATTCACCTAAAAGGAAGGGCCTCCGCTTGGTGGGGGTAGTTGCAAACTTATTGCCTATGTGCAAGGGAAAAATTAGTAGTTGGGAGAAGATGGAGAAGAAACTTCATGAACAATTGCTTCCTTTTAGTTACACTCAAATCCTTTGTTAGAACTTACACAATCTTAAGCAAGATGGTAATATGGATGGTAATATGGTATGATGTGGTGCCAATGGAAATTTGTCATATTCTTCTTGGAAGACCTTGGCAATATAATCACAAAACTGTTCATGATGGGAGGAAGAATACCTACACTTTGAGCAAGGACAATCAACAATGTACCTTGCTGCCCATGAAAGAAAAGGTACCTTCTAAGCCTTCTACAACCTCTCTACTTCCCTCTAAAAGGTTCAATCAAGAAATCCAAGAAAGTGGCTTCAAATTTGCCTTAATTTCCTAGCAACAGTGGTTGGAATTGGGTGTTTTAGAACCATTGGGGACTTGTCACAACTCACAACATATGTGGATAATTTTGAAGAAGTCCAGCCCATGTATGATGAACCAAACAAAATGTAATCACTTTATGATCCATTCTTGAGTGAAGAACAAGAGAATAACACTAAGGGAAGTGAGATTGGATCTTTGGGGATGGAAGTGAAGTTTATTCAAGGAGTGGTGAATGACAAATTTAGTCAAGAGTCCTCTATGCAGCTGGAAGTGTGCTCTGTATTTTTTGTTTCAGCAGTGCAAATTGATGATGTTGCTAGTGTAGTACTTTTTGAAATTTACAAATAAGACACTGTAGAAGAAAATTATGAAGGAGCAGTGATGCAAGCTGCAGCATTGGTGAGATGTTTTTGTTTTCAAGGGGATTACAATCTTCAAGATATATGATGGAATATTTGATTGGTTGATTATGATTGCTACCATATTTGGAGTTGAACTTGAGGGCAAGTTCTTTTGAAGTGGGGGAGTATGATGCAGTCCTTTTCAGCCGAGAGCTTCTACCAGCTAAGCTATTACTAGCTGTTGCATATTTTCTTTTCTTCTTACTGTTAATATTTGTTTGAACTGTCTTTATGCTTGGTGACAACATGTCATGTAAGTGTTCTTCTAGAAGTTAGTCAGAATCTTGAGGATATTATAAATAGCTGCTGAGCTGTGAGAATTTCATCTCTATGTCATTTTGAATTCAGAATTTACTTAGAAACAGAGCATCGAGCTCTCTGTTCAGTCACTCTATGTAATTTCTAGTTTGTTCTCTAATAATCAATGAAATTTGTCTTCATTTCTTGACTGAATTGATCCTGTTCTACATCAGACTACAATTTCACATTGATTCTGTTGATCTTACTCTTTTTGTTATAATCAGCATTCAAAGTGTAACTATACTACATTTGATCATGTCATTGATATGCTTGTTTTTGTGTTTTCAGGTTCATAAAATTTCTCGAGCTGATATAAACACACAGATTATTTTTAACTGTCAAATGGGGCGTGGACGAACTACAACTGGGATGGTGATTGCTACTTTGGTTTACCTTAACCGAATTGGAGCTTCTGGTAGTCTTTGTTGCTTTCTATATCCAACTCCAAGTGCAGTTATATATTCCTTGTTAAACTATCAATTTAATATGCCTTTGCTGCTAGCAACATAATATAAAGCCTCGAACAGCTATATTATGTGGAAATTTTTCATTACTTTAGTAACCCCTTTGTCTTTGTAGTATACCCCTCACAAATTCTTTTATAGGCTCTCTAGGAAAATTTCCATTCTATCTTCGCAAGAGCTACCACAACTTATCACCTTCTGGATTGTTATCTATATTTATAGACCTTTTTTCCCTTCTTTTTTTGCTTTGTAATGATTTCTCTCATCCATCTTTGTTGTAGAACTTAGGGAGAGAAGAAAGAGAGAAAAGAAAAAGAGAGAGAGAAACGCTATGGCCCTGCATAACATAAGTCTTGAATGTGTGCGGCTTATGGGCTAACTCATGTGTGTCGTCCTAATTCCCATCAATTCTCTACGGCTAAGAAGATCAGGATCAAGACGATGAAACTTAATGGCCACCATGCGAAAGAACAGTCTGATCCTTAAGATCATTGGCAATTTGATCAGTGCTCGAAACTAGTAATCATGGAAAAAGCAGTACTAGAGCTGCACTATGAGAAGAGGTAAAGCCACCTATAGAAAGACTTGACACAGTGGGAGCCTCAAAGGTACCTTGTAAGGAAACAAATTCTCAACATTAAAAACGTGATTAATAGTCATATTAGGTGGTGTATCAGGTAAAAATCCATACTAATATCTTTCCATGGTGTGTGGAACAACCGAATAGGTAAATGGATGTACAATCCAGTGTTTATTTTCTTAGCCTTAGCTAATTGATGCATGCAGCACTAAGACACAACTCGGGCAACATTGTTCCCAAGGATGGGCAATAGAATCTGTCTTGAAGCAAAGCAATGGTCTTGCCCCAACCAAAGTGACCTGCAATACCCCCGGCGTGTATCTTTCAAATAAGGAAATCCGTAACAAAAGTACAAGGAATACATTGCCTAGTCCCACGAAATAGGTAATCGTCTTTAATAACAAAGTCAACATGGTCATGAGGGCGCCCATCCTAAACCCCCTGAAAAATGAGCCCAAAATCATGACAAATAGGATACTCATCCTTAAGCCTATCAAAACCTATCACCTGAACACTCATAGCCTAAAGAATTGTGATCATTTGACTAAGAGCATCAGTTGACCCATTCTCGAGCCTTGCACGATGATAAGAACAAAGGGTATTCCTGAAGATACTCAACCCATCGTGTATGCTCATCTCTCAGTTTTCTCTACAACTGGAGGTACCTCAAAGCCTAATGATTATAATATAACTCAAACTTTTGAGGCAATAAGTAATACCTCCAATGCTTAAGTGCCTATATAACAATGTAAAACTCTTTCTCATGGGTAAAATACTTTTGTTTAGCCTCATTTAGTTTTCCACTGAAACACATAATAGAATGGCCTTCTTAACTAAGAACACCACCAATGCCAATCCTTGATGCATTACAAGAAACCTCAAAAACTTTGGAAAAAATAGGGTGTTGAAACAAGTCTCGTAGTCATTTTCTGCTTAATATAAAGATTTTCTGCTCAAAGTCTCTCTAGAACTGAATGAAGATGACCAAGATGATCCTCTTTAGACTCCACATATCGAAATGTCATCAAAATAGGCCACCAAAAACTTCCCAATGAAAAGGTGACGCGCCCATTTCATAACTTGTATAAAGTTGCTCAAAGCATTGGATAATCCAAAGGGCATGATTTGGTTTTAATGGCAATCTTCCACTCATCTCCAAGTCTAATCCTAATTTAATGATACTCACTGTTCAGGTCAAATTTGGATAACCATTGGGATCTAACCATTAAATCTAACATATCATCAAAACGAAGTATACTATCAATGCACATTCTCCAAGAGCCATTCTTTGTAAGTTCAAGAGAGGGAATTGCACATAAGCTCAAAATCTCACGAAGAAATCCTCTATCTAAAAGTCCATCTACATTTAACTCCTCACGCTCTCTAGGATTCATCCTATAATGTGGCAACTGACAAGTTGGGTAACTGCGACCCAGGGATTAAGTCGACGGCATGCTAGGCATCTCTCATAGGTGATAACTCACTAGCTAATTCCTCTGGTGTAACATCCTTAAGCTCCTCTAATAAAATGGTGATCTCAAGGTAAAGATTAATCATGTTTTCTAAAGACACAGGGAGCACCTCCTTGGCGATTAAGGCCAACTCTAATCCAGATTTTTGTCCGTCCTTTTCAAACTTCTTACAGGACATGATATAGAGGTGTTTCTTGGTAGATATCTGGGAAGAATTCCTAGGCGTGGGATCCCTGTTCTTTTTTTTAAGGTTTTTCAAGTTTTAACATAATAGATTTCCCTTTATGCTAGAAGACATAAGAATTATCCCACCCATAATTGGTCGCATCCAAGTTGTAAAGCCAAGAATGACCAAACAAGACATGAGCTACATCCATAGGCAACACATCACACCAGATCCTATTGGAGTAATAACCTATTTGAATAGGAAATAAACACCTCTAAGAGATGGGCAGAGAAATTTGATCTATCCAAACGGCCCCATATGGCTGAGGGTGTGGCTTGGGCTTAAGCTTTATCCTATCAATGCTAGCGTTAGGCACAACATTCATTGTACTACTACCTTCATCAATCACAACTTTATAGATTTAATCTCCACACTTGATGAAGGTATGAAAAATGCTAGTGTGCTTCCAATCATTCTTCCTTAAAGAATTAGATAAAATGCACTACATAACATTGAGATGGGATCCATCGTACTCATAGTTTATCTCCTCGCCCTCCTCGAACTCTAAGGGATCTTTTAATGGATCTACTACCCGATCAATACACTCTAAGGCAAAGGAGTCATGTAGCTCCTTGTCAATGGTAAGAGTATGGTGGGGACAACAAGAGATATTGTGACCTTTACCACGACAATGAAAACACTTAATATCATAACTACACTGACAATTGTTAGATCCTATCAGTTTCTTGCCCTTCGCAGCACTAGACCACTGGTTGGGTTGACTATCGCTTCTAGAAGCAAAAGACTGGGGCTAGAACTGACTATATGGTATGTTAGAAGAAACGAGCTGAGGCTGGGACTAGACTGGTGGCTGGAACTGACTATGACGCCTATAAAAAGAAACAGTCTGACTTTTAATTTCTAATCTCAACACATTAATATACTTAGTGTCACCAACAATTCTCTCTCTATTTCTAATCTTGCACTACAGCTCCGTTTCGTATTTTGCTTGACAAACTCTTGATGCATTCTAGGCATGCATCGTGAGTTTGAGGGGAGGTGTGAGTTGTACTGGTATAAGTTTAGTTTTGTTGTTGTAGATTAGTTTTCTTTTAGTCTTTTACTTGGATTAGGTTTCTTTTATATATATATGCCCGTAAACTTTTATTTAGTTGATTGAATAAGATTGATTGCATAATACGTTCTTGTTTTCTAAGAATCCAACACTAGGTTCCCGATCTCTAGAATGTGGGCTTTGTCTGTCCCTTCTAAAGCGGTGTTCTTCACTTGGACAGCGATGTAGGACAAATGGTTGACGGGATCACCTCATTAAGAAGAATTTTGTGTTGTCGAATTGGTGCATTATATGCAAAGAGGATCCAGAGTCTGTTGATCATCTACATATCCATTGTATAGTGGCACATGATTTATAGAGGTTCTGTGTTGCTATTTTTGGGGAAAACTGGGTTATGCCACATTTAGTACTCCGCATAATGGAAGGGTGGTGGTGTAGGAGATTTATGAAAGAGTCCCATTCAGTTTGGAAAGTGGTGCCCCGTGCTGTTTTTTGGACTATCAGGAATGAAAAAAATGGAGGAATTTTTTATGGAGCTGAGCTTTGTTAGCCTTATGGCTTCAATCTAACTTTGTTGTATGATTTTGATGATAACAAACACATTGCATTGTGTTTCTCATAGTTTGCATTTGAGTGTTATTTTGCAAAGATAGAAATTCAAGGAAAACGTCAAGCTCAAGCAACCAAATGCATGATGAACCCAAGCAAAGCTCTCAAGCTTTAAGTGCTTAACTAGCAAAGATCAAAGGCAAAAGAGCATGGAAAATGATGATTCAAGGATGGAGCCAAGCACAAGGAATGGAGATTCAAGTTGTGAAGATTTTGTATCATTCTTGTGTGAGAGTGTTAGGCTTTATTGTAAAATCTCTCTTTAGTTAAACTCTTGTGGCTCAAGACCTTGACCTTAGATTGATCATAGGAGATTCCCTTCACCTTTTTGGACATATTGGCATTCTTGGTTGACTTAAATTAATCCTCAGTGTAGCTTGTTTTAGTGTGAAGGTAGCCTAAAGCCTTAGTGTATGTTTTTTTGGTTAAAAACATTCTTTATGTTGCACTGCAGGCAAGGCCATCCGAACGGGCCTGCAAGGCCGTTCGAACGGGGTACACCGTTTGAACGGATTTGCATAGCCGTTCGAAGGGGGTGACCATTTGAACGGGGCCAAGAGCAATAAGTGATCATTTTGGCTTCCGTTCAAAGAGTCCCGAGAGCATTTCTAAGAATTGCTGTAAGAGTTCATTTGTACTGAATAATCTTATTATTCATCCCTCTATTTCTAATGAATAATCTTATTATCATCTCTCTATTCCTCTCTCTTTTACTTCATAGGTGTAAGAGTTCATTTGCTTTCAACAATAAGTTTTTTTCCTGGTTGTGCATTTGATGTTTACATAAAATAGGTATTCCAAGGACCAATTCAATTGGGAAAGTTTATGATTCCGGTTCCAATGTTACTGACAATCTGCCAAACTCAGAGGAGGCAATTCGTAGAGGAGAATATGCAGTCATAAGAAGCTTGATCCGGGTCTTAGAGGTATTTTACATTAGCTTTTTAGTTAGTATTTTATTTATTTATTTATTAATTCCGTAATTTCATATTATTGAATTTTTATTGATTAGTGATATGCCTTTAGGGTGGTGTTGAAGGCAAAAGACAAGTGGATAAAGTGATTGACAAATGTGCATCCATGCAGGTATGGCTCTCTGTGTCCTAATCCTTGCAGGTACGGCTTCTAAGTTCTTAACCTAATTTTCATGCAAGCTTGTCTGTAAATTTCCTTCTGTTCAATCTGTTTCGTTGGTTGCTTCCAACTCAACGAAGCCTTATCCCATCTACTTGGGTTTGGTTTGAGTCCCTTTTTTCCATTGAGCTCTATTTAGAGCTCTATGTCATAATTTTTTATGACTCATGTCTGTAAGGTGTGAGTATATGTTTTACTTTGCCTTGATTGTTTACGCTCTTCCCAAATATAACATGTCTTTGCTTTTCGGCTGTAAGGTTTATAGTTCATGTCTTAAGATTTTCACATCTGCTGAAGTGTTTTTATTTTAATGTTTCACTCTTTTCTCTACTGAGATACAGAACTTGCGTGAAGCAATTGCTACTTATCGCAATAGTATTCTGCGTCAACCAGATGAGATGAAGAGAGAGGCGTCTCTTTCATTTTTTGTGGAATACTTGGAAAGATATTATTTTCTTATATGCTTTGCTGTATATATCCATACTGAGAGAGCAGTCCTCCATCCTAGTTCGTCGGGTCATAGCAGTTTTGCTGATTGGATGAGAGCGAGGCCAGAACTGTATAGCATAATTCGCAGGTAAAGATATATAGTACACACTATGTGGAGTTTCAAGGTTTTTCAAAATTTTACCATTTTAGTGAGATGAGTCGTTTAACCATGGCTGCTAGTGGCATCAGTATTATTTGTTTATGGAGAGCGGCTACTCTGTGCAATATTTAATGTTTCGACCGTATTGATCTTACCCCTCCTAATACCCCACTTTGCCAGGACCAACATGGGTAGTGGTGTCTTTAAACATGTTGAATCAACTGATCAAATTTCATCTCATATGACCCGTGCTGACAGCTGACAATAATAATAGTCAATGCAAGCTCAGTTGATCTGACAGTTAAGATTTTACCTTGCATGAAGGTTTGAAGTGCCAAACCTTGGGGATATGATGTAGTGACATGCCTTCCATCTATTGTGGTAGTACTCTGTAGATGGTGCAAGTCTCTTCAACATTATAATGATGGTTTGACCCAATGGGCTGGTCATGGGCCTAAATTATGGGTTGTCATAAGGAATTGCTTTCTAACAATGTCACACACTGCTGTAAATTTTGACAATGATCCAATATTTTTTATTTTATGGCATTTATGTTTAGTTTCGAGTTCTTCCACTACATCAGTCCTGGTTGTTTTATTATAATTTTTTATTCCTATACTTCAGTCTTTCTCATCATTAGGTGTGGATTTGCATAAATGTTCTGGATCCTAGGAGGCAGAAAGTGTGGATGTAGCCTGGGGACTTTGAACATGCTTTTAAAAATGTGTTTTGTCTGAATGAATGCTCAACTAAAGCCCCATTTTCAGTTTTTATTGTGCCACCGTTAATTTTTAAAATTTTTGTTCCTATCATATGATGACACACCTATTAACAATTCGTAGAGTTTAGATTGTGATGTTATATTTCCTTTGGTTCAAGTCCTGAAAATTCTTGTTCATAGCGTAGGTTTGTTTCATTATTAGCAAGCAGTATGCCTAACTTCTTATGATGCTATCGTGCCTCTCTGCAGGTTGCTCAGGAGAGACCCAATGGGTGCACTTGGTTATGCGAGCTTGAAACCATTGAAGATTGCAGAATCTGCTGATGGCCGCCCCTGCGAGATGGGTGTAGTTGCTGCCCTGAGAAATGGAGAAGTTCTTGGAAGTCAGACTGTTCTTAAAAGTGACCACTGTCCTGGTTGTCAGAACCCAAATTTACCAGAGAGAGTGGAGGGTGCTCCTAATTTCCGAGAAGTTCCTGGATTTCCAGTTTATGGAGTTGCAAATCCAACGATTGATGGTATTTGCTCTGTCATTCTGAGAATTGGTAGCTCTGAGGGTGGCCGCCCAGTTTTCTGGCACAATATGAGAGAAGAACCTGTTATCTATATCAATGGCAAACCATTTGTGCTTCGTGAGGTTGAAAGACCTTTCAAAAACATGCTGGAGTACACGGTAAATGTCTTTTTTTTCCTCCATTCATATGTATATCAAATTTGGTAAATTGGAGCGACTTCGTCATCTAACACCTTGGATACTAAGTTCATGCATATTTCAATGAGAAACTATTGGTTTTTTTTCATTCAATATATAAATAAAATATGTCGAGATAAACCGACCACATCCATAAAGTCAAAAGGTGATGCTTTTCTGAAAATACTGTAACCGTGTTATCAAATGTTGCTTTGAGTTGAAGAATATGATACCCAACTAGACTGACAGTTTGGTGCATGATACACAAGGACTGTATGTTGCTGCATTCACATGTTCTTTCAAACTGTCTGATTTTTTCCCCATCTGTCAAGGGCTATAATTGGCGGATTTGAAATGGTATCATATATGAATTCAGGGAATTGATCGTGATAGAGTGGAGAGAATGGAAGCCCGATTAAAAGAAGATATCCTGCGAGAAGCTGAACGCTACAAGGGTGCTATTATGGTTATTCATGAAACAGATAATGGGCAAATATTTGATGCTTGGGAACATGTGAGTTCTGATGTAATTAAGACCCCGCTTGAGGTTTTCAAATGCCTGCAGGCTGATGGTTTTCCCATTAAGTATGCACGTGTGCCTATCACTGATGGTAAAGCTCCCAAAAGTTCTGATTTTGACACATTGGCAGTAAACATTGCCTCAGCTTCCAAGGATACTGCTTTTGTCTTCAATTGCCAGGTTAGAGTGTTATTCTTAAGCTGCTTTTATTATGTGTTCATGGATACATTCATGAATTTCTGTGAATCCATATGCAATGCTCTTTTGTTTATTTTCTTTCCCTAATTTTTTTTTTTTTTTTTTAATATTCACAGATGGGTAGAGGAAGGACCACCACTGGTACTGTAATTGCTTGCCTTCTAAAACTTCGAATCGATTATGGGAGACCTATAAGAATCCTACTAGATGAAAATGCCCATGAAGAGATGGACGGTGGTTCCTCAAGTGGTGAAGAAACTGGAAGTAATGGTGCTGCATCTACCTCAGTTATTAAAAAAGTAAGAACTGAAAAGGAGCAAGGTCGTGCATTTGGTATAAATGACATCTTATTGTTGTGGAAGATAACAAGATTATTTGATAATGGGGTGGAATGCCGGGAGGCCTTAGATACTATTATTGATAGATGTTCGGCTCTGCAGAACATACGCCAAGCTGTTCTGCGGTACAGAAAGGTATTCAACCAACAACATGTGGAGCCAAGAGTAAGGAGGGTAGCATTGAACCGTGGGGCTGAGTACTTGGAGCGGTACTTCCGTTTAATTGCTTTTGCAGCATATCTTGGAAGTGAGGTATTTGATGGGTTTTGCGGACAAGGAGAATCCAGGATGACATTTAAGAGTTGGTTGCACCAAAGACCAGAGGTCCAAGCAATGAAATGGAGCATAAGACTAAGGCCTGGACGATTCTTTACTGTCCCTGTAAGTTTTCTTCTACTTAGAAACTGTAGAATCAGGGGCTTAATGAAACGCATTTTTTCTGTTTCTTTTTCTTTATATATATATATATATATATATATATATATATATACAGAAATGATACTATCCGG
>JAESVK010000598.1:2106745-2133397 GCA_017140935.1 Hamamelis virginiana | reverse complement strand
TGCTCTGATACCATAAAGACAGAGAATAAAATATGAAAATGGTTGAATGAATTTTCTATATTGATGTACAGGTATTTATAGATCTCTTCTAGGAAACAAAAAAGGCAACTAATCTTCTTAAGTCAACTAATCTTCCTAATTAAGAGGAAAATAAAAAACTGATCCATAAGATTTCTAATCCAGCCCACAAATCTCTCAACTAACTAAATATAGCACATAATCAAATATGGTACATAATTACAAATATTCTAGGAATCTTTCAACAATATATATATATATATATATGTACACACACATATTTAATTGCATGCCTATTTTGGGTTTTGGGTTTCAGGAGGAGTTGAGAGCACCACATGAGTGTCAACATGGAGATGCAGTAATGGAGGCCATTGTCAAGGCTCGGAATGGTTCTGTTCTTGGGAAAGGCTCCATACTTAAGATGTATTTTTTTCCTGGTCAGCTAACTTCCAGCCATATACAAATTCATGGTGCACCACACGTTTACAAGGTATGTTTACTTAAATACTCCAAAAGTCAGCACTTTTGATTAAAATGGTCAAGTCACAGGAGAAGCTACATATCCAGTGGAGACCAGTAAGGCCAGATAGGCATAATTAGATTTAGCATCCTCTAAGATGTCTTACAGTGTAAGTTCTTCTGGTAGTGAATGTTATCCATTTATTTTGGTTACACTGTTTTTAAACTTGATGTAAGTGTTTATGCTCCTCCCTTTTCTTTACATGTATCTGAGGTTGTGGGAGTCGGGGGGATTCTTAATATAACCAGGACATGATCTCAAGTTTTCCCTGTAATCAATAGTGCATTTAATATAACTTATTAGGGGAAAAAATGACAGTAATTAGAAAGAGGGATCCAATATAGCTCACTAAATGTTGCTCACAAGTCAATGCCTAGAGTAACTATTTTTTGAATGCCTCGATCTTATCTCAATTTTGGAAAATATTGTTACATTAGTTTTAGAACACCGGGTACTCAGATCTGTTTAAGCACGTGGTTTTGATCTCCATTACTTGCCAACTATGGATTGTTATTCAATAATATTTCCCACCTAAAAGTTTTATGGATGAAAGCTGGGTTGTCAGTTGACTATGAATCCTCTAATTTAATTTCTGTGACTTTGCCCCCCCCATCCCCTCCCCCCCGCCCCCCTTTTTTCACAGAAGTGATTGAAAACCTACTAATTAGATGGTTCAGAGTCATCCAACTATGCTAATGTTTTGTCTTTGCAATCTCCTACTTGTGCTCCATGGCTCCTCAGTTTTTAATTGTATTAGTTAAGATACTTGGGCTCCATCTAGGCTCCTAAGTTTTTAATTGTATTAGTTAACCAATTTTATTTGATTAGACCTATATATCATGTCTAAGGCTCAGGCACCCCTATTGATAGCATATTGTAGGGAACGTAATTTATCCCTAATAGGTGTTATATGTGCAAGGAAAGTGAAGAGACTGCGGATCAACTTCTCCTTCACTGTTCTTCTACTACTGAGATGTTGAGTTATCTTTTTGCGAAGTTGGGGATTTCTTGGGTGATGCCACAGACAGTTAAGGATTTGTTTCAAGATTGGGGATTTAAGACCAGAGGAACGAACACCAAGTTTATCTGGAAAGTGGCACCTTTGTGTATTTTTTGATGCTTGTGGGAGGAGAGAAATAGTAGAATTTTTTAGGGTATAGAGTTGTGTAGCATTCTTTTTGAAAGAGATTTTTTTTATAATCTTTTATTTGGGTTTCTCTGGATAGGAGGAACCTCTCTTTCCATGATTTTATTAATTTGTGTATTGTCAATCTCTATTCGTATACCTCCTATATACTTGGCCTTTGGCCTTTTTTGTGAATAATATACTTAGTTTTCATTATTTAAAAAATAAATAAAATAAATAAAAAAACAAAAAAAAAAAACCTTGGCTTTCAGGTCATTTTCTTGAGTCAATTGAGTTTATATAGTTTTGTTATTGCAAAAACTTCTCATAAACATAGGAAAAGCTCCCAAAAAAGAAAAGGTTGGTTCGCCTAGAAAACTAATTGCCATCCACTTCTCCTAGGACTTTATGTAAGTCATTTTAGCATGGAGAGTGAGGAAAAGAGCTCATGAATTTTATCCTTGTGCTTTCTTTGTAGACATTAGAGTTCTTGACAAGTTAAACTATTGCACTAAAAATCCCGAGATACTGTTTTCAACATGTTTAATAGAGGTTCTTGAGGGAGAGAAAGGTAAACTATTTGAGCTAGTGACATCCAAGTTGATGAGAAAGCAGGAGGGTGCTGCAAAGGAAAGAGCAAGGCAACCAACTGAGGGGTGGGGGGACCTTAAGGTGTGGCAGGAAGAGAGGGTTTAGGAGAGTATGAATGCTCTTGTTCTTGCTGCAGGGAGCCTTTTCCAATCATAGTGTTGCAAGCTTTTTATAATTGCAAGGCCCATAAGTGAGCCCATTCCATGAGCTTGTATTGAGCGTGGCTTATGTTTGGACAATATGGACCATGTTCCCCTATGACCAAGGCAAAAGGCGTCCCACCTTGGTTGTGGTGTAGGTTGCTCAACTAGCTTGGTTAGCTCTTGCTCCATCCCACCCATCCAAAATTCTCAAGTTATCCCAATGGATGGATTGAGGTGGCCTGTTTTAACACCCGACAAGCACTAAGCCCTAGCCAGGCCATCCCTAGGTCCTACCACCAGCCCAATTACTTAGTTAGGCTTAAGCTTCAGGGTTTTTTGAAAGGCTAGTTTGCCTTAGGTGCTATGTCTTGGCTCTTTATCAAATTTGTTGGCCTTGTAAACAAAGTTAAACATGCGAACCATTTCCTTTTCATCTTTTTGGGTTCAACATGATTAATCAGATGACTTATTTACATGTTTTGACCTAGTTGTTTGATCATTATAAGTTGGGATCCCCATAGACTATGTCATTTTGTAGAGATTAATACTTCATCGTGATATTTCTGCAGATTTAAGTAAACACAACTCAAGCAAGCCTTATCCCAACTACTCGTGGCCCACTATATTAATTTCTTTTAACTATTCAGCTCTCTCTAGGGATATATCTTCTTCTAAATCATTGGTCATTTTTTGTTTTCTCACAGCCTTGGCTGGCATTCTTTGTGGCCTTTCTCTCCAACTTATCACAAATCACTCCTTATAGTTACGGTTGCAGTCGTTAGTCTCCACCATGGTTCAAAGTCGCGGTCGTGGACGTCGCGTCGCGTATCGGGCGAGACACAACTTTAGGCATGAAATAATGTTCAATTTAAAATTTAAAAAAAAAAAAAAAAAAAATTTGAAAAATCGGAAAAATTCAAGCAATCACATTGGAACCATTAAACAAGAAAAATAAATGGTTTAGAGTGCATGATATGACAAAAAATATGAAAGAAGGCGCCAGCGCGCTACCACAAGATCCAATTTTATACCATAAGGTCTCTAAGATTTCAAATTTCTTTGACTATTTTCTATGTTAAGAAAACTTTTTGACCTAACGGTATAAAATGCGTATGTCAGGGATTTATGGACTTAGTGGTATTCAATTTTATGTCATGAGATCCCTAAGATTTTCAAATTCCTTTACCTATTTGAAATGTTAAAAAAAAACCTTTGAACTTAATGGTATGAAATGCTTATGTTATGATACCTAACATAAGGAGTATAATTGTTAATTGAATATATGGGATTATTTTAGTATAAAATATAATTCTTTGCCTATTCTCATTGTTAATAAAAATGTAATTTTTTTTAAAAGAAAACTAAGATATATTAACAAAGGATAAAAAAACGTATTGGGTAACTTTTATAAATACAATATTAAGTAAATATAATAAAAAAAAATGTCTTTTTAGTAATAATAATAAAATAGAATGACTAATTTGTAAATTAAATATTTTTTTAATATAAAAAGTAGTTATATTGGGTAACTTTTATAAATAAAATAAGTAAATATAATAAAAATATGCTTTTTAGTAATAATAATAAAATAAAGGGGCTAATTTGTAAATTAAATATCATTTTACTTGTTACCCATTTCCGGAAGCTTCATATACATGCAACAGATTTGAGCAGAGCCCCTTTCATCTTCGATCACCAAACAGGAGAGAGAGAGAGAGAGAAAGAGAGAGAGAGAGGTAGAAGAAAGAATAAGAAGATCACAGCGTGCTGCAGGCCCATTCTTGACGCAAAACGAAAAAAAGGAAGAAAAAGAAGATGATGATGATGAAGAAACATAAAAAACCTACCTGCAATCTGCTGCCCCATTGCCACCTGCTTCTTCTACTTCCTCCTCCATTTTGTTTCCTGCCCTGGTCTAGTGCTTATGGCGGCTGCCGCTGCTGCTGCTTCCTTTCTTATCTTCCCTTCTTTTTTTTTCTTTTTTTTTTGAAATTTTTTCTCAGTTGTGGGATCATCTCATTTATCTCGGCCGTGCTCTCGTCCGAGATGAACGAGATGATGCCTATTCGCTGTGATACATGACTCAGGACGAAATCTCTTTTAGGTTTACGGATACCTGGTTAACTCGGACGAGTCAACTCGGGAACAGCCAATTCTTTGAACCATGGTCTCCACTGTGCATGAGCCAACCACCTCAAACAACTTTGTCTCATTTTGTACTCAATTGGTGCTCTACCTATAGTCTCTTATGAGTGCATTCCTGTTGTGTTTTATCTTTTCCCATTTAAGAAAAATAAAATCATGGTGTTATTTATTTCAACTTGGTGAAATATCCTGGGCGGCGCCTCAGCATGCTCATCATTTGATGGAGATTGATTTTAAGGTGTTTGGGTCTTCTTTAAGAGCCTCCATTGTTTGAAAATGCTTTGTTTTAGCAATTTTCTAGGTAATTTGGTTTGAGAGAAATTCTAGGATTTTTTAAGATAGAGTTTTGTCATTGGGAAGTTTGTGGGATAAAATTTGTTATTTGTCTTCTTTATGGGTGTCGGTTACAAGAGAATTTAAGGGTATTCCTTTGTTTCTTTTGAGGGGAAATTGGGTGGCTTGTTGTAATCTTTGAGCTGTTTCTCTCTTTCTTCTCTCTTTTTATTCTTTTTTTTTCTTTCGTCTCTTGTAAGTAGGACATCTTGTGCTCTTTGTTTTTCTCTAATAAATTTGTTGCTTATCAAAAGAAAAAGAAAATCATGAAATGGGGGAATTAAGTGAACAATTCTTGGCATATGAAGACATTAGACATGTCAGTGGGTTACTTCAGGAAATTGAAGAATTGATAATAATTGTCTCCCTTGAATTAGAGCACGTGGAACTTATTCATGTGATTCGTTGAAATGTGTTGCATAGGTGGAGATGCAGTTTGGGTAATCTGCATGTGGCAATACATGAACAAGACAGTTACATAAATTGGAGAAGTGTGTCCCTTATGCATCACAAAAATAAGCATGTAGATTGTAGACTTGGCGAAGAAATTTTGAGTCATGGGTACAGGACACTTTACATGCAAGACCTATTGCCTATGCAATTTCATAAACCAAATTAGGTGTCCACTAAAGTCAGATTTCGGGTCATAGGATTGTCTCTCTCCTGCAGTGTCTAATTGATGCGCTATGGTTTTCCAGAAGTGCGGTACAATAGTATATCCTTTCCTTCCGGGACCATCATATCAATGTTGGGCTAAAGGCCCGACATGGCTTTTTGTCTTTTTGGTTGATCAAATTATGCTCTTTGTGACTGTATATCAGGTCCTTGTGCTTGTTTATTAACTTGAATTCATCAACTAACATACAAGGTTTCTTGTATGAACTGCATTATTGTCTGTTTCTAGGAGATAAAGTGCACTATAAGATGTAACTTTTCTGATGTAACTTTTCTACTGTCATTTAGCCTGAGACTTCCATTTGTTTCAGGTAGATGGGTACCCCGTGTATAGCATGGCAACTCCAACAATTGCTGGCGCTAAGGAGATGTTAGCCTATTTAGGAGCCAAGCCCATTGCAGAAGGAAGTGTCACTCAGAAAGTGATAGTAACTGATTTGAGAGAAGAAGCTGTTGTTTACATTAATGGCACACCATTTGTCCTTAGGGACCTAAATACACCTGTTGATACACTCAAGCATGTGGGAATTTCTGGTCCAGTGGTATGTCATCATTGCAACATGTTGTCTATTCTAAGAGCAAATCATCAAGCCAAACATGTTTCCCAATTTTTTTCTTTTAACCATTTTGCAGGTGGAACACATGGAGTCGCGACTAAAAGAAGATATATTATCTGAGGTCAGACAGTCTGGTGGTCGAATGCTTTTACATCGTGAAGAATTTTGTCCAGCATCAAATCAGACCAGTGTCATAGGATACTGGGAAAACATCTTTGCAGATGACGTGAAGACCCCATCCGAAGTATATGCTGCTCTAAAGAATGAGGGTTACAATATAAATTATAGGAGAATACCATTAACTAGAGAGAGAGAAGCTTTAGCTTCTGATGTTGATGCGATACAGTACTGTAAAGATGAGTAAGTATCAATGCCAGGCTTGCAGACTAGAAACAATATGGCTTCTAAATTATCTGTTTAATGAAGTTTGTATTGCAGTCGGCTGCATTATAGTCCATAGACAGCATGCCAATATTACACATGAATGTGTGAACAAACCCATGGCTGTAAATTATCAGTCTATGGGCCACCTTAAAAATAGGCTTTCCCAGAATGTCTCTCCAGACAGATAACTTTAATAGCCAACCTTAGGAACTTTCTTCCTATTAATTCAAGTATTTTATATTCTACTTTGACTAGTTAAGATTATTTGGTAATTATGATTATTTTTCTTTTATTTGATTTGCTTCTATTTTTTATTTATTTTATGCTATTTTAATTTATGTATTTTGTTTGTCATTGCCCATCCAAAGGCTAAAACACCAAGGACCAAATCATTAAGTTGGCAGACTACGCAAGTAGTCAGCTGCATAGTGTATGACGTACCTAGCTGTGTAATAATTTTTTTATGGAAAAGTCGAAAAGATTTAAAATACCTTCAATAAAAATTGTCTATTTAAAAAAACTGATTTGTATTGTTTCAGTCAGCTCCAGATAATGTCAAAGTCTTATTGAAAAAAACCTAAAACTCAAGCTTATATTATTTTGTATCCAAATTTTGCAACCTTGGGCAGGAGTGCCCTTGCGTGCATGATTTGATTTTAAAAAACAAAATACCTACATTAGAAATATAGTCTTGCCCTTGGTTAATGCCAAACACTCAAAGACCACTTTACTCCTTACATTCCCAAGAATCCCAAATAAAAATGTTTCTCATCCATAATGGGTAAATAGCTCTTATAGTGTTGGATCACTCCAGTCTTTTGAATCCAATTGGGATGGCAAGGGCATATTATCCAAAAATTGGAGATGTTGGATTGAAGGTAGCAAAGATGTTACTCTGTGTTCTATTGGGTATGATCTTGGCATTATTTGGGGTTAGCCAGTACGTAAATTAGTCATTGTGTTTCATGGATGTACAGATTTCTTTAGCATTATGTTGGATTTTTTACTTTTTGAAATTATCTACTTAATCGAGAAATGATGTCATAAAACTAAAGCAGCTTTTCTCTTCAGCTCTGCAGGGTCTTATCTTTTTGTGTCACACACAGGGTTTGGAGGAGTTGCTTATGCAATGGCAATTATTTGTATTAAACTCGATGCAGAGTCAAAGTTCTCACTAAAGATTCCACAATCATTGGTTGGTTCAGATCTATTTTCCACACTTGAGGAGAACTTACCTTGTCGAGCTTCTGATGAAGAAGCACTCAAAATGGGTGATTACCGGGACATACTAAGTGTGACAAGAGTTCTTGTGTACGGTCCCAAGAGTAAAGCGGATGTTGACATCATCATAGAAAGGTATGCCATTTCTTTAAGAAATGACGAATGAAAGCCTATTTCATCAATATAACTTCCTTTTTAAGCAATAAGAAATTTATTAAACAAAATAATATATTAAGGAATTCATGGAGGTAAGGAGAAACAGTGGTGTGCTATTTTTGTAATTGCTGGTTGTTTTCTTTTGGTTAGTTATACAAATGATTGGCCCTTTGTGTTTTGAGCTCGTCCGCTTTAACCTTATTTACTGCCATAATAATGTTTACAATGTTTTTTGGGTTAATTAGTCAGAGTATCAATATTTGCAGTTAAAGCATGCATCTCTATTTTGGGTCAAAATCCTATGACTAGTTAGGAACCCCTCAGTTTATAAGCAGACCCTACTTTTTTCTTATTTTTTTCCTTCTATTGATTAACTGAGAGAATTATATGAAACTTAGATGCTCAAAATGCTCTTGAGATTATAGTAGTTCATTTATGTTGTGACTGCACAGACAATCTTGCCTGATATACTATATATTGTTTTATTCTGATGGCTATTAGCTTGAGATTTCAACAAACAGGAAATCTTAAATTTTGGTTTATTCTATTTAAAGAAGCTTGATTTTCAAATGGGCCAGAACTGACTTCTGTAATCACCATCTAGAACGTGTAATTGCTGCAGTTAGAGTTCAAACATTGAATATGATGCTTTGGATTTTTCTCCTAAAAGTTCTTGTGCATGATTTACATTCAAGGGTACATTTTATGGAGAATACATGAATACAATCATGTTTGGGCATCAACATGCACCCTTTCATGCAAGCATTAATTATTCAGGAATTGTTGTTTCCTTCCCTCCTCCCCCCCCCCCCCCTCCCTCTCCCTCTTTTTTTATGTCCCTTTTTTGGCCCTAAATTTCTTTTTGCCTACCATGTAACATAAATTCACTTGTTTGAAACTTAATGAAGCATTTTCCCAAGTTCAAAGGGGTTTTCTATGCTAATCCTGTTAAATGTTATGTTAAATGTTATTAAGTTCTTTAGGTTAATCTATAAGGGTACTTCTGTACTTTCATCATTTGGTATTTATATTATATATAGTGTGAGGGCTGATGTGGGGTAACACACACAAAAGCCTATTCTTTTCTTCCTCTCTCTTTTCTTTCTTTCACTTCTACAAACCCTAACACAAGTAACCCTAGACTCAACTTCAACCTAGTATCAGAGCAGGTTCAACATCCCTCCCGGCTACATCAGACTTCCTTCAATGGGGTAGGCTCGTCCCACTCTCCTGATTACAGTGGTAATTTTTTTTTTTTTTTTTTTTGGGTGAGTTTTATATTTTTCTTTTATTTGCGGAATAAATAGGTCTATTTTCTAGGGTTTTTGGGGAGTTTTCAATGACATAGATCCTCTCCCTAGGTGCCGACTAGACTCATAGAGGGTTTTCTTGATGGTTGTTTGAAGTTTCCATGGCTGTAGTACATCTTTTTTGGATTTTTGAGACTTTTTTGGGTACCGGCAGTCCCCTATGTTCCTTTTTTTTCTGTGTTGATCCTCCTTAGTGCTCATGGATGCTCTTTTTTGTATATTGAACCTTCATTCAGTTTGTGGTGGCTATATTTGAGACATTTGCACTCCTTGAGTACTATATTTATGGTGTATTGGACTTCATTTGGAATTGTGGTGCCTGGATTTTTTAGTTGGGGTGATTGATTGTTGTGTTGAATCTATTTGTGGTGCTTACAGCCCTTGTTGTTGTGTTGGTCTTATTTCTCCTCTTGTTGGTTGCTATGTTTGAGGGAACATCTTCCAATATCGTTGCTGGGCAGCATTCGGTCAGTAAGGATGATGATATTCCTAAGTCTATTACCTCCAAGAAGTTGAATGGTGTGAATTACTTGGCTTGGGCACATGCCGTCAAGATTTTCTTGCGTGGGAAACGAAAGTTGAAATATTTAGCTGATAGTCCTCCTAAACCTAGTGAGAAAAATTATGAAGAATGGTTGTGTGATGATTCTGTGGTTATGGGATGGCTCTGGCATAATATGGAACCTCATATTGCTACCACAGTTGAGTTTTGTGACTCTTCTAAGAAGATTTGGGGTTCTGTTACTGACTCTTTTTCCACTAAAAGTAACGTCACTCAGGTTTATGAATGGTATGAGAAGATCTTTTCCACTAAGCAAAATGAGAAATCATTAGCTGAGTATTATAGTACTCTTAAGAATCTTTGGAATCAATTATTGCAGTACCGACCCTTTACTATTGACTTGGAGCAACAACAGCAAAATTGGGAGGAATTCATGATTGCTTTATTGCTTTCTGGTTTGAATCCTAATCTTTAAAGCTTCAAGGACCAGATTCTTGCTAGTGAGACTCTACCTACAACTGTCAATGCTTATTTTCGACTTTTACGTTCATCCTTAGGGCAGCAATCTTTTGTGACTATTCCCACAATTACCCCCTCTAATTCTACTACTTTGGTGGTGGGGGTCGGAGTAGTGGTCGGGGTGACAGAAAGTGTGATTATTGCGGTGGTACTAATCATACAGAACCATACTATTTTATAAAGCATGGCAAGCCAAATAATGTGAACCATGCTACTAATAGTACCACTCAACCCCAGTCTAATGTTAGTCATACAAGCTCTTGGTCTGGTCATCATGATGCTCTCAGTATTCAACTTAGCGAGCTTCTAATTCAGCATTTACGCTCCGGGCCTCTCTCATCTCTTTCCTCGTCTTCTAACACTGCCACCTTAGCACATTCAGGTAATATTGCTTGTGTTACTACATCTAATCCATCTTGGATCATTGATTCTGGTGCTAACACAAATATCTCCAATTTATCTTCTCTATTTACTGACTTGACACCTGTGAACCAACATATTGTGTTAGCTGATGGTTCGTCTCAGCCTGTTCAAGGTCAAGGTGTTCTTCATCCAACCAGTTCTTTTTCTTTACCATCCAGTCTTTATGCTCCTCACTTTCCGTTTAATTTGCTATCAGTAAGTCAATTGATTAAAGACTTACAGTGTGAAATTGTTTTCTCTCATTCTTCTTGTATTTTTCAGGATCTCAAGACCAAGAAGAAGATTGGTTCGAGGCATGAGAAGGATGGCTTATATATCTTGGATCCCAGTGCTTTTTCATCCAACAGTTTTTCCGCCTTGCATTCAGCTGTCTCTCCTCTCCAATGGCATTTTTGTTTGAGTAATCCATCCTTGGCTAAGCTGAAGCAAGCAATTCCAGTTTTAAGTCATGTTTTTAGTTTAGAATGTGAGGCTTGTCAATTAGGGAAACACCATCGTAGTTCTTTTCCTAATAGTAGTCATAGTCGTCAGTCTGAGTCGTTTAATCTTGTTCACACAGACATGTGGGGACCTTCTCGTGTTTCAACTTTAAATGGGTTTCATTATTTTATTATTTTTGTTTATGATTATTCCCGTATGACTTGGTTGTTTTTTATGAAAAAGAAATCCGAGTTGCCTCATAATGTTTTTAAATTTTATAATGAGATCTTTGTTCAATTTAATAAGCGCATTAAGATATTTCGTTCTGATAATGCACTTGAATACACTCAAAAAATAATGAATTCCTTTTGTGTGGATAGAGGTATTTTTCGTCAAACCAGCTGCACCCATACTTCCAAACAAAATGTGTAGCTGAACGCAAGCATCGTCAACTTCTTGATGTTGCTCGCACAATGATGTTTAATATGCAGGTTCTAAACATTTTTGGGGTGATGCTGTTCTTACTGTGTGTTTTTTTATTAATAGGATGCCTTCTGTTGTTTTACAACGCCACACTCCTTTTTCCTTATTATATCCTGATTAATCTCCATTCTCACTTACTCCACGTGTGTTTGGTTTTATTGTTTTTATTCATGTGTTTGATCCCGGTGATATAGATGAGTTTTTTCCTAAAGTCAATCAAGTCCAAAAATATGTTACTATCATAGGCGACCGAAACAAGCTAAAATGCTACTCTTATGCGATATTTGCAATAATTATAAAATAACTGAAAAGCACTAATATGATCTAATTAACCTAATTAACATGCCTTTAGGGCTTTAACAAAGCTTACTTTGGGGTTTAAATTTTGAAAATTTGAGCACTTATCACCTGGTCGGGATAAACTTTATCCTAGGTCTCGTAAGTGTATTTTTCTTTAGTATTCTCGTACTCAAAAAGGTTATCGATGTTACAGTCCTGAGTCACGTCGATATTTTGTTAGTGCAGATGTTACCTTTTTTGAGTCCACCTCATTTTATTCTTCTTCTGGTCGGTCTTTATCTCCTGATCTTATCTCTTGTCGTGAGAGGGAGCCTTCATTCCCATCTCCTACTCTTCCACTCACTATGCCTTCCACATCCAGCCCCTCTTCTTCATTACCTCTACAAGTTTATCAGCGATCTAAAGATAGACAGGTTATCTCTTATGGCCCTGCCCAACTTCTTCACAGTCTGAGGATCCTGCTTTGCCTCCTACTTCAGTCACCGATGATCTTCCTATTGCTCTTTGTCGAAGTAAACGCTCATGTACTCAACATCCAATAGCTCAGTTTGTATCTTATGATCGTCTCTCTCCTAGTTTGCGCTCTTTTTCTTGTTCTGTCTTTTGTTTCCATTCCTTCTTCTTATAAGCAGGCAGTGTTGTCTTATGGATGGAAGCAAGCTATGGATGAGGAAATGAGTGCTCTTCATACGAATCAGACGTGAGAGCTTTCCACTCTTCCGCCTGGTAACTAGGTGCTGGCGATCAGGGGCTAGAGAAGTGATTTTGCTTCCCCACCTAGGCTTTCTTCCTAAATAGAGGATTGGGTTATGAGCTCCCCTCTAACCCCAAAGAATGATGAAACCTGCCTATCGTCAGTATCCAGACGATTCTTAATAGGATTCGATTCTATTTCATGAATTATAGGTGCAAAAGCGGCTACTCTCATTGAGGTAAGTAAGCCCGGCTAGCCCGATATTGAGGTAAGCCCCCGATATCCCGATGCAATTAGGAGCTCGATGTCTATGAAAGCATGGGAGCGGTCTTCTTTGAGAGCTATATGTGGGAAGGGGAGGTTCGACATGTATAAACCTTAGGAATGTGCTAACCCTGTAGGTTTAGATCAATCTAGGACAGAATTGAATAGATTAGATGTGCTCCTTCTAGGCAACGAGCGAAAGAGAAGAAAGAAGCTAATAAAGATGCCAGTTATCCCGACACCCTGGTACTAGAGTAGGTAACCCCGGATATCAAAATTGTCTACTGAACTGAGTTTCTTTTCTTAAGGTGAATGTGCCTTCCCGTCAGATCGGGAGAAAGGGTCCCACTATTCAAAGATGAAAGATTTCCCCCGCTGGGTGAACTCCTAATTAATGGCAGAAGAAGTATTAATGGCGGAAGAAGGCGCCTGTCTTTCCGAATCCTATTCTAAGGGCATCGTTCTGTAGCAGCTTCCCACTGAAAACCAGATGTGCTCGAAGCGTCGCCAAATAACAAGCACTGAAATCAAAATACTATGGGATGTCGTTGGGTTTATACTGTTAAATTTCTTCCTGATGGTTCTATTGAACGCCTTACAGCACGTTTTGTGGCTAAAGACTTTACTCAAACCTATGGTGTTGATTATTTGGAGACTTTTTCTCCTGTTGCCCGTCTCAACTCTGTTCAGATCCTTCTTTCAGTTGCTGTTAGTCAGTCATGGCCTCTGTATCAACTCGATATTAAGAATGCTTTTCTTCATGGTGATCTTCAAGAGGAGGTGTATATGGATTAACCTCCTAGGTATGTTGTTTCTGGCAAGGAGCACCTTGTTTGCAAGTTGAAGAAGGCCTTGTATGGACTGAAACAGTCACCTCAAGCTTGGTTTGATCGTTTTAGTTCAATGGTTATAGAGTATGGTTTCCAACGTTCTACTCGTGATCACTCTATTTTTATTCGTCAGTCATCGGCTAGTGTTGTTGTTTTTATTGTTTTTGTTTATGACATCATTATTTCTGGAAGTGATTCTGTTGGTATTGCTGATTTGAAACATTACTTAGGTCAGCGTTTCCATACAAAAGATCTTGGTTCCCTTCGATATTTTCTTGGCGTTGAAGTTGCTCGCTCGTCTAAAGGCATATCTCTCTCTCAACATAAATATGTCCTTGATCTTTTATCTGAGACCGGTCTCTTAGGCTCTCGACCAGTGGAAACACCTATGGATTCTTCTATTAAACTTGATGGTGAGGAAGGTGAATTTTTTGATGACGTTGGTCAATATCGTCGGTTGGTTGGGAAATTAATTTATCTTACTGTTACTCGTCCTACGTATGCTGTTGGTGTTGTTAGTCAGTTCACGCATACTCCTCGTAAACCCCATTTTCATGATGTGTGCCATATTTTGCGTTACTTAAAGGCTGCTCCTGGCCGTGGCTTGTTGTATAGGCCGTCTAAGTCTCTATCTGTGACTGGGTACAATGATGCAGATTGGGCTGGGTCTCGTTCTGATCGCCGGTCTACTTGGTTATTGTACATTTGTTGGGGGTAATCTTGTCACATGGCGCAGTAAAAAGCAAACCGTTGTTGCACGCTCTAGTGTTGAAGCTAAGTATCGTGCCATGGCCCATACTGCATCAGAAATGTTATGGGTTCGCTCTCTTCTTCGAGATTTTGGCTTTCACATTCCTAATCCTATGGAAATGTTCTGTGATAATCAAGCTGCTATCTTCATTGCCAATAATCTCGTTTTTCATGAGAGGACCAAGCACATTGAAGTTTACTGCCACTTTATTAGGGATCTGTTACTCCGAAAAGAACTTGTTACTCCATTTGTTCGCTCTGCATATCAACTTGGTGATATTTTTACGAAGCCATTGGGTCGCAGTCCATTTCAATCTTTCTGTTCCAAGCTGGGCATTTTTTATTTGTAATCTCCAGCTTGAGGGGGAGTGTTAAATGTTATGTTAAATGTTATTAGGTTCTTTAGGTTAATCTGTAGGGTACTTCTGTACTTACATCATTTGGTATTTATATTATATATAGTGTGACACACAAAAGCCTATTCTTCGTTTCCTCTATCTTTTCTCTCCTTTCACTTCTACAAACCCTAACACAAGTAAACCCTAGACTCAACTTCAACTAATCCTTTTTCACCGATCTGCTTTATATATGGCCATTTTAACTGTCAAGTACAATCATTAAAGCGTCATTAAGTTGTTGACTGGAACTCATAGTTTTCAATTAAAGCTTCATTTCAAAGTACATGATTTAGCAATACATTCACTTCTTTTTTCCTTTTTTATTTTTTTTGGATAAAGTAAATTATACTGACAAGGAAAAAGGCCGAAGCCCCTTCACACATGCAGTAAATAAGGAACAACTAAAAACTTACAACGAAAGTGAAACCAAAAAATTGGCATAGGATTCCCTGTTTCTAAAACATTCTGATCCTTCCAGATGAAATGTTTTTTAGCTACTCTATACTTTAAATTTACCATAAAAAATTCAACCACCTCGAAGATTCTCCTATTCCTCTCCTTCCAAAGTTCTCAAAAAATTAGCATGGACTATCATCTTGCATACCAAAATAGAGTTCTTATTACCGGTTCTAACCCACCAACTTCCCACAAATTGTAGAGTTGAATGAGGCAAAACCAAACCTTGCCCAAAAATAGCACAACAAAAAGCTCTCAACTCCAAAGCCACTTTACAATGCAATAATAGATGATTAATCTACTTGACCTCCTCTTTGCACATAATGGACCAATTTGAGATTAGAATGTTCCTTCTTATTAGAATGTTCCTTCTTATCAATTGCTAAGCAGTTATCCCACATCATTATTCATATAAAAGAGCAACTTTAGAAGAAACCTACTATGACCACACCTTTGAAGATTGAAATCCATTACCTTAACACCTTGCTAAGCAATCAAATAATGATTTAATAAATAAAAATCCCATTTCCCCTTTCTCCCACATCATTGCTTTCTTGATTCTTTTTTCTTTTTCTTTAACTGCTTTAATGACTAATTGTGAGTCATCTTTGATCTGAATATTGAACTTCTTTGCTCCACACCATGTATGGACCATCCCTTAAATCTGCCGCTACTAAGATGGTAGCATTTACCAAATTTGAGGATGAAGCTACCAAGACTTTGCCAATTACATCCACAATATCTAAAGTAATCCAAAAATGATCCATGATGTAACCTTAATTGACAGATCAAAGTATCCATTAATTAAAAAGCCTCCCAGGTTTAGTGCCTTTATGTTCTTGTGTTCCCATTAAACATACCGTTCTCCGCTACTACATGTTTCAACAGGTGCATTTTGCCATTTTATTAATACCACTATTCATGTGTAAGCCATAAAAATAATTCTTGCAACATTATTTTAAGACATGGAATGTTTTGGAATGTAGAATCAGAACAAGAATGTGGTGCGCCAAATACCCTAAGATGCGGTACGATGGGGATAGATTAACATAAATTACCTAGTTGGAATATTGTGAAGTTGTTCTAAAATGTGGATAATTTTCTTTTAATTTCCAGATAATTAATTAAATGCAATATCTGTAAAATGCTCAAATCTCCTATTAAAATTTTAAAACCTATGATATATGGAATTAATCCCTGAAAAGCATAGAACTAAGTGTTCCTAATTAATGTTGAGCTCTTACTGTGCTATGACCCTCATCTTTTATTCTTGTCTCAGAAAGTATTTATTTATTAAGCTTTTTATTTATCATTCTTGATACCTCACCCCACAATAAAGGAAAAAATATGAAGAAATGTTTTGGAACACTAAATTCAGCGTTCTGGAATGGAAGTACTCCATATTTTGGAACATATGATCTGGAATGCAGATTTCTAAGGTAACAGTGTTTCCTGGTACCTTTGAATCCTCCCAACTCATGTGAAAGTTTCTGCCTTTCAGTTTTATTGGGATATCAAACTAATAGTTACTTTTACTTTCAGTTCTATTAGAACATCAAATTATTAGTTTCTTGTGTCAAGTGCTAGGCTTATACGTTATTATCCTATAATATTATTAGAAAGTACTGTGAGCTGTACATAATATTTGGCTATATTTTACTTTCCATAATTTATTAGTTTCCATGTATTAAGAGTTTCTATGTTTCTTAGGTTGCTATATTTTGTAGAGTTGACCTTCCATAATTTTGTAATAGCTTCTCTATAAATTCTAGGTTTGTAATCATATTGAATACACTTTTTGAATAAGAGATTGTTCTTTTCTCTTAAAAAAAAAAAAATAAATTATGGAAAGTAAAATATAGCCAAATATTATGTACAGCTCACAAGTACATGGATAAATATTGTAGTCAAAGTCATGTACATGCATTTTTAATTATCATATTGTATTTGTTGGAATTATAGAAACAAAAATACTCAAATAATTAAGTTTACATGTAAATATTGTATCTATATTTCCCAAGACAAATGGCATCAATTAAAAGTTTGGAAACAGCCTCAACTGAGAATTTCAAGCAATAGATGCAATTTGAAAGTCATGTTTTATTGTTATCATAATTCACTAAGTGAATGATATGATATTAAATTTCAGAAAAGTGTGATCCATAGAATTTTTTTCTTATCAGAAATAATTATACTATAAAATGTTTTTCTTATCAGAAGTAACTATACATCTATACTATAAAATGACTTTCATAGATACTTTAGAACGATAATTGGCTGAAAAACAAGAAAGGGGGGGGAGGGGGGGTTGACTAAATAAAAACAAAGTATTATTATATTGTACAGTAAGATCGTTCTATCATGCAAAATAGTCTAACGTACATATGATTAGTCAATATATTGACTCTTTTCCAAGTACTGCTTGGGGGTCCATGCTGCATCAGTGATTCTCTCCCTTGAATTGGCCGCTGGGCATATTAGCAAGTTCAGGTGCATCTTCTTCATTTGGTTTCAATCACTCCTTACTTTAGGGGAGCTAGGTGGGGAAGAGAGAACCCTATGGTTAGAATGCTTTGATTTATAGTTAGCCTAGATTTTGCTTTGGTTCTTTTATACTCGTGAACTTCTTGTCCTCTGTTTTTCCTTTAATAGAATTCTATTATCTGAAAAATGGTATATGGAACAAAACATTTATAATGTTTAAAAGACTCTAGATCTCATATTTCCTGATCTTCATGGATATTATTGTCGAACAAAGCGTGTATCATGTGTTCATTATTTTTTAATACTGATTCCTGATCAAATGAAGGAATCTATCTATAAAATTTTCTTTTCTTCCCTTGATGGTCCTGAATTTGTTCTGTTTTTTCAAAGGTGTGCAGGCGCAGGGCATTTACGAGATGATATTCTTTATTACAGTAAGGAACTCGAGAAGTTTTCTGACAGTGATGATGAGCATCAAGCATGCCTCTTGGATATGGGCATTAAAGCTTTAAGGTTAGTTCACATTCCTGATTGATCAAATATCAACTTGCTTGGTGTGTTCTTCCTTTCCCTTTGATTTGTAGGGCCTCTATCATTAATTAATGCTAATCAATCTCCACAGCCCTAAGATTAGCCCTTGGAAAATTCAGGAAAGAAATAATTTTATTGAGCTGCATTCATTCTATCTCAACCTGTAAGTTTGAACTTGAGTATTTTAAGAGCTAATTATGCTCAGTTTCCATTGACAAATATTTCATATTCTATGAAAAGAGAGTGGTTTCTAGTTTCTCATGGGCAGAATGATCCCCAATCTCAATGTTAAGAACGAATATAAGGGAGGATGCTTTTGGCTTCTGTTGATGGTCACTATCTGTAGCGAGCATGGCATCTGAAGTCATATCTGCGTCCCGTGGTTTTTTTCCCCTCTTTTCAAATTTTTTTTTTTATTTCTATTTTTATCTTTGGCTGAATGCCTTTGGTTTTCTTGCCATCTAGCAACATGAACTTATTCATGTTACATGTACGCTGAGACGTGCTCATGCATATAACTTGCTGTAGACATTGATGTAACGGAAAATGCTATTGGTTTTATTAGATGCATTGGTGTTGTATGACAAATTCAAATGTTCTCTTAAATCAGCTGGCCTATAGTTGCTGGACTTTTCCTCATCAATCTTTGAAGTTTTTTATATTTAATTTGTTCACCTGCCAATTCGATAGCTCTTTTCTATCAGACATAAGAATTACTTACTGTATGTTAAAGCTGGGAAATGATGACACATACATGTGTTGAAAAAATGGAGGCATTTTCACATCAAGTGATGTGAATAGATCTATCAAGCAGTTATTTTTTCTTTAATTAAAAGTAATTACTTAGCGAGCATGTATATTTGTTTCATGTATATTTTGTTCTAATTAAACATTTCCTTTTATTCATTTGCAGGCGTTACTTTTACCTGATCACATTTAGGTCCTACCTCTACTGCACTTCTGCAACTGAGACGGAATTTACATCCTGGATGGATGCAAGGCCTGAACTTGGCCATCTTTGTAATAACCTTAGGATCGAAAAATGATTTTTCAGGCATATAAAAATGCTCTCTAGATAAATTTATGTACAGCTGGCAATGTTTGTTCACATTTTGTCCATTATAATCCCCCTGCCCGGCAGTCTCTCACACACGCACTGCACATGTATGTGAACTAGTTCAACCTCAGAAGGTTAGGTCATTTGGTCCCTGATGCTAATGCTGAGATGGAGATTTTCTCATTTGATGCAGGACATGGTAATATATCAGAATGAAGTATAAATTCCAACTCAGAATAGCCACATTCAAAATGTGGAGTTGGCTACACGGATCTTTTTTCTCTCTTTTGCTTGAAGGCCATAATTTTTTGGTAAAATATAGTGCGACATGTTTTCCCATTATTCCAACCCTGCACCTCTACTGCCTCCCATGTCCTCAAAGCATACACTCTTTGTAGGTGTGACTATTTGTTATTAAGCTTGTATTAAAATTGCACCTTTTGCAATGGGTACCGGTGGGATGAATCGTGTATCTTATGTGAAATTCAATTTTTCATACTTAAAAGAATGTTATGGACAGCCCGAGAAACAAGTCCAACTTTGACCATGCTGTTTTCTTTTCTTTTTTGTGATGGAACAATAGAAGGAAATTTTATTGTTGAAAAGAGAAAGCTACAATCAGTTGCCAACTTGCCACTTGAGAAGACAGACCTGCGACGTCAACTCTAACGTCCTGAATCAGCAATCTTAGCTATAAAACTGTTGGACCACAAATAAACTTGGATTGGGCAATTCAAGGTGGGCTTAAGTTGAGCCACTAAGAATAAAAATCCAATATATTAATCAAGTCAGAAATTAGTCCAGAGTTTGACTTGCAAGTGAAGTCTGGCTTGACCAAGTTAATGGAGTATACAACAGTACATGGATGATTTCCTATTTCTATGAGATAGTGGCATGAAATCAGGACCTAGAGCATCTAGCAACTAGCAAATCGTGGAGAAGAGCACACTAACGGGTACTTGAGTTTCTCTATAAATAGAAGGTGAAGACTTCAAGGAAGGAGCACTCAACTCAACAACACAAGCTACTCTACTGCAATTTCTATTTTCTTAATTCTTAGCATTTAATTTCTTGTATTTCTTTTACATTTCATAGCTATAATCGTTTTTTTAATTTATGGCAATTTTTTACCATCCAAGTTCAATTTATGGTAATTTTCTTCATCCAAGTTCTTTACAAATTCATAGAATAACTCGCTTTACATTCGCAATTTAGCTTAACTTTAAATTTCTTATATTAACTTGCTTTCAATTTATAATATAGATTGCTTTTCATTCATTGCAATTTATTTTATTTTGGTAAAGTCCTATTGATCATTCACAGGCAAAGAAGAACCCTATAAAGGGAAGAACCTCAACCATTTTCACAATTGCCTATCATTTCATCCAATCAAGACTTTCATGGTGGCTTGTTATTTGATCGAAAATCAATTCGATTAATTTCTTGGCTTTCTTCTAATTAACCGGTGCTTGGGATCAAAAAGATTGGTTTTAATTTAAATCAATTTGGTTCTAGCACGTCCGCATACACCGAAAAGCCAATTTATGTGCAAACAAAAACCCTCAATTCGGTGGTTTTAAAATCCTTGCGTATAGAACAAGGACTCAAAACGAGTGGAGGTATGCCAAACCAAACCTGCTCATAAGCAAAATGTTGTTTTGATTTTGGTTTTGCGAGTGGGGTGTGGTGAGGGGCATGACCAAGCTCAAGTTCAGGCTTAGAGACAGTCAGACGGGCAGAATTGTAGTTTAACGTTGGTCCGTTGATCTGACAAACATATTTCATTCATTCATTGATTCGCACAAAAAATACAAAATATAATTGAGTTCGCGAATGTTGAGTGGATCTGAAAGGGAATATTTGATGATTTGAGTGTGTACATACTTATGTACTATCTTAAACCGAAACCACCACCGAGGGAGTGATCTCAGAATACTCCCACTCCTTCCCATAACCGATGTTGGAACGATGAAATAAGGTCATCACTAATCGTGTAGTCTTATTTTCACTTAAATTAAATAAAAAGCTGATTTGATATGAAGCCCTCTAATTATTTACTCAAATCTTTTTTAAAAGGGTCTTCTTTTTTCTTTTTCTTTTTTCTATTTCTCAGCACATAGGATGTTACAGCAAGACATCAGTTTCGGATTTCTACAGAAAAGATTTCTGAAAGGGAAAGAGGGGTAAAATTATGAAAACTCCGTGCCCGCAGTGGAAGGCATGATCGTGGAAGCTGTTGAATGAGAGAAAAGTGAATGAGAGAAAGAGTTGAATGAGAGAAAAGTGATTTGTGTATTGAGTACTTCACTTTGTACAATGGGGTAGTAAGCCTTATATAGGCAACAGTGTCTTGGGTCAACTATACAGTATAAGGTAAGTCATACAGTATAAGGCATACAGTGTATATACATTAGCATCCCCCCTCAAACTCAAGGTGGTTGAAGAGAGGCCATCTTGAGTTTGCCAATCAAATCCTAAAAGCATCCCAAAGGATGAGCCTTAGTGAAAATATTTGCAACTTGTTCAGTGGACGAAACAGGAAGAAGATGCACAATTCTTTGGCCAATATGATGACGAACAAAATGACAATCAATTTCAATCTGATTAGTACGATCATGAAAGACATCATTGTGCGCAATCTAAATAGCATTTTGATTGTCACAGTACAAAGGAGTGGCAGAGGAATGTGAGACACCCATGGCTTCAAGTAACCAACAAACCCATGGCTTCAAAGTTTGCTTCTTGCTGCGCCAGGAGATAAGGGAATCTCCTAGAAAGAAACAAAAGTCAGTGGTAAAACGACGATCAGTAGGGTCCCCCAGCATCCGAGTAAGCACATAATTACATAGAGGAAATAGCAGAGAAATGAAGACAATGAAATAATGTACCATTGACATATCTAAGGATATAAAGAACAACAGCAAAATGAGTGGAGCGGGGAGCTGACATAAACTGACTAACAAGATGAACAGCATATGCAAGGTCTGGGCGAGTGACAGTAAGATAAATAAGACTACCAACAAGTTGACGGTAGAGTATGGCATCAGGCAGCAGATTTCCATCAAAAGGAGTAAGTCGAGCATTTGTCAGAAGTAGCGACGGTCTTAGCATCAATGAGGCCAGCTTGAGTGAGAAGATCAGATGCATACTTTGCTTAAGAAAGATGGTAGCCATGCGAACCAGAAGAGATCTCAAAACCAAGAAAGTAACTAAGACTGCCAAGATCCTTCATCTCAAAGTGCTGATTGAGAAAAGATTTAAAATCAGAAATGCCACCGAGATCATCGCCAGTAATAATCACGTCATCAACATAATGGAAGAGAATGATAGGACCGCGATCTGTCTTACGAAGAAATAAAGTAGAATCATATGAACAGGAGGTGAAGCCAAAATCTCCAATAATAGCACTAAACTTAGCAAACCATACTCGAGGAGCCTATTTCAGTCCATAGAGAGCACGGCGAAGTTTACAGACCTTATTTGGAGGATGATTATATCCAGGTGGAGGGCACATGTAAACTTCTTCAGTAAGATCACCATGAAGGAAAGCATTCTTAACGTCCATTTGGAACAGTTTTCAGTGTTGTGTAGCAGCAATAGCAATCAAGCTGCGAACTGAAGTAATGCAAGCCACAGGGGCAAAGGTCTCCTCATAGTCAATGCCATGCTCCTGAGTAAAGTCTTTAGCCACTAAACGAGTTTTGTAACGCTCTATAGAACCATCGGAACGGGTCTTGATTTTGTACACCCATTTACAACCCACCACAGATTATCCCAAAGGGAGATCAACTATATCCCAAGTATGAGTGTTGTGAAAGGCTTGCAGTTCATTAGACATTGCTTTTTGCCACAGAGGATTAGAACGAGCTTCATGATATGTTTGAGGTTCAAGATGAGAGAGTATGGTGGAAAAACAATGAAAATCACAAAGATGAGTGGTAATTCCCTTTCCCAGGTGGAGTGACGAAGTGGAGGATCATGGTTAAGATCAAGGTGAGTTGCTAAGTCAGGAACAGGATCTGCAGGTAATGGAGGCTCCTCAGGAGAAGCCGCAAGTTGGTCAGAACCTGTTTGAGTATCATCAAGAAATAATGAAATATATGAGTTAGTAAAGAAGGAATCTGTAAGAGCATAAAAAGGTAAGTGAAACTGGGAAAGGGAGTAAAACATTTTATGTTCCTAGAAAACCACATGACGAGAAATACGAAGACGTTTGGATAAAGGATCCCAACATCGATAGCCATTATGTTCTATCCCATAACCCAGAAAATAGCAAAGACGAGCCCGTGGTTCGTTCTAACTTGGTTCGTTCATGAGGCTGAAGAAGAATAAAACAAGCATAACCAAAAACTCGAAGAGTCTGATAGTATCCAAAGATGACAATGTTTGCCTTCAGCATGCCCATTTTGTTGAAAGGTTCCAGGATAAGATCGGTAGGGAAGAGTGCCATTAGTGCGAATGAAGGAAAGAAACTCTGAGTCTCGATATTCCATGGCATTATCTGCTCGAAAAACTTTGATATCACAAGAGAATTGAGTTTTTACCATTCATGCAAAATCATAATACAAGTGTTTGAGTTCAAAACGAGTATGCAAAAGATAAAATCAAGTATAACGAGAATAATCATAAATAAAAATCACAAAATATCTTGATCCACCCATTGTGGAAGAGAGAGAGGGACCCCAGATATCATAGTGAACTAGATCAAAAGGTACAGAAGAAATAGAGTCACTATTATTAAAAAGCAAAGCAGATTGTTTAGCAAATTGACAAGATAAACAATATAAATGTTCATTACTAACTGAGCCCAAACAACCAGTATAAATTAAAGGGACTTTTCGACCAATAGAAACATGTCCAATACGAGAATGCCATAAATGTAAAGAAGAAGTAGAGAGAGTAGGAGCAACAGTTTGTGGTGATGATGAAGTGGTGTGGAGATTGATGAGCTCAAATAGACAACCAACTTTACGGCCTATCCCAAGAGTTTATCCATTCTGTGGATCCTGTACAACACAACCAGAACGGGAAAAAGTAACAGTGAGACCCAAATCACAGAGTTGGCCCACAAAAATAAGGTTCAAGGTCAGTTTAGGAATGAGATATGTATTAGACAATGATAGTCGTGAATGAAAAACATGCCCTATATAACTTACATGCATATGAGACCCATCTACAGTGTGAATAACAGGGGTATGAGAAGTAGAGTATTTAGTGGAGAAAATAATAAGATCAGATGTCATATGATTGCTACAGGCATAATCAAAAAACCAAGAAGAAGTACCTGAGGGTGTAGTAGATAAGGGCAGTAGAGAGGGAGGTACCAGAATGAGAGACAACATGTTTGAGAAGAGATACTAGATCAGCAACAGTGATAGGTGCTGTGGGATCCCGAGCAAAAGAATCCTATGTAGCACTATCTAAACTAGGTAGTGGATCCTGATTAAGCAATTGAGCACAAACAAGTTCAAACTCATCTCGAAGTGCCATGAGAAAATGAATCAAGCGGTTTTCTTCCCTAATAGAGGCATAGAGGGCTGCATCTGCCAGAGTGGACCATAAATGAGGAATACTGTCTAGCTGATTCCAAATTTCATTCATCTGAGAGACAAAACTGTCAATCGATTGACCTGGGGCTTGGTGCATGCGATGGAGACTGGTTAGGAGCTGAAAACGATGAGAGAGAACAAAAGTAGAATAGCGGTGTCTCAGAAAATCCCAAATCTCTTTGGCAGTCATGAAGCGAGGAAATTGAGAATGAATAGATGGATCGCAGGTATAGTGAACCCATAACATGATCTGATTATTTTTACCATCCCAAGCTTCAAGTCACTCAAAGAATTTAGCCTCAGTCTCCTTTTCCTCCTATACAAGTCAAATCAATTCTCCATAAACATATTTTCAAAGGAGACGTCCTTTAAGATAAAGTGACATAACATGAGCCCAGATGAAGTAATTACGGCCATTAAGAATGGTTATAATGGGTTTAGAGACATCTGAGTCGGCTATTGCTCTTGAAAATGCAAAAAAAAAAAAAAAAAAATGCTGAATTTGACAAAATAGACCTCAAAAATGGATTCAGGACGTCGAAATTAGTGGGGAAGGGGTCTGTCAGGCTGACACGTGGCAATACCAGGTGATGACACATGGCAGGATGACGTGGCAGTGGCTGCTGACGTAGACCAAGGTGATAACATGGCAAGTGACGTGGCAGGGATAGGTGATGTGGCGAGCTGGGGCTGACGTCTGCAACACGATCTGGTGCTGGTGGCGGGTGAAAGCGAGTGGAACAGAGTGTTGCGCGTAGATCTGACGCACACAGGTTTGGGTGGCGTGTGAGGGTTTAGGGTTTAGGCTTTAAGGTTTAGGGTATAAGTCAAATCAATTCTCCAGAAACATATTTCCAAAAGAGACGCCCTTTAAGGTAAAGTGACATAACATGAGCCCAAATGAAGTAATTACGGCCATTAAGAATGGTTAAAATGGTTTTAGAGACATCTGAGTCGGTTATTGCTCTTGAAAATGTCAAAAAAAAAAAAAAGAGCTGAATTTGTCAAAACGAACCTCAAAAATGGATTCAGGACGTCGAAATTAGTAGGAAAGGGTCTGTCAGGCTGACATGTGGCAGGAGGGGGGGCTAACACATGGCAATACCAGGTGATGACACATGGCAGGATGACGTGGCAGTGGCTGCTGACGTGGACCAAGGTGATAACGTGGTAGGGATAGGTGATGTGGCAGCTGAAGTGTCAGATGACGTTGCGGGTGATGGGGAGAGCTAGGGCTGACGTCAGCAACACGATCTGGCGCTAGCGGCGCAAGGAACAGGGTGTTGCGCGTAGATCTGACGCGCGCAGGTTTGGGTTGCGTGTGAGGGCGCATCCGGTGGTCTTTGTGGCTGAATTCGACGGGGTTTTGAAGATTGGAGAAAATACAGTTTTTAAAGTGGTAGGTTGATGGTTTTGAGTTATTGGAAGGTCGAGTTTTGGGGTTGGACAGGTTTGACAGTAAAGGTTAACGGATTTTTAGGCCATGTACGGCAGTTGATGGCGGTGTTCAGTGGTAGGGCTGTGGTGGCATGCTGGGATTGCTAGATACTTGGCTCTAATAACATGTTGAATGTGAGAAAAGTGATTTGTGTATTGAGTATTCCACTTTGTACAATGGGGTAGTAAGCCTTATATAGGCAACAGTTTCTTGGGTCAACTATACAGTATAAGGTAAGTCATATAGTATAAGGCATACAATATATATACATTAACAGAAGCCATGCCTGGAGAGGGGAAGAAATCCAAATATGACCCAAAAATTGGAGTCTCAAAAATTTCAGTCCCTCAATTTGAGTAAAACTTAATTAGGTAA